>JAOTAX010000001.1:3512957-3541327 GCA_025629825.1 Erythroxylum guanchezii
ATTTTCGTTCACTCCTCTCCCCTCTCATGCAATCTTCATTTAATTCCTCCCTTTTATACTCTCACTTAAGCCCATTAGACCAAACCTCATTCACTTAACCTAATTCCCACTCTTGGGCCTAAAAGCCCATCAAACCCTTAAGCCTTTTTCACTTAGCTCCTTAATTCAATTCAATTCATGCTAACCCAAGCCACCTAACCTAATTAACACTACCTTACTTTATTAATTCTACCGTACCACTTAATCCCAAAACAATTTAATCTATCAAGACTCCAAAACATTTAATCATGCTTAATTAAATAGAAAAGAAAAAAAATTCAAGGGCTAACAGGAACCCTTAGAGCGACCGATTCCAGATATTACCGGGACTTCGAGACAATAAAACAACAGGGAGCTTTTGTAAGTAATTTAGATGGTCAATTTGATAGTTTTGCTTTGACTGTTTTGTTTGCTACTGATTTTGATCCATTGAATGATTTGCAAAGCTATCTGATTGATATGTGAACTGAATTTTAGACATTTCTGTTTTGATTTTGTTAAGTCCTCGTTGTGGGTAAATAGGCATGCCTAGAAGGGTTTGCAGCTACTTCTGTGGTACTTTAGTGTCGAGACTTCGTTCTCTTCTGGACACTTCAATGTTGGAAATTTGGTCTTTTTTGGACACTTTGGTGTCGAGACTTCGGTATTTTTTGTTTAGTGATGCCAATCATGGTATCTTCTGTATAAGTCCCGTTACCTACTTCTGTTTATGGATTTACAGTCTAACTTATTGTGTTTTGATCTCTGATAAGTTTTGATAAGAAATAAATCATATTTTGATCTGAAGGGTTAACACCCTATTCTGAAAATTTTGTTCTATATTTCTATATGTTCTATTATGCTATTGAGATATCTGACTTTAGCATGCGAAGTGTTTTAATTAATAAATCTTATTTTGTTCTGAATTTCAGTATGTTGAGATGCTTTTGTATAACATGATTCAGTATCCGTTATGGTCAAACTTAGTTTAGTTATTGCTCACTAAGCTATATGCTTAGCACGGTGGGTTTGCCCCGCGTAGGTTCAGAGAGAAGGACTTAAAGACTGGGACGAGTCAACTGCAATGACCAATAGAGTCTGAGTCTTGTTTTGATAAAAATGCATTTTGAGTTTGTTTTGGGCTTGTATATGACTTTGGATTTTTGTTTGAAGGTTTGTAATAACCTTAATTCAGGTTGGTTTCTGACATTATGATATATATTGTATGTTTGTTTGAGATCTAGAAATGCAGGTATAAAGTGTTTCGTATGTTTTGAAATTTCAAGTTACACTTTTTTCAACAAGTTCATTGATTTACAAGCACAAACTTGTCAATGTGGACTTAGGGTTTTAACAAGAATTCCATATAAGCATGCTATAGCTTTCATATCATATTAGAGGGAGGATATTGATGCTTATTTCAATAGCTATTATAAGTGTTATTGTTATTTAAAGAGTTACTAGTATGTTATAGACCCATTAGTGGTCCTAAATTTTAGCCAAAATTTATAGTCAATATTACCTCTGTTGATCAAGAAGATGCTTGAAAGGCCCAAATGCAAGAAAAAAAGATACGAACAAAGAACCACGAAATCCCAACAAATTAAGTAAGGTTGGAGTAACAATCAGATGCCATCATTGTTATGAAATTAGTCATAATATAAAAGGATGTAAAAATAAGGTCAACCTTCGAGGCAACTTGAAATTGTTAACATGATTATTAACTTTTTTGTTTTTTTTCTTCATTTCAACTGTGGATAAAATGTCAATTTATTCATCATTAAGTATATCAACATGTATAATGCAACTAAAAAGAGGATGGATACCAGAAAATGATACCCCTTTATCTAATATTGGTAGCCGTCCAATTTGAAGACCTACACGATCAATATCTATAGGCTCAAATACTGCATCTTCTATTTTAAGAAAGGAGACAAAAGTGGTTGGTGAATATTCACATTTAATTTCAAGTAAATTTTCCTAAATCGCATAATATTATAATTTCTTTTGTATATAGGCAACTATAGGATATGGAGTAAAATTTGGGAAATTTAATGAGAATATTTATTTTATTGTTAGTCATTTAAATACATTTTTACGGTATTTATATGCAACTATATCTGAGATGCTAATATTCAAATTTTTAGTTTTATGCTTCTTAGATGGGTGAAGTTAATGTCAAGTGCTCAAACGTCCAAATAATAATGTAACAATTAACAACCCAAGCTTCCCAAAATACAACTGGCAATGTAACTCAAATTAGGAGGATGATCAAATTAAAAGATCTGTTCCAAGAAAATCTCAAGTTGTTGATGATTGAGAATTTGGATACCCAACTTTTGGTTATATATTAGTTATGATTTGGTTGATAGTCTGAACATGCTTTAGTTGACAATTTGATTATTGTTTTTCTTATGCTTTGGTTAATAATTTGGACACACTTTGGTTAATTGGAAATTTGAATATTGGTTCTTTTTTCACTGGTTGACACTGCTATATAAGTGTTATTTTATAGGAGTAAACAACATATTGCTTGTAACGCATGTTTGTTTTACATATTAAAAGGAGATACATCTGGAACTAAAGATTATGCGATCTATTTATTGAGTCATTTGCAAACTTCACTTTTTGAAAAAATTGCATGGATTTAAATTTTCTGAAAATTAGCTCAATTAGGACTCCTTATCAACATATATTTCAGTTGGTAATTAAGTTGCAATGATATGATTATTGAATAGGTTTTTATCAACCATAATAATTTTTACTAACATAAATTGATTGCACAAAATTAGGCTACATCTCTAACCCTAATTACATGCAACCACGTTCTTACTATTGCAATTTAGAAGTAAAGTTCAAAGGAGAACTATTGCCTTATGATTAATGTTTCTTGAGGATCTCACATGAATACTTGCAATTGTAAAAAGAAGAAAAATTGACATTTCAAATTTTAACTGTTACAAACCAACTTCCAATTCAATTTTTATAATATTGGCTATTGGGATCATAATGAATCTTGTAGTCATTTGACAATGTCTCTATACTTGAGCTCGGTACATTAGATGCCTAAGCTATACAAAATAAAGATATAAATACAAATATTATACTTAAGACAAATTTGCATTATTTAGTTGAATAAGTACTATATATACTTACTTCTTGTGAGCAACAATGCATTTTGCAAACAAAACTCTTACCTTAAAGCACATAAGAGGTCTGACATATTTTTTGACAAAAACAAATATTCAACACAATTTCAAATACTAAGTAAGTACCTAAACGACACGTACAATTTGAATATTAATTAAAATTTTATATATTAATGGCATCGTTAAAAAAAATAATTGAAATACTTTTATAGTAATGCATTCATGAAAATGTTGAAGAATGTTAGGCTTAGTATTTTATATTCGTAACTTCATCTTCTCATTACAATTAGCACAATCAAAATACAAAATCTGAGTATTATATATATATATATATATATATATATATATATATATATATATCAAATACAATCAACATATCACATATAACAATAAAAAAGATTGAATTTATTTCATCGTTGAACATAATGTTGTCTATTATGCTATATTTTTAAAACAACAATAAATAACATTCTTGAATCGATTAATGAGACTTTGACATTATTTTCATGTCAAATATATACCAAGTGCATAAGTAACGAAAGCTATATATATATAATTTATGCCCATATTTGATTATTCTATTACAATATCATCATCAGAACATTAAATTAATACAATATATCATGTACAAATAATATATTATATCATTTCAAATAACAATGGTAGTAACAAGCAAATTGATCAAGAAAATGTGATAACCAAACAATGAATCACTACAAGTTGTCGCTAAAAATATAGAATTCGTCGCTGATAATATCTAACGACAATAATAAATTGTGACAAAAACATGGTAGCAAAATACTATAGGCGACATTTTTACCAAATCGTCGCAAATTAATGAGTATAATTCGTAGTTAGAAGAGATAAGCAATGGTATACATAATCATTGCCAATGATATTTTGTTACATTTTTCTTTTATGGCTAAATGTTATTAGCTACGAAACAATAAATTTAGGTAATAATATTTACCGACGAATCAATAGTTGTCACCTAAAATTATTTGCGACGAGTCAGTATTCGTAACAAAAATTTTTAAACCACATTTTGTAAAACGTGACCAAAATTTATTGGCGATATTTTTTAAAGCGTAGCTAAAAAGTTTTGGTGACAATTTTTAATTTTTAATTTTTAATAAACATTATTACCATTAATTTTATATGTTAATTATAATTATTGGTCACATTTTTAATCCATGTTATTTTTGTAATATTTAGATTTTTATAATTTATTATACGAAAATAAAATTAAAAATAATTATAAATTAGAAGCATTTTATATAAACAATTAAATATCATTAAATTTTAATTTCAAACGTTAACAAAAATATTTATGTATAAACTAAGATTCGTTATCATCATTACCACTATCCACATAATTTGGGCTACGTATTTGTTTGACCATCTTTTCGAGCTTAGCCAACTTTCGTTCATTATGTTCTAACTTTTGTTCATTTTTTTTCTAACTTTTCTTCATTACATTGTAATTTAGTCTTAAGCGACTGGTTCTCGTCTTGAAAATGAGTTACATATGCTGGTCTTGATAAGGATGAAGCAATTGGCTTAGGGCCAAACTTAAGACTTTTGATGTAGCCAGATCTTGTACAAAATACGTTATTGCCAATGTCATGTACATTTGACTCATTTCCGTTAAGCAATAATCTTTACAACAACTCCCACATCTTATTCTAAAATTAAAAAAAATCAATATTTAATTCAAATATTATTAGTTAGTACTACATAAATAAATAAACTTAAAATTTTTTTTAAAAATTATGCTTACATAGTTATTTTGCGCTTTATTTTTACATCCACCTTTAACCTTCCTTATAGTGAGTGAGTTTGTATAGTGTGATTCTATCACACTCTTGTCTATAAGTTCCTTCGCACTCTATTTTATGGGAAAAAAGAATTGAAAACACAATAAATAATATTGTATTTACTAATATAATTATAACTTGTAAATAAAGAACTTACAAATTCATCTCGTACGATAATAAATGATTTGAAGCCTTGGTTGTGAGGAGTTTTCATTTTTCTTTTGTTAACCTTGGCTTTCTCACACTTTTCCTAAATAAAGAAAAGAAATAATCATTAAATTGTGTTACAAGTTTAATGGAAGCAAATGTGAAGTGAAAGAAGACAAACCTTAACATTGGCAAAGCCCAATAATCACAAATTTGGCTCAAATTTTCTAGAGTCATTTGTTCGAGAACATGTCTCCTGCCTTCTTATCCAAAGGAAAGATTTGTAGTATTTATGTAGTCGATAACGATAATCCTTGGCCTTTGTTTGAACAGTGAACTCACACATTTTAAAACTTTAGGTTTCTCAATATCGACGATATTAAGCTTCATCTGTGAACCACAGGTAAAAGCTAAACTAATCTTTAAATAAGTGAAACAAAAATGTATATAATTAAATTAATTGAAAATTTACTGAAACTTTGCCAAAAGGATTATGTAGTAAATTGTCTTGCTTTAACTGCTTGACATATTGAAGGCGAAGCAATTAATCCTAACAATGACTCCTCACTCACTAGATAATTTAGCCGATTAAGCCCCATCAATAGGACGACCTTGTGAGGTATTAATATACACAAACATTAAGTATATTCCATTTGGCATTGGAAGCAGGATTTGCCCTAGCATTAAGCTATTACCATTGTCGAGCTTACATTTGCCAATTTGTTATATCATTTTGACTGGAAATTGCCTAACGAATTGAACGTTGCAAAACTTAATATGTCTGAAGCTTGTGGTGCTGCAACCCATAGCAAAAATGGCCTTTACTTGATCCCCACTTCGTATATAAAATAATGAAATAAACCATTTGTTTGGTCAATTCCCTTATTTTAATTGAATGAATTTTTAAAATAATTGTATTACTTTCCATATATATGTTGGATTTTGAATTAAGATTTTAATGACCTTTGTGTGCTTACATCAATTGTTTCATTTAATTACTTGCTATTTAAATATATTTATGGACAAATTGCATCCTTAGAGTAAGAAATCTGGAAATCCACACAAATGGCTGCTTGGAATTATGTTCAAAGTCCTAAGATATGTGATTAAGATTAAATCATTTTCTATTCTTATTGAAGACATGTAATTATGATGTTACTTAGGATGTAATACCGTGTCATAAAGTGAAAGGTTGAAATTACAACTTGTTACTTAAAGGGAAAAAGCATTTAATCCAGTGAAATTTATCTTGGAAATAAGTTCACCTTGTTGGAGATTTTTTACTTTTCCTATAAAGTTAGACAATATTTAATTGCATTTTTTGGTTTTTCAATAACTTATCGGTTAAATTACGTAATTTGATTCAGATAAAGATAATAAAGTGACCCAACAAATGATCTAAATCAATGGGACAAATTTCAAGTAGAAACTGGATCCCGATCAGTATAGACCAGACCCATATTGACTCCATGATGGGGAAGCCTGATATAGATGCTATATATAAAGGTTAAGGTCTCCTGCAGTTGCTCATGTCATTCATAAGCATAAGGATTCTCTAACCTGTTAAGAGAGCTCAAGTTTTGAAAAAACTATAGAAAGGTTTTACCACATCCCAGTGAACAGTTCTCGTGAAGGCAGTCGTAGATTCATGCTCGTTTTGACTTCGAAAAGCTCGTTTGAAGTTATGAAATAGAAATCAGGTATTTTCTACATTTCTTTGTTTATTACCCTTTTCACGTTCAATTTGGGATACATAACTAAGGTCTTGTTACATGTTACACGTGATATCAGAGCGGTGATGTGATCGGGTGGTTAAAACGAAGATTTTTTGGTTTTTTTCCATAAGGTTTTTAAAGAATAAAGTTTTGTTTTTAGTTTTTCCTTGCTTATTGTTGCATGAAAGTAGTATAAATATGTTTTTCCTTGAAAAACGGGGTGAAAACGAGCACAAGAGGTTGAAAAATTGGTCCAAAACTCTCCGAAAATGGTTTGGACCGTCGCCAGGTGACAGAGATTGTCAAACGTGTGTGGTACATGCACCAGACACCTACACAGTGCAGGCGAGGGACGACAGGGTTGACACTTGTAACGTTATGGGATGTGTAACAACGCGGGATAGTGGATGCTTGTGGTATGTGTCACACACGTGCCATCCCATCTACAGTGATAGAGTAGAGGCGGTTTAGCATACATGTGCAACGCACGCGCTATATGAATGCTCGAAGTATGGCCTAACAATGTAAGGACACATGGCCTGTGTGTGATGCACGTGCCAGCGTCGATGGGCGGGTCTGACAGGTGTCGTACACGCGTGTTTGTTGCTAGTGCCTGTCTAGCACATGCCTCTCACGAGGTCGCAAAGGGTTGACGTCAGTTGCTGACATCATAATGACGTCAACATTTGACGTGGTCTACTGGCACTAGCGTTACAGTAGCGTTGACGTCATGCTGACATTTTTCGTGCAAAAATTATTAAAAAAAAGATTAGATTTCCTATAAGGGTGCCTCGACGTGGTCTGGGTTAGTGTCCAAGTCTGGGAAATTGATAAAGTGAAAATTTCCATTTTTCTAGATTTCTTACATTAGTAATAAATTAAAGTTTATCTCTAGAAAAAGGAAATAAGGCTTTCTGAAGTCGATTTTTAGTAAATTTTCATACTTGGGACATCATATGAGGGAGATACTTCAAGTTTTCGTATCTCGGGTCTCATATTCAGTGTTTGGGATTGCATGATAGTCACTCGGAAAAGGAATTAAGACATTCTAAAGCCATTTTTGAGTGAATTTTTATGCAACAAACTTGCCATAAGGGAGATACATGAGATTCTAGTGTCTCATGTGGTCGGTTCAGTATCCGATGAGGCACGATAGTCACTTTAATGAGATTTTTGCTACGAAAGTCCCAAATAAAGTTTTCAGAGAATGTCTTTGACATGAGTGTGTGACAATGAGGCTGTGCATTCGGGTTTTGGCATTTATTGATGTTACTTTTCACATACCATATGCCCATAAAGAATGTGAGGATAATATAAAGATGTATCCCTTGTGTTTATGGAATTTTTGAGCGTTGATGAGGTTGTAGTCACCAAAGTGGGCTTTTGAGTCGGTATTTTAAATTGTTCTGCTTGCATATTGGGGGGTGTCTCTGGTTTTAGGTTTGGTTATTCTACCCAAAGGTGTTGGCCTTACATAAAATTTTGTGATGTATATAAAGGCATTAGATGGAGGAAAGTTGTTGTTCAAGTGATCTATTTACCCAAAAGTGGTAGTGTCATGAGAGTTAATGATTTATACTTTGATTGCTTTTGTGTGGAGGTCTAATTGCATATATTATGTATTCAACCCAAAGGTATTTCATAATATGTGTGATCAGATTCTCAGTAAAGATACTATTTAATAGCTTTAAGTACCAATATTAGCCTACATTTATGCTGATTGTTACATTGTCATTTTGCATTCAGTCACCTTTTTAGTCAACAATATCAGTCACCATTGAAACCCTGACCAGATTTAGTACGAAGAAGTGGATAGAGGATGTATTGAATGCTATGGAGATAGTTGAAATTGATATGGTCATACGGGCGGATAGGCCATCTCCACCAACATCCACCAACTCAAGAGCTCATAGATTAGCCTACGTAGCCTGGGATCGGTTTAACAGATTATGTCTTATGACCATTAAGAGATCCATACCTAAACATCTGGTTAGTGGACTTTCGAACACAGACATAACGAAGGAATTTTTTAGTAATGTCTAGGTACACGGTCTCTTCTAACATTGAGATAAGTGCCTTAATGAAAGATTTATTCTTTGTGAAGTATACAGGAGTAGGGGGAGTGATGGAGTATATATCAAGAATGATCCATCTTCATAGTAGACTAAAGATGTTAAATATTCCTCTTCCTGATGTCTTTATAGTTTAACAGACTCTAAGTATAGTCCCTCTAAAGTTTAGTAATCTGATGATGACATATTATTCGTTGGATAAGGAATGAGACTTCAATGCTTTGATTGCCTATTGCGTTGTTGAGGAGGAGAAACTTAACCTGGGTACTCCTACAACCCTCAAAGCAACTAAAAGGATGGCAAAGATGAAGCCCGTTAAGTTTAAAGGTAAAACGACTAAATCTTCTCCACATGCTGATGTTGGTCAATCCAATACTGGTAAAGGTCCTATGGACATAAAGAAGCCAACATTTTGAGGCCTAGAAAGAAAGACTAAGACCATCAGGTAACTCCTTGGATTTTCAATTTATAAATCTAATTTACGATAATCGTATTAAGTTCTTGGTGGCTATAAATTAGAGCATCTAATTGTGGTGCTTCTACAATACAGGGTCATATCCAGGATAGAGCCAAATAAAGAGAGGAAGAAACCGATGGTTGATAGCAATAAAGAAGTGGATGTAATATCTATAGGGGATGTATGCACTAAACCTTGTTGTAAGGTTCATTTTGGTTTTACACGACACATTTATATGTGATCTTTGTATCAACTTTGGACAAAGAAGTTAAAGTTTTGTAATTAATGCTTCTGTTATATAGTTTTTGTTTAATGCAAAACGTAATGATATAACTTTCTTATCATATGGTTTGTATAGAATGTGTCTTACTTTAAATTAGATATATACTTCTTCGTATCTTACTGAACAAGTTATAAAAAGAAGAACCCTGATGAATGATAAGTCATACATGCTGTAGAATAAAAGTTTAAGCCACAATTTTAAAGCTATTGAGAGATTGATTAAGGAAAGCATTCTCTCAATTTTAGATTATGATGATCTGGAAATATGTGCTGATTATTGTAGGGATAATTGACTGAAATAAGGATAAAGAGGTCAACTTGTTCTTTTGACTTGTTGAGTCTGATACATACGGACATAAAAAGACTTATGCAGTTGCATTGTGTAATTATAAATGTATTCTGACATTTGTTGATGATTATTCCCATTACAGCTTATATGTTCTTGCTCAAAGACTGAAGCTTGAGAACAAATTGGGAAAACTCATCAAGATAGTTAGATCTGACCTTGGAGGAGAGTATTATGGCAAAGATGCTATTTCAGGACGTAAAAAGGTTTGTTTATCAAATATATGGAGTTAGTTGAAATAGTGACTTAGTTCACTATGCCAGGTAGTCCTGAGCAAAATGGTGTGTGGCCGAAAGACTTAAAATCACCCCAAAGGACTTGGAGAAGTCGACGCAGAATAGGACTAATCTACCTGATTATCTAGAAGTATGGAAACCCAGCCTTGCACACATTCGTATATAGGGCTGCCTTGCTAAGGTAGTATAATCCTTATAAAGAAAAATTGCATGCTCGTTACATTCATTGCTATTTAGTCATTGGTCACTTTAAAGGCTATAGATTTTACTGTAGAGGAGGAAGGGCTAGAATAGTGGAATCATAAACAACTAATTTTCTGGATTACGATGTATATGATGATGGTGGGCTCTTCCTTCAGATGATCGTATGGATCTAGGTCTTTATACTATGCCTGTATAGGAATAAGAACTCATTTCCTAGCAGTACAAGATCTAATATAGTTGTGTATATCTGCTAGAGTCAGATGACCTATTATCCCATCTGATTACATATTTTATTAGGTGAACAGGACTATGATATTAGACATGTTATGAATCTAGCTACTTTTACAGAAATTATTTCTGGACCCAATGCAAATTTGTGGTGGGATGCAATGACTGATAAGATGCAAGCTATGAAGTATAGTAAGGTCTGGGAGCTAGTTGATTTACGTCAGAATTGCAAACTTGTCAGTTATAAATAAGTTTTAAGACCTAAAGGATTTTGGGATAAAGTTTAGTGGCATATGAGCTCGCTCAGTTGCCTGATGGTTCACTCAAGGAGAAAGGTTAACTTTATTGTTACCTTCTCTTTTATATCCTCGAAGGATATATTTTAAGTGATTATGACAATTGTAGCTCATGATGATATATAATTACATCAGATGGCTATCAAAACTGCTCTCCTGAATAAAGACCTTTATAAAGAGGTCTATGTGGTACAACCTGAAGTATTTCAGGATCCAGATGGAATTGACATGCTTTGTAGGTTAATGAGATCAATATATGGTTTACATCAAACCTCTCGAAAGTGATACCTTATATTTGATGAGGTTTTAACCTCTTTCGGCTTTGTGGAAAATGAAGTTTAGAGATGTTTATACTATAAGATTAGGGGGAGCAAAGTTATCTTCATGTTACTATATGTGGATGATACATTAAAATTTTGGGTAAAGCATCTTTTGTCCTAGGCATTAAAATTTACCGGGACAGATCTTAACACTCATCAAGCCTCTTGTAGAGTGCATATGTTAAGCGAGTGCTACAAAGTTTTAATATGGAAAACTGTAAACTGTTGTAGCACCAATCTCTCATAATGAGAGATTATCTTTGGCACAATGTTCAAAGATAATAAAGTAAATAGAGAGGCTATGAGAAATGTTTTGTATTTTAGTACAGTTGATAGCTTGATGTATGCTGGGGTAAGTACTAGGTGGAACATTGCATTTACTATTAGACTGTTTGGTCAATATCTAGTTAACCCAGGTATAGATCATTGGAATGCAGTCAAGTGAGTGTTGAGATACTTAAAAGGAACTAAGGATTATAGGTTAACATATAAAAAAGTCAATAGTCTAAACCTCGTAGGGAATTCAGATTCATATTTAAGTTATGTGTCCGATGTTCAAAAGTCCATTTAAGGTTACTGTTTTAAGTTTGCAGATGGTACAATGTCATAGACGAGTGTCAACTAGACACGGGTGACTTCCTCGACTATGCATGTAGTATGCATGCTATGGGGCTGCTTCACAAGCAGTTTGGCTTAGAAACTTAATTTTTAAGTTGTTTGTAGTTGATCCAGTTGCTAGACCCATTCGGTTGTACTATGATAATCTTGCTGTTGTGTTGTTTATCAACAACAAAAGAATATCATAGGGTCTTAGCATTTGAAGGTCAAATATTTGATCATAAAGGAGTTAATAAGAAAAGGTGGCATTAAGGTTTGGAGCATTTAAGGACTGAGAAAATGTTAGCTGATCTTTTAACTAAAAGACTTCGCCCACTTGTGTTTGGAAGACAAGTATATAGTATGGGTGTATTGAAGTCCTTAGATACTGTTAGTTAGGGGATCATTATGTTTGCTCCATGTACTTTTGTACATTTATACATTTGATGTATTATGATAGTATGGTGGCTCATTAATAAAGATGATCATCGTTTATTCTCAGTAATACATGTTATCGTACATTGTCATAATAGGTGTGAAAGTTTTAAGATTTGTGTCGATTTTAAGCATTTAAAGGTCATTAGGCACACATATATATATATATATTGACCTTGGACTTATGTCATTGGAACACATACAGTTTAGTACGAATATGCATAAATTTTGATATGACATAGGAGGATATATGTTTTTAATCCCATAAAGGTTCTCTAATACAATTTAGCATTCAATTAGAGAGCATAAAGGTTTTCTTTGATACAGTTTAGCGTTTGGTGAGAGGAAACAAGTTTTCTCTAATATTGTTTAGCATTCGGTGAGAGAAAACAAGATTTCTCTAATGTAGTTTAGCATATGCAGATTAGCATAAAGTTTGAAGAAATCGAGACTTACAAACAAAGATGATATAATTTAGATCATACAAGTATCATCTTAGTTTGTCACACTCCATTTTCTCATTCATGTTAGTAAAGTATTAGATATGCGTGATTGTATTGGGTTTATGTCACACATGACACATGCATTTGATATTTTTCAGTATCGAAAGCCTTGCAGGATGGAATGATGAATATTCATTATCTTTGGATAAAATGTTTTGTTTTTAAATCTAGTCAACTGATGCAGTAGCGTAGCTTAACCAGTTTTAAAAACTGTTTTCAACTTGATTCAATACTGCAATTAAGTATTGTCCAAGGGGGAGAATGTTGGATATTTTTTAATTTTCCCATAAAGTTGGACCACATTTAATTGCATTTTTTAGTTTTTTAATAACTTATCGATTAAGTCACGTAATTTAATCTAGATAAAAATAATAAAATGGACTAATAAATGATCTAAATCAATGAGTCAAAGCTCAGGTAAAAAATAGATCCCGATTAGAATAGACCGGACCCATATCGGGCCTGTTATAGGAAAGCCCGATATGGATGCTATATATAAAAGTTAAGATCTCCTACAGTTGCTCATGTCATTCGTAAACATAAGGATTCTTTGACCTGTTAAGAGAGCTTATGTTTTGATAAAACTATAGAAAGGCTTTTATCATGTCCCGGTGAATAGTTCTTGTGAAGCTATGGTAGATTCGCACTCGTTTCGACTTCGAAAAATTTGTTTGAAGTTATAAAACAAAAATAAGGTATTTTCTGCATTTCTTTGTTTATTACCTTTTTCATGTTCAATCCAATAAACGTAACCATGATCCCGTTATGTGTTACAAACCTAAACTATTTAATATGGTTCTTAAGAAAACTTTTGTTTTTATCAGACCTATAATTTATTCATTATAGGTTAAATTGTTACTATTAAAATCGACTCCTCCTAATCATGAGTTTAAAAATATATTAAGAAATGTTGACGTATAAAAGATGTTTGATCCAATTTATTACAAAAGTTGACATATCAACATTATGATATTTTATATGTTATTCTTGTTTCTAAATTTTTGTTGGGTGGCATATATCGTTTTCTTTTGTATGAGTGAATGATTAGAGTGCTTTCGTAATGTAAAATGTGTCCAGGTTAGAAAGTGACTCAATTAAAGTCCACACACATACACATACAAATATTGTTTAATAGTAGAATAAACCTTAACTATTTATTCATATCACTTCATCAACTTACAAGAATAAAAGTCATAAATATATATATTGGTCATCTCTCTACTAATTAAGGTTATAAATTATTTTTCATCAAGTTTTTTTAGCCACAAAAAAAGTTGAGAGAAAGAAACTAATTTTAATAAAAAATGCAGTAAAATTTTTCTAATAATTTTATCTTCCATAATAATTGTTTATTCAAAAGTTTAAAATTATGACTATCAATTTTTATTTATATGATAAAGATCTTTTTTTTTTTCTTACGGTACGAGAGTATGTGTTCTGAATAAACAATTCATTCTTCTATTTTCATATAATTAATCGACTTTTTTTTTATGATAAAAGGGAGGAAAAACGACCGGACACATTACAAAAACCGCATTTGTGGGTGCGTTGTACCTGCTCGAGGATGGAACTCAGCCTTTCTAGATGATATCCTTTTTGACTGAGAAATGCTTTGATTAAAATCACGGCATAGGCTATTCTGTTTCATTACCTAATTCTAATTAAAACAAAAAAACAACTGTAAAAGAATCCTTTTAAAGCTCTGGAAGTGTTGTGGGCCATGTCTTTTTTGTAGGATTCCTTTTACGTTTTAAAAGGACAAATGAAAAAGACGACTGGGTTAATATATATACATATTTTTTTAAAAAAACTCAAATCATATTGAGAGTAGAATATTGGTTTAACATGGTCGTTTCTTTTTCATGCTCCGTTTTAAACAACGAAAATGTTTTAGATAATTACCTCCGTCAACTATTTTTATTGATGTTGAACATGTAAAAATAAAAATAAAAAGGAAACGCAACAGATTTATGTGTATTATTGTTGAAATTAAAAAAGAATTTGTTATACATGACAGTAGTGTAAAGGAATAATTTGTTAGTTGCCAAAATAAACAAATTAATTAAGTGAAATTTTGTCATATATAAATAATCATTTATTCATGGAATGTAAATGATTATTATTGAAATCATTATATGGATAAATGATGTTTATTAGTTGATAAAATTTAGAATTTACCCAGAAATAAATTAGTTCTCTATTACTAATAAACATAAATCAATATTAACTTGTCAAATATGTTATATATCCAAAAATATTGATTATATTTTTGAGTTTTTATTTGATTACCTGAAAAAGTTTGTATGAAATTTAATTTATGATAATATATTGTTGAGTTTGCCCAAAGAAAACTTGTAGTACATTCTAAATGTTTAATTATTTCAATCCGATAATTTATTGAGCATTTATGTATTTGCAACTATTTCTCTTTATTCATGTGCTTTTTTTGTTATCATGTTTAATGGTTTAAACTTCTCTGAATAAGGTATTTTAGATCTTGATTTAGCATTGTTGGAAGAAAAGTAATTAGATAAAAAAAGTGAAAATTGTAAGATATGATAGATATAGTGAATATTGTAGAAAATATAATAAAGTAGGACAATTTCTAGGTCCATTTGTAAAGTTTCTCGACAAACATGGCATATGTGAATAGTATGGTGTGGAAGAAAGGTTCAATAGACATTAATGGATATAGATATTGCTAGGAGTATGATAAGAAATTTTTTATTATCCAAAATCTTGTGGATACATGCACTTAAGACTAATTTCCTAAAAACTCTTTTTGAGTTATGAATTAGAAGAAAACATAATTTAAGACATTTGTATGTTTGGAGTTGTCGAGTAGAAACAAGAGTTTATAATCTATAAGAAAAGAAATTAGATTATCAGAAAATCAGTGGTTACTTTGTTGTAATCTAAAGGGTATAAGTTTTATTATCCAAACTATAGTTCGATAATTGTTGAAACAGATAATGCCAAATTCATTGAAAATGGTGAAGTTAGTGGAAGTGCTAAAAAACATGTTATGAATAATAGTGAAATAAGAGTTGATGTTCCATTACCCATAAATGTTCCATTATCTACATCTATAACAAATATTGTCCCAACGTTGAAAGAACGGAATATATATATGGACAAGATTTTGATGAAGCAGCAACTCATGAAGAAACTAACCAAAATTTTGATGAAACAACAACTCATGAAGAAACTAACTTACGACCAATTAATTTAAAGAGCAACTCATGAAGAAACTAACTTACGACCAATTAATTTAAATGAATAAAGTGGATAAATGCTATGAACTATGAGTTAAATTTAATAGCATGAAATAATTTTTGGGGCCTCGTTGGTTTTCCAGAAGGATCTAAGTCAGTCGGATGCAAATGGGTCTTTAAGACCAAACGTGACTCAAATGGCGATATTAAACAATATAAAGCTAGACTTGATATCAAAGGTTATACTGAATAGGATGACAATGATTTTAAAAAGACTTTTCACCTGTCTTAAAGAAAGATTAAATGAGAATAATTATGACATTAATGACTTGTTTGATTTAAAGCTACATCAAATAGATGTAAAAACTGCCTTTCCAAACAGTGATCTTAAGGAGCAAGTTTATATGGATCAACTTGAAATAAGCTTCCTGACAATGGTATATTAAGTTTAATGATACTATAACATCTTTTAGTTTTCAAGAAAATATTGTTGATCATCTTATCTATCAAAAGATCAGTGAGAGTAATTTTATGTTTTTAGTTCTATATGTTGATGATATTTTACTTGCTGCTAATGATTTGGACATATTATATAAGATTAAAGATTTTCTCTCTAAGAAATTTGAAATGAAAAATAGGGAGAGGCTTCTTATGTGATATGAATTTCAATATTTTGATATAGATCACAACAATTGATAAGATTGTCTTAGAAAGACTACATCGAAAGAATTTTTGAGAGATTTAACATGAACAAATGTTCAACATGGATTGTTCCAATAACAAAAAAGGGGAAATTTTAGTCTCATGTAATATCCAAAGAATGATGTGGAACATAGACAAATAAAATCTATTCTATATGCTTCTATTGATAGTAGTTTGATGTATTTACAGACATGCACAAGACTCAATATCATCTTTGTAGTTGGAATTGTAGGCATATATAAAAGTAATCCTATTATAAACCATTGAAAAGGTACAAAGAAAGTATTAAAATATCTTTAAGGAACAAAGGACTATATGCTTATATATAGAAGATCAAATCCATTAGAATTAATTGGATATCTGACAATAGAAAGTCAATGCTTGATTATTTGTTTCTATTAGTAGAAGGAGCACTTTTATGGAAAAGTGTTAAACAATTTCTCATTGCGTCATCCACTACAGAAGAAAAATTTCTAACTTGTTTGAGACTACAATTCATGCCTTATAGTTGCAAAACTTTATTTAAAGGCTTAGGGTTATTGACACAATTACTAAGTTTCTACAAATTTGTTATGATAATTCTGCTCCAATTTTATTCTCCAAAAATGACCAGTACTCTAGAGGTGTTAAACATATGGAGTTGAAATATTTTTTTGTAAAAAAGGAAGTTCATAAACAAAGAGTGTGCATTGAACATATTAAGAAAAATGTTATGATTGCAAATCCCTTAACTAAAGGTTTTCTACTAAAGATATTTAAGAAAGATATTTAAGAAACATCTTCAAAAAATGGACCTTGGTTATATTGATGATTTTTTTACACTTTTGAGCTCAGTAAAGTTTCTGATTGACAATTTTCTTATTGATTATGAATGTGCACACATGACTGTTATTAGATAAGAAATAAAGTTATCTATAAGGCATTAATATGAATCTTTATGATATTTATATATCACTTATGTTATTTGACTTGATAAATTACTAGTGTTGTGGTAATGGAAGGAAGTATGTTGGGTTTAAATGTATGACCATCATAAACTGCATTATGTGGTTTTTTATGTTAAGGTAAATTATGAAGATATTAAGATATTTATTTATGCATGCATAATGTTTACATTATTAAAATAAATCTTGAAATATCAAACCAAGTGAGAGATGTTAGACTTGAGAATAAACCATATACACGTCTATTGCAATAAAAACATAAATATGGAATTTTTAATCTCATACCTCCCTCTATTGATGTTAACATTTAACTAGGTGTGAGGGCCCTTCTAAGCTCTAGCAGATGCAATCAGATGGTGTGTGTAGAATAATACCAAGCTTAGGGAACCAATACCATTTCCCACATTTTATACTCTACTTTGTCTTCCCTTCAAAACAACGGGAAAAGAAGGTTGACAACGAACATGAGCTTTCAAAAACAAAACCAACATATATGACCCACCTAAATTGGGAAACTACTGCATTATGTGGGTAACCACCCACAGACAACATTTTCCCACTTGGATCATCTAGTGTATGTAAAAGTCACGAATCCTCTACTTAATTAAAGAAACCAAATGCACGAATCTTGCTGATAAGTCCTTTAAATGTGAGTATTATCTTCCAAATATCACGATGCATCCTATTTCTTATTCTACTTTAACTAGATGAATAAACCTTTATGCTTATTCTAGGTCCATAATAATTATTAATCTCAAAATAAAAATGTATACACCAAAATGAGAAAACAACAAAATTAATAAGAGTTTCGATCTAAGTACATATAATAAATTCCATAATGGAACCGAGTCCTATTCGAGCATAATGATCCTTAAAACTCTTTTGTGGCATGTTTTTCGTTAAAGGATTAGCAATCATCAATTTAGTGCTAATGTGTTCAACGACCACTTTGTTCTCTTTGACACATTCCTTAATGGCCAAATACTTAATGTCGATGTGATTACTTCGACTACCACTCTTGTTATTTTTGGCCAAGAAAACTACAGCTGAATTGTCACAGGACATTCTCAATGGCTTAGAAATGGAATCTAAAATTCTAAGGTCAGATATGAAACTCTTCAACCATACACCATCTGTGGTAGCCTCAAAACAAGAAACAAATTCAGCCTTCATAGTAGAAATAACAGTCAAAGTCTGCTTTGAACTCCTTCAAGATACGACTCCACTGGGAAATAGAAATACATATTTAGATGTTGATTTTTGTGAATCAACACAACCAGTGAAGTCTGAATCTGAATAGCCAACTACCTCAAGATTTTCAATTCATCTATACATCAGCTTGTAATCTTTGGTCCCTTTAATGTACCTTATCACCTTTTTGGCAGCTCTCCAATGGTCTATACCTTGGTTACTCTAATATCTTCCCAACATTCCAGCAGTAAATGTAATGTCAAGTCTTGTACAAACCTGAGCATACATTAGGCTCCATAATGCAGAAGCATATGGAATATTTTTCATTTGTTCCCTTTCAATCTCTTTTTTGGGCACTGGTTCAAATTAAACCTATCACCCTTTACAATAGGTGCTATACTCAGTGAACAATCTTTCATACAAAATCTCTCTAAGACCTTATTGATATAGGTTTCTTGGGATAGCCTCAAAATGCATTAAGATTTGTCTTTATGGATCTTAATGCCAATGACATAAGATGCGTCACCCATGTCCTTCATATCAAAATTCTTAGAAAGAATTGTTTCACCTCATATAACAAACCTTTATCATTAGTGGCAAGTAAAATATCATCCACTACAGAACAAGGAAATTTTTTTGACTCCCACTAACTTTCTGATATATGCATTGATATATGGTATTCTCTACAAAACCATATAAAGAGTTGAAATCATGGAATTTCAAATACCATTGATTGGACGCTTGTTGCAATCCATATATGGATTTCTTAAGCTTGCATACCAATGCTTGCCATCACTAAAGGAGAATCCTTCCGATTATTTCATATAAACCTCTTCCTCTAGATCTCCATTCAGGAATGCTATTTTCACGTCCATTTGATGTAGTTCCATATCAAAATGGGAAACAAATGCCATAATCACTTATAAGGAATCCTTCTTAGATACAAGAGAAAAGGTCTATGTGTAATCGATTCCCTCTTGTTAAGTAAATCCTTTAGCAACAAGTCTAACTTTATATTTTTCAATGTTGCCTATGAGTCCCTTTTTTGTCTTGAAGACCCATTTACATTTAATGGCCTTTACACCATTAGGTAACTCCACAAGATCCCAGACTTTGTTAGCTGCCATATATTTCATCTCATCTACCATGACATTGTACCACAATTGAGATTCATTGTAACTCATGGATTGTGAAAACGTTTAAGGGTCATTTTCGATTCCAATATTATAGTCAGCTTCTTGTAGATACACAATGTAATCAATAGGTATTGTTGATTTCTTATCTCTAGTTGATCTTCTTAATGTTGTATTAGCACCCTCCTGTGGAGGAAATTGTGCAATTTATTGCTCAACAACCTCTAGTGATTATTGAACAATCGGATCTACTAAATTGCAATTAGTAGGTTGTAGAACTTTAATGATTGGTTGTTCAACACCCATTTGTCTTTGAGAATGCTATGAATGACAATCAATATACTACTTAAAGTAGGATTTTATATGTCACAATGATCCTTCTCAAGAACTCATGAGATTGATCACTCCCACTAATTAAGTCATTCTCAAGAAACTTTGCATTTCTTGATTCCACAAACCTAGTACTATGAGAAGGACAATAAAATTTGTACCATTTGGATCTTTCAGTATTTCCAATGAAATACCTACTTATAGTCCTTGGATCCAGTTTCTTTTCTTATAGATTATAAACTCTTATCTTAGACGACATCCCCAAACATGTATATGTCACAAAATCAGTTTCCGTCCCTTCTATAACTCAAATGGTGTTTTTGAAACAGCCTTAGTTGGAACTCAATTTAATATATACACTGCCGTTTAAGAGTTTCAATCGATAAGGATTTAAGAAGCTTAGAGCTAAGCATACTCCACACTATGTCTAATAATGTTCAGTTTCTTCTTTCTACTACACCATTTTGGTCCAGAGACCTAAGTATGGTGTATTGAACTGTTATCCCATACTCCTAAAGAAACTTCGCCAATAGACCAGGTGCTTGTCCATCCTCAATGTATCTACTATAAAATTCTCCACCTCTATGTGATTTCACAATCTTTATTTGCTTACCACATTGTCTCTGTACTTCCATTTTAAATACCTTAAAGGCATCTAATGCTTTATTCTTGTTATAAAGCAAGTAGAGGTATATATATTGCAAGCAATCATCTATAAATGAGAAGAAGTATTTCTGACCATACAAAAAATGTCTATATGTATGATCTCTAATATATCTGAACTCCACTTGGCACCTTTCTTTGTCATATTGGCATGCTTTCCCTTTATGCAGTCCACACAAACATTAAAGTCAGTAAAATTTAGAGTATTAAGTACCCCATCATTCACTAATTTTTTAATTATTTGAAGGGAAATATGTCCTAACCTTCGATGTCATAATATAGAGGATTGATCATTTATAACACACCTTTTAATACCATCACTATTAATGATATGCATTGTATTGTGAAAAATATTTTCTTACAAATTAATTCGAAAAAGACCATCAATTATTGTACCATTCCCTACAAGATCAGATCTATGATATAAACTGAATGATGTATTTGAAAAGTTAAAGGAATATCCCAAAGATACAAGTCTTGAAAGTGAAATCAAATTTCTAGAGAAACATGGAATGTAAAATGTTCTTTGCAAATTCAAAACAAAACCAGAATTCAACGCTAATTTTCACGTCCCAAAAGCTTCCATATGTGAACGCATCTTTTTTCCTGAATAGATGCACTGTTCACTACCCACTGTTTTTTTGTGGTTTAGAAAGCCTTCAAAGATATTGGAAATATGGATTGTAGAACCAAAATCAATCCACCAAGTGTTATGACAAACATCAACGATATTAGATTCATAACAAACAAGTGAGATCGAAATACCTTTCTTCATAAGTCGAGCCTTAAATTTGGTACAATCCTTCTTTATATGCTCTTTCTTTTTATAGAAGCGACACTTGGGATTGAAATCCTTTTTGATCACAATATGGACCAGTATATTACCCTTTTCTTTTTGTCTAGCTTGCCCTCTATTCCTTCCTTCTGTGTCCATATATGTACTTTTACCTAATTCCCTTACCATCCTCCCTTCCTCTTGAGTACATATGGTCAGCAATTCATTCATAGACCATTTATCCTTATGTGTGTTGTAAGAGATTTTAGAGGGTCCACATTAAGGTAGAAGGGAATTAAGTATGAAATGAACAAGGAAAGACTCGGACATCTCAACCTCAAGAGACCTTGATTAAGCTGCAATGTCCCTCATTTGCATGATGTTCTCATGCACACCTCTAACACCTATGAGCTTCATTGAAGATAACTTGGTCATTAAGGTGCTGGCTAGGACCTTATATGAAGACTCAAACTGTTCATTAATAGCCTTTAGTAGATCCTTAACATGTTCACACTCTCCAATAAAACCACGAATACTAGCATTAATTTTCATCTTTATGTACATCAAGCTGAGGTGATTAGATCACTCCCAATGGTCATAAAAAGTAATTTAAACCTGAGTGCTAGTTTCAGTAGGTGTAGGTTGTTCATCTTTCCGGATAGCATAATCAATATCCATCTACCCTAATTTGAGGAGAATTCTCTCTTTCCATATTTTATAGTTATCAACATTCAATTCAGGAATATCATATATCAAGTTTTACCAATGTTAAACATGCAATCATATTTCTAATGTGAATCATATAACAATTAAAAATACCTATGGGCTAAGCTTTAATTAAAAGATTTATACATAATCTTTACAATGAAATCATCAAATTATATTCCTTTTTCTTAATACCTATGGGTAAACTAAAAAAAAGATAATTTGCTATTCCATCCTAATTAACCATGCAAATATAATAAATATTCTTGTGGGATAAAATTTATTATATTTGAATATGATTAATTACAATTTCTGTCATTTTACTATATGTGATATATAGTATTTAATATACAATTTCTCTTAATCAAAGATGTCGTGGTTAATCTTCAACTAATTAAAATTATATTGAACATATGACACCTCATTTTATGCAAAATATTAATAATAAAAGTTCCACATAATCCTCTACAACTTATTAATCATGTCATATATTTGCATAAAAATAAACATATACACGAATTCAAAATCAAACAATGATTTAAATCATGCAATTCAATAAAATTGGACTAATCTCTCAATAAAATTGGACTAATCTCTCAAATCTGAAATATTTATATACACTATCACCAGACTATCTATGGGGCACGACGTGTATGCACCAAAGGCATTTAACACCACCTTTCTGCACTTCCCATTTGTCGCTGGCTAACAATACCAAACCAAACAATTTATTCTTTCCAAGTACAAACCTAAAGCTTTTCGATGATAGGCCCACGAAAACAAGGTTTTGCAGAATTCATACAAAGCTTTTCAATGATGGGCCCCACGAAATACAAAGTTTTTGAAAAATCATAGGGGATAGTTTCGCGAACTTTCTGATTCGTTTCTAACAAACAAAAAATCAAAAAAATTAAAAGAACCAAAAATAAATCAACACCAGAAATTTGGTAACGCAGTTCGGCACACCTTGTCTACGTCTGCGGGGCTCTCACCCAGCTTACTAACTTCCACCAAAGTACAACAGATTTACCCAAGGCTTTACTAAGTTAACACCACTCAACCCTTGACACTATCTCTTAAGCTCACTTCCTGTGCAAGAATTTCACACTCAATAATATGACTGCCTTGTACTAACCTCAATTGAGGATATACACTCACTGTTTAATAATAAAGATAATTAAACGAACAACTCAAGTGATTAAAATAACTAGAAACAAAGACAAATATACTTGAGATAAAAAGAGAAAAAACAACTTCCCAAAAAGTTCAGCTCCACTGAAATAAATTTGGAAGTTGTCGCAACAATAATAGAAAAGTAGTCCACCCCAGAACCACTTCATAAAGCTAAACATGCAGCTTAAGCAACACCCCACAAAATCACACATATCATACACTTCATCTGTTAACGTAATTTAATGTTTAGGTGGTCACACGAAAACTTCCAGCCAAAGAGCCAACACATAAAAAGAGACATATCTTCAGTTGTGTATTTCAAAAACGATAGTTGACATACACTACGCCATTGACATGCAATCCATTGATTCAATATTCAGCCAAAACTGTAGCTCTTTACAAGACACATTATTCAGCTGATCTACTGATGTGCACCACAAGCAGTATATCTGTTCATAGATATTTAACGCACTTCATCAATTTGCCACACACCCTACACTTCTGTGACACATGAACATCTCTTCAATTTACTTACACCTGCTGTATATATTTAACGCACATCAACCCTTCAGCTATATATACGGAGACATGCTCAATTAACACCCAATTGCAAACACGCACATCATTTTTAAGTGTCGAACACTCCAGCTGCTGCACACTTGCCTCACTAACGTCGAAGAGATTCTCCCCAGCTGGTTAATTAGAGATATTTGCTAAATGCTGCACTCACACATCTAAGATGGACTTCTGCTGTGGTTAGATAATATGCATAATACCTTACGCAAAAATAAGAGTCCCACTACATCGTGACTCTCTTAACCCAAAACATAAACTTCTACTTTAATTCCAAGACACCCACGGTAGATGCATACAAAGTCCTTATCTTATATCCCAAAAATCTAGCAATATACATCTTAAACGTCAACAGGATATACCACAAGTTTGTAAGAGAGTAGAATTCCATTTTGTATAGGATTCTTCCACATCTTTTTAAATTCTACTACAATTAATATCTTATATGTCCAATTAATAAATAATGTCAAAGCTAAATAAAAGATATATATGACATATATCCTAACAATCTCCCCCCTTTTCGGCATCGTTTGTCATAAATATAAAACTCCCCCTGAATAATATAATTGGACATATAAGTATCAAATTCACAATCCACATGAGATGGAAAAAGAACTCCCCCTTAATCAAATATCAAGTTCCAAATTATCCAATTATCCAAATTTCTCCCCCTTGGGACAAAAAGATGTCAAAAAGAAATACGAATACTCACACATATACCGTGAAATCTCCCCCAGAATGAAACATTCACTAAAAACAATATGATGTCTTCCCCTTGAGACAAACAGTATCAAAAAGCATAATCATAATAATTAACCATAGGTACAGCAGAAGAATCATAAGCATGTCAAGATGACATTTTACCACCATTCAAAACACATGCCAATATATCACTACTTACTTCAATTCCATCTTCATCAGACTGCTCAAATTCATAAACCTAAGTAAGAACTATAACTGTTGTCAGTGTAGTGAGAGAGAAAGATACCCGAGAGAGAGACTCAAACTGATGAGAGAGCTGAGGAGTCTTCGGTGGAGCCAAATAGAAGTCACAATCCAAACTACTATAAAGATGAGACGACAATAGCAACATAAAAACTAAAGAACTAAAAAAAATCTTTCCTTTTTTGTTTTTTAAGTTTTTTAACAACACAAAAAAACTTCCAAAATGTAAAGCATACTGTCCCTGTGCCCGTCGAAGAATCTCAAACCTGGGCTTATTCTTTGTCACATTATCTTGGTCATCGATTTCTTATTTAGAAGTAACTGACTTGTCCTTTGTTTGACCGGTTACTTCATAACCAGTAACTAACTGTGAATCTGTAAATTTTCTTCTTTTTCCTTCACTATATTTTTATGATTGTGCTTGACCCTTTCTAATCCAAGCTTGCTTCGATACCATGGGATACTACTGGAAATTTAATAGAGAGTGTCTATATTTTTTATTTTGTCTTCTTTGAAACAACATCTGTAGTAACTAATAAAATATTCGCCTTATATGTCCAATGACTCCACAAAAATGACATGTAGGTATAAATCTTCGATGCTTCAACTTCTTGGACTGATCTGGACATATCAATTTTTCTTCATTCACTTTCGAGCACTCACCTTTATGGCCTATGCCTTCGAAATTCTCTTTAACCTTACCAATTTCTATAAACTTATCTAGTTTTTTCGTGCCTCCATTCAACATTCTCAATACCTTTTCAGTACTTACCAACTTTAGTCTAGCTTCACCAAGATCATCCGACGTCAACATTAACTTCTTTTCTAATTCTTATATGGTGTTCTTCATAGAAAGATTCTCTTCTTCAATCTTTCATTCTTTCTACACGTTTTCACCCTTTTTTTTTCATATATAGCCTTGTAATCCTTGTAACTATTCCCTTTTTTATCATCTAGGTCACTTCTGTCGTTGTCATAATCTGATATTGGATCTTAAGCTAGATTGTTTTCGAAATTTTCAGATTTTCTCCCTTTTTCGACTTCAGTTACTTCCTTCTCAGTTACTATTAACCAAGTAACTGGACTTTTGCTGTATAGGGTAACTAATGTAGAACCATTAACAATTTCTTCTTCGTTGTCATATTCATTATCAGAATCATTTCCACTCCAGGTGCTCGTGAAGGATTTTCCTTTTCTCTTCTTCAAAGTATTTACACATTTGGCTTGAATGTGTCCAAAACCTTGACATTCATGACATTGGATTCTTCTTCCCTTCCGTTCACCCTTTTGTGCCTTAACTTGTTGTCTTGAATTATTACTTGATGAACTTCCGCCATATTGTTTAAAGTCGGGTCTGTCCTTCATTCTTTTCAACAATTTACCAAAATTTTGTGTGAGTAGTAGCAAGTCTTCTTTTTTATCTCATTCATCTTTTGCATCATTCACACTTTTCCCAGTTTCCACCTGTTGAGACTCGTTTCCGGAGCCCAACTATCCTAAACCATAGAGCGAAAGTGAGTTTCCTTGTAGGGTTACGCCAATGTACCTTAATTGGCCATCACTGGTTTCTCATCAATCTCATAACATCTCAAGGCACAAATGCAAGCCCACACAACGAAATCACCAAAAACACATTCGACTTCTTAAAAACTTGTAGCCCTAAACCTCTAGATTAATTTGGAGAAAGAACCAATTGAATCGGAGTTCTAAAGAAGATGATATGCTTCAAAAACCAAAGTATAATCATGCCCCATCATGCTCTCCCAACCAACCCTTCACTTCCTTCCAATCAATCATTTTGAATTCGAAAACAATGGCTATAAATTTTTATGGTAAGGTAAGAAAATGTGTTAGGAATCTAATGCCTCAAGAATCACCTCAATCGGAGGTCGTACGAAGAAGTTATGATCAAACAAACCTAACATGTTCATGTCCTTACTCTAATTGAACATGCTTTGGAGCGAACGCCATAACTCTCACTATAGATGTCGAATTGACTTCGTTTTTGCAAGGTTGGAAAGAAGACATCTAGGGCTAAAACTTTCATGAAGACAACAAATTGAGAGGTAAAAAACAAGGTCTGTGTAAACTAACACGGGCTGGCCTTGTAACCTTCGGGTGGAAATGAAACCCCTGAATTGGAATCACACGGGCTGTGTGATTTTTACACGATCCGTATGATTTCACACGGTCAGGCCATGTAACCTTTGGATGGAAATGGTGCTTCTGCACCAGAAAAACATAGCCCATGTGATTTCACACGGTCTGGCCGTGTAACCTTCGGGTAAAATTTCCTGCATGACATCCCCTACTCAAACAGTCATATCTTTCAACTCCGACATCAAAAAATCGTAAACTTTGTATCGTTGGAAAACCAAAAGGATGAACTACAACTTCTATGAAGACAACTTGATCAAATTCACCCTAAGTTTGTGCAGTTTTCCTCTCAAAGTCAGAACACAATCTCCTACCCACATGAAACTTAGGATTTGCCATGCAAAAACATGAAATGCCATAGGTAACCATAATGTATAAATATTACATTCATATCAAACGAAGAGTGTTACAACGCTTTAGTGGGTATTTCGAGCCACCTTACAACATAATCCCAAAATACAACCATGACGAGAAATACAATTTCTCAAAATACAACTAAAGCATTGTTTTACAAAATCTAGCTTGAAAAACAAAAATGCAATCGGGAGTGATGCCTTGACCTCGACTCGGTCACTCATTATCCTACTCATTTCCTGTGGATGGGGAGGAAAGGGGGCTGAGCTCGACGGCTCGTGAGTAACAATTTTATAACAAGAAACAAGAAAAAACCCTTAAATTATTCATTTTCATAACCAAAACTCACATGCAACATATATTACCTAACTTCACAACTTATAAACCAATTCATCATATCAAGCATAAAGAATGCATTAGAACTAGTCACAAATCACAAACATATAAGCACACCAGAAATTGGTCGGGTGGATCCAAAACAAAATGTACTACACATTTCCACTTAGTGGCCCTGTGTAGTCGTAAACTTATGGGAGTTCGCGAGGGAGCTCCATGCCTCTAGCGGGCAGGCGGGAAAATCCTATAGACAAGTGCACTTGACTTACTTAAGGGACCACCACAAACCCATATAATCATACATTTCACATCTTGAAATCATACTGCCCAAAATGGCACATTTCCTAGACTT
>JAOTAX010000001.1:3547051-3568593 GCA_025629825.1 Erythroxylum guanchezii
ATTTTATAAATTTAAAAAATATCCCGAAACGGTACCCGGTACCGGTACAGTTCCGTTCCAGAGCCCAATCCGGTACCGAGGCCGGTACGGTATTCATAACATTGCCCTTCACTGTTGAAAATAAATTCAAATAGAATATTAAAGGATGCTCTGAAATATAATATAACCCATAATATTTCAAAATATTCAATTAACATCCTAAGCATACAAAAGTGAAGACTTGAAACTTTTATTTTATGACTTTGACATAAGTATAACCATAGAAGGAGATACACCACTGGCCTCTCCAAAATTTATAAAAATTAAGTAATTTTTGTTTTTAATATATATATATATATATATAAGGATAGAATTATTTAGAGTCTAGTAATACATTAGACCCCTAAAATTTAAAAACTTAAATATTTGAGCCCTTTTATTTTAATTTTTTTGGCTCCGTCACGAGTATAACCAATCAATGAATAATACTCCCCTATATAAACATATGCAAGCATAACATCTTTTCTCCACTCATCTTTGCGATGGATTGGTTATTCTTATTCTCCTCCTCCTTACTGGCTATCATCTTCCTAGCGTTTTCCTTGTTAGGCCTTAGAGCATCTACGAAACCAAAAAATGTAAGTCCTAACTTACCTCCAGGGCCAAGGAGGCTACCAATAATAGGGAACATACACCAGCTTGTTGGCTCTCTGCCCCATCATGCCCTGAGACAAGTGGCGGAGAAACATGGGCCTATTATCTATCTCCAACTTGGTGAAATTTCCACCATTGTCGTTTCCTCGGCAGAACTTGCGAAAGAAGTGTTGAGAACTCACGATGTTATTTTAGCAGGAAGGCCTGCTATGCTCTCATCAAATATTATAACGTATGGATTCAAAGATTTGGCTTTTGCACCTTATGGAGAGTATTGGAGACAAATGAAAAAGATTTTCATGTTGGAGCTGCTCAGCGCAAAACGTGTTGAATCATTCGGGTCAATCAGGGAAGATGAGGTATCAAATCTTATTAGAAACATTTCTTCTAAAACAGAGTCACCCATCAACCTAAGTAAGATGCTGAGTTCTTTGAGCATTCGTGTCATTTCCAAGACGGCTTTTGGTAACACAATCGAGCCACAAACATTCGTGCGACTTGTAGATAATTTATCTCAAATGCTAGACGGTTTTTGTATTTCGGACATATTTCCTTCCTACAAGCTTCTTCATCTAATAACTGGGGAGATGACTAAACTCCGGAGGCTACATCGAGAAGTAGATTGCATACTTGAAGACGTTATCTCTGAGTGTAGAACAAATGGTTCCTCCGGACGTGATCAGGGAGACTGCATAATCGATGCGCTTTCCAAAATTCAAGACCAGGGCATCCTTCAGCTTCCCTTTACAACAGACAATGTTAAAGCTATTGTGCTGGTAACTAATATTTAAGGATAACACAATTCATTTTTCTTTTGGTTTCCTTTCACAATTTTAATAATTTTGTTTTCAACTTAATCGTGTTGTCCAGGACATTTTTGCTGGCGGATCTGATACCTCATCTGTAGTTCTACAGTGGGCAATGGCCGAAATGCTTAAAAATCCGGCAACTTTGGAAAGGGTACATGCAGAGGTTAGGCAAGTCTTTGTTAACAATAAAAAAATCGATGAAGCAAGTCTTGGCCAGTTGAGATACTTGAAATCAGTAGTCAAAGAAACACTACGATTGCACCCTCCTTTCCCTTTACTTTTTCCAAGGGAAAGTAGAGAAAGAGTGGAGATAGATGGATATGAAATACCTTCCCATACTAAAATCCTTGTCAACGCCTGGGCTATTGGAAGAGATCCTCATTATTGGACTGAAGCTGAGAAATTTTGTCCTGAAAGGTTCCTTGATAGTCCAATTGATTACAAGGGGACAGACTACAAGTATATTCCATTTGGCGCTGGAAGGAGGATTTGCCCTGGCATTAACAAAGCTATTGCCATTGTTGAACTTACACTTGCCAATTTGTTGTATCATTTTGACTGGAAGCTGCCTAATGGATTGAACGCTGCAAATCTTGATATGTCTGAAGCTTGTGGTGCCGCAACCCACAGAAAAAATGACCTTTACTTGATCCCCACTTCGTATGTAAAATAATGAAATAAAACTTTTGTTTGGTCAATTTCGTTATTTTAATCGAATAAATTGTTAAAATAATTGTATTACTTCCCATGTATACGTTGGATTATGAATTAAGAATGCAATGAACTTTGTGTGCTCACATCAATTGTTTCACTTAATTACCTGCTATTTAAATATGTTTGCGGACAAATCGCGTACCTACAGTAAGAAATTTGCAAATCCACAAGAATGGCTGCTTGGAATTATGTTCCGAGTCTTTATCTATAACGATAGAAAAGTCTTAAGACGAAATCATTTTTTGTTCTCATCCAAGAGATGTAATTATGATGTTACTTGAGATTTAATACCGTGTCATAAAATGAAAGGTTGAAATTACAACTTGTAACTTGAAGGGAAAATCATTTAATCCAGTGAAATGAGTTAAACTAAGCTGATTAATATGGTTCTTAAGAAAACTTTTATTTTTATCCCACCTATAATTTATTCATTAGAGGTTAAATTGTTATTATAAATAAAAATCGAGTTCAAAAATATATTAAGAGAGGTTGATGTATAAAAGATGTTTGATCCAGTTGATTATACAATTTTACGTATCAACATTATGATATTTTATATGTTATTCTTGTTTCTAAATTTTTGTTGGGTTGCATATTTCGTCTTTTTATATGAGTGAATGATTAAAAGAAATTACATATACAAGAAAAGACAATGATTAAAAGAAGTTAATTTTTACTGTTTACCATCCAATCGTATAAATTTAATATTTGCTATCAGTAGTAAACATAATTTCATATTCACTCCAAGTAGCAAAACAACCCATAATATTACGTTACCTAATAAGTCAGTTTCGGTGAATGACGAGGAAATCAATGAAATTACGTGCACGAACAACGATAATAATATATGTTTAATATTTAATATTTTTATAGCAAGTAATTTTCTTGGAATGAAAGAGCCCTAATCTTATTATATAATTTCCTTTACAGTAAATAGAAACCAAATTCATTAAAAAAAAAGAAGCTAACCTCATCAAATTAGATTACCTCAAACACAGTTCAAGCAGCTTATACTAAGTCTAACTAACGATGCCTGTCAAAGTATTAATGTAACAAATGATGCCTGCATCTGGGCCACAAGAAATCGACATTTGTTTAATGATTAAAGTTCTAATCAAATTGGGTTATAGCCACAAGTTGACATTAACGGATGATGTGAATAACAACCATCTTTATTTAATAACAAGCAAGATGCCTAGACATGGAGCGGTGATAGCATTCACCTGACAAGATCAATATTATGAATACCGCATTGGGTTTGTTATCGGATTGAGTTTTGGAGCAGAATTATACCGGTATTAGTTGGTATTGGGTACCATTTCGAATTTTTTTAAAATTTATAAAATAGTATCTAAAATTTTTAAAAATTGCAGAGTAGTCCATATTGGTATATTATACAGTTGTACTGTATATTTTACTAGTTTACTGTTTACATCAACCATGCTTTTAAAAATCTTAATAATAAATGATAATGACAATTAATATGAAATAGCAATAATCTTTAAATATTTTACATATAAATAATAACCACAACTAATATAAATAAAGACAATTATCAATATACAATTATAAAATTAAGAATAATACAAAGTATTTAAAAAATTACAATAACACAAAAATATTTTTTAAATTTATATAATTGTCCCTGAATTTTTAATAATTTTTAATAAATATAATTAATTTTAAAATATATAAATTTTGATTTAATAACTGAAAATATATAAAATAAATATTTGTTTATAAATAATAATTTATTAGTATTTATTAATAAATATTATATAAAATATTAAAATAAATTTAAATAAAAATAATTTATTAGTAATAAAAATAAAAATAATTTATTTTTAAGTTTTATTTAATTGATAATTATTATTAGTAATAAAATATTTATTATTATTTAAAAAACTTTGAAAAAAAGGGAGGGAAGGAGAGGTAGGAGATAGGGAGGGAAATCTTGAAAATTTTTGAAAATTTTCCAAAAAGTCCCCCAATTATTTAAAATTTCCGATACCGGCCGATATTTGACTGGTATTTTAAATACCGGCCGGCATCGACAAAATTGGCCGGTACCGACTGGTATTTTTTACTGGTCCCATCTATACCTATACCAGTACCGATTTTCAGCCGGAACGGTACCGGCCGGTACGGTACGGTAATCAAAACAATGAACAAGACCCAAGTTAAGTGTGCCCCAACAGGTCTCCAAAGTTATATATTGCGGTAATATTTTTATACTATTCATAACATTTTCTAATCATCGATTACTCAGTCAATGCTTATTAAATATAGTATGAATTATATAGAGGTAGTTTACTAATTAAGATATGATTCATCACCCTAAAATAATTAAAGAAAATGTTCTATTGTTCTTAATTACTATTGATTAGGGAAATCTTTAACTAAGGTCGAGTAATGTTTTATAAATAGTTTTCAAATGTCATTAATTGAATTAATAGCTAATAGTATAGAACTAATATGATTAAACTTAAAATACAGTAGACATTAATTTTATGCTCTACGTCTAATCAAAACATTGTATGATGAAAGGATTTTATTGTACAAAAGAAATTATGCACAGAAAGATTAGTCAAAACTACTTCGACATTTCTAAATATTTAGATATTAATCATGTGTTATTACACATCAATCTTGATATATAATTATAAATTATTTAATTGAAAAATTAAAGATAAATTAAAAGGAGTTTCAATTTATCTAACTATAATTATCAATAATATAAAAACCAGACTCAACTGGCTGATTTAACCAAATTAAGCACGAGTCAGACTGATTTTTAGTTCAAAATTTCCTTTTAATTGTTGACATCGTAGGATAAATAACTTCTAAACCATAAACTAGATCAGTTATTTGCATTTCACCTCTCTCCTTTGAATTAAGGAGTAAATTAAGGAATAGATCGGACTTTTATTATATTAAGAAAGGTTGATGTATATAAGATACTTGATCTAGTTGATTATACAATTTGAAATATCAACAATATGATATTTTATATTTTATATTTTATTCTTGTTTCTAAATATCAGTTTTTTGCATTTTCCTTTTTCTTTTATATGTGTAAAGCTCACAAAAGGAAGAATAAAGAGGCCACCCTTAACAAACAAACTCAACCCATAAAATAAATTAAAACAAAGGAGTATAAATAAGAAGAAAACATATGTTTAAATACACCATCTTCCTTCTGCAAATTAAACTTTTCTCATGTATTCTCTCATTTTGTTTGTTTTGTAGCAAATTGTGAGAAAATTGTAGAAGTTAATAACCCAAAAAGGCATAGAATAAAGTGGAAAAGAAAAATGAGGGTAAAGTGGAAAAGGTATTTTAGTAATTATGATAGTTAGGTTAAGGATATTTTTAATAATTAAGAATAAAGTGGAAAAGAAAAATGTTGGATTATTAAGTGTAATTGGGCCGAAAAATTTTCTTAAATAAGTCTAATAGAACTTTGTAATGTCTATGTCCGAAGGGTGGGTTAAGGAGTAGATCAGACTTATCAATTAGTTAAGTTTAAAATTCAAGTAAGGATAACCTTAGACTGTACTCTTATAATAGTATCTTGTTATTCATAAATTATTTTATAGTGAATCATATTTTTAATTAGACATTAATTAAATTCATGATTAATAATTACATACATGGATTTTTAAAATACATAAATTGTGTTTATTTATTTCACAAATAATTAACAAAGCACAAAATGTTTCGCCTTTATATTTTGTTACATTTTATGAAGTGTATCACTTGATAACTTGGTGAAAATTTTTTCAATTAAAACTTTCAGCTATGCATGAGTATAATTAAGATTATTAAGGTACTAGTTTATAATAGGTTGAGAATAAATTATATAAATCGTGAATCCGTGGCTTGCCTAGGATAGGCTAGATTCAATGGTCATAGATTAATGAGTTATCTAAATATGAGCGAGCGATGGCTAGGTACTTGTTCATGGGGAAGGTACTAGGGAATCCTAATTCTCGAGGATGTCTGGCACCAATGGCTAAGTACTAGAGTGGTTGTGGGATATCTTAAGTCTTGAAAATATCTTATATTGATAGCTAGGTACTAAAGTGGTACTAGCATATTAAATTATATTGAGGAATTGAGTTACCCTGTGCCAATATTTATACATCTAATTACATTTCTATCTAGTGAGTGATTATGATGAGTAGAGATGAGTCGGCTGACCATTAGATGTAAGCCTAGATAAAGCAAGACTTAGACAATTTAGTTAACAATGAGATAAAACATAAATGGCAGTAATAAAATAATATTAGTATTAGCCATTGCTAATGATAAAACATTGGATGTTTGTTAATTATTTGAATAGGCTGAGTATTGTTGTATATTTTAGAATTATATGTATGTTTTAATCGTTTGACTAATTTTTATACATACATATTGAGTTATTTTATTCTAAGGATATGGTTAGCTACCTTTACTAAGTAAGTAGCTCACCTTTTGCCACTATTTTTTAAGGAGACAGAGACATTGATGATAATCCCAGTGCACGTGATTGATAAAGTGGAGTCTAGGTAGGGCCAACAAATTAAATTGTAAACTTGTTTTATTGTAGTACTATTGAACGTGACAGTTCAAATAGCTATGTTTGTATAGAATATTTTTGTGACTGACAAATATCATTTTTGCAACTAATAAGGATTTTGGTAAATAATGATATAATTGGGGAACATTTTGGATAATTGCGGTTAAAGAAAGATTGGAGCGTCACGTTTAGGTGGTATTAGAGTGAGTTACGATTCTAGGAACAAATTAAGTGAAAAAAACTAATGATATGGTTTTTTTTTTCCTATCTAATTTGCTTTAAGGAGATGATAATACTGGCCTTAGATTTGTATGGTAGTCCAGTAATTTGATTCGTGCTTTGGATGTGCCTGAGTTGGGGGATACCAGAATGGATAGAGTAGGAGGAGAGATGTTAGTGCCACCTTAAATGATGCAATTATGTCAAATGATGTGTCAGGTTGTTACTGCGGCTTTAGCTTGAGGTGATTCTGGGGTGGACCGCAACTATGACCAGATCTATAAAATGGGTGCAGTGGAGTTTCGATGTGCTACTGATCCTGAGGAGGTTGAGGCATGGTGGGAGCAAACAAAGTTAGTTTTAGACCATTTGGAGTATACCTTGGAAACAATGCACTGATTTGGTAGAAGTCAATGAAGAGATTCTATGAGGCATTAGAGATGCCTTGGCAGGAGTTCCAGAGAGATATAGAGACAATGTTTGAATGTATCAATAGCATTAGGGATGTCAATAGGTTGGGCCGGTTCAGGAGTGGGGCTGGGTGGCTTGTGGCCCAAGGCTCGGTTAGACCAAACAATTTTAACCTGTGGCTGGTAAACTCGGGCCAAAATCGAGTCGGGCTAAAATTGACATTCCTAAATGGCATGAATTAAATGGCATTAGTTTAGTTTTGAACATAGTCATTTAAATTGTAAAAACATAGTTACATGTGAATTTTATATTTAAAGTGTCTTCGGGTTGAGTATGTTAATTAGGCTATGAAACCTATTCTTTCAATTTATGACTTTTGCCTGTATACATTTATAATTAGATTCAATTGAATTAGTTAGCATTCTTGGTACCATTTTATGAGAATAATTGACTAAGAAGAAGTGAGATAGGTTAAATAATTAAAGAAAAAATTTATTAAATAAAATTACTATTCCACTAGTGTTTTTTAAGAAAATTGGGTTAAGAATAGAGCTGGTAGCTAGTTGAGAGTGTGATGTAGCTAAGTAACTAGGGGCATTTATGGCAAAATATTTGTCTTCACATCAAAAGGCTAGAATCATACTTCAACCAAGCTAAATAAATGACGTGTCATCCTTCATACATCCAATATCTTCTCCATTCTTTAATTTCCTGATTCCAAACACTCATAAACACATCAAACACGTCTTGAAAAATAAAATTAAGATCAAATTCTTGCTTTTAACAACTCAAACACTTAGGACATATACAAACACTAACAATAACACAATTCTATGCCTATACACATGATAATCATAGAAGAAAAAACCTAAAAAACATAATATAATCTACACCTATCAACATTTTCATGCTTGAACCTTTGCTTGTCCTCATGCAAAATTAAAAACACAAACAAACAAAACATAAAAATACATAAACACACAATCATGTAACAATACAATCACGGTACAATGGAATCAAATCTCATGGAATGAACTTAACCTCAAACCTCAATCACTCAATAAGTGCCAATGCACTAACTTATTTCTTTTATGTTAAAGTGCGTTGATTTGAATACACATATCAATCAAAATATTAACACCTTATTAATAAACCTATGGCACTATAAAAAGTACATTTATTATTATTGATCAATCAAAAAGGCAAATTATGACTAAGGAACCTTTCATGAAAATTTTTGTTATTTTTAAAAGATCGATAGGTTTAATTTATTGTAAGTATCTTTTTTTAGATTTTTTTTAACAGTAACCTAGTCTTTTGACATTAAAGCAAATACCTTGTCATGAATGTTCTCCAGTTACTTAACTAGGTCATGTTTTTTATTTAGCTTATTTGGAAAAACATTTTGTCACAGTCTCAATTTGCTACTAGCTCTATTCTTAACATAATTTTCTTAAAAAGGGCCAACAGAATAATAATTTTGTTTAATACATTTTTTAATTTCTTAGCATACCTCATTTCTTCTTAGTCAATCATTCTTATGAAAGGATACTAATAATGCTAACTAATTCAATTTACTTTAATTACAAATTTATACTAATAAAAGTCATAAAGTAAAGAATTGGTTTCATATCCTAATTAATATACATATTCATCCCAAAGACACTTAAAACATAAAATTCACAAGTTATTATGCCTTTACAATTTAAATGACCATGTTCAAAGTTAAACTAATTCCATTTAATTCGTGCCGTTGACACATTCACACAAAGCACACATCATGCAACAACATGTTCACACAATGCCAACCTAATAAAAAATAACACAATAAAAATGCCATATTCACACATAATTGATATGCAATTACACTCTATGTCATTAAATTCCAACAATTCACTCCCTAAAAAATAAACATAAAAATACAAATAACAAAGTACCAACAAAATAAACTAAAAATAAAAATAAAAATATCTTAATTCTTGGGTTGCTTTCCAAGTAACACTTCTTTCATGTCATTAGTTTGATGTACCCTACCTTCTACCCTCAACCGGGGTCTGTTATGAGTGGCTTGCTTCCACTCGATTCTCCACATGCCAATCTAATAGCTTGCAAATAAGCTACATGTTACAAGATAATAAGAAGGACATAATTGATAAATTTAAGAAAGGCAAGTAAGTTCAGTAATTTCCTTTTCCATAACAACTGTCAATAAAATAGAGAATGATGAAACCCCCTGAATCGTTAGTTGAATCCAATAGTTTATCCTATAAGAAGGTGAATTGTTTTTCTTCTTCTACAATCAACCTCGTCCACTCTTCTTCTTTAGGTTCTTAAACAGAGAATTTCTTATCTTCTTCAAATTATATGTCCTCTGCCCTCTTTTTGAACAATAACTGCATTTTTAAATTCAACCTTGATCTCCTCATCATTCTGAGGCATTAATGGGCTCTAATAACATGCTGGATCTATCTCAATGTCTTCTACAGAATAAAAACTCTCTTAGAAGATTAAGTGGCTAGTTTCACCATTGGCAATATCTTTTATTAAAGATTCAGATGAAGTGTAATCATTCAATGCATCAATGTAAGAGTTGCTCCATTTTGAATTATTAGTATGTTCATAGAGTGTATTATGAGACTAGTTTCGTAAGCAATATGGATTGTCCCACATGTAGTTTGGTTCCTAACATTGAAAATTGTGGTGGGTTCCCCCACAAATGTCACAATACAAGATGGATTTCAGTTGTGCTTCTATGTCACTTAGAAGACTCCCTACATTCCTCGTTAACAATGCATTGGAAAGTTACTCCATTTGAACCTCTGAGTTATGAAGAGGAAAGGAGTGGTTCATTATGAATTTATCAATTTTGGCTTCAATCCTCACCTTAACTTTCCACTTGTCCTACTTGTCTAATAACTTGTCAAACTTGGAGCTTAACACGTCCATTATCTTATCCAAATTTGACTTTAAGGATCCAAATCAATCCGGCTAGAAACTTTGTGGACCTTGTGCACTCATATTGTCGCCTTTATTATTAATTCGTGAATAATTTTGGTGGTATTACCACCTAAGATTATATGTGTTACAATAATTCCCATATATTCTATAACTACTTCACTAGGATGGAAAAAAAATGCAAGTTGCTTAGATGAAGTTGTTGCATATATATATATATAACTTGTACTTACACAAGAAAGTAGCAAATCCTTAAATCAAAGGAATTATATATTTAGGAACTTGTACTTACATAAGAAAGTAGCAAATCCTTAAATCAAAGGAATTCAAATCATATACGGTGCTAATTTATCCCTCGATAATAGTGCTAAAACACTTATTGGGCAAGTTTTATGTAATAATAAAACTCTCAATACCATAAGTATATGGATCATATCTTGTAGTATCAAGGGTATCGTTCCTAAGAGGACACCTAATAACTTGTATAGAACTTTGTCTATAGTACTAAAGATTGACTTGAATTAAAATAAATAATTGGAATTGAAATAACTAATTAAATTAAACAAGTAAATGATTGAGTTTTCAATGAAATAAGGTTAATCAAGTTGGAGACTTAGTAATTATTCTATCCTTGTTTAGCTGTCATTTTATCTTATTGATCTAATTATGCTTGATCTTAGATATCCTAAGTTTTAATTACCCTCTCTCGAGATTTAATCAAGTAATCCCAGTTGAAATAAAAAATAATATACTTATAACCTCTTAATTTACAAGACAACTTTTAACTATTCAATTAGATTTGAAGCAATCCTAAAGATAATTAATTTCACAATTATGATCTCTCTTTAATTGTTAATTAATCTAATAATTGTAGGTCTATTAAGCTACCAACTCTCATTGCGCACCTTGACACATATAACTTGATTCATTGATAGTTGTAGGTTGTATGATGTTTTAATAGGCATTTTAGTATGTTTTTAGTTGTTAATTAATTGATTTGTGCATGTTTAGGTTTAGAATTGTGTTAGTTGGCTAGATATATATGTTTTGCGTATTATGTGGGTTAGAGCATGCTATTGAGCTTTAATTATGTATTTAAGGTGCTTTGATGTGTTTGTTAATATTTGAGATCAGATATTGAAGAATGGAGAAGATTTAGAGGAAGCCCGACAGAGGACCCAGGGCCACAATCATGACCGAGACCCTTTCATCAGGCCACGATCATGGCCTAGGGGGTCACGATCATGACAGAGACCATTTCAACTAGCCACAATCTTGGCCTAGGGGCCCACGGTCATGGTCTGTATGCGGGTTATTTCAGACATTTGGGCTAGGTCAAACCTATTTTTTACCCTACTTAGAAAAGACTACAAAAGACAAGAGAAATGACCTAAAGAGGGAGCCTCCACTTACACTTTAGGAAAAAAGCTAATGAAGAGGAAGAAGGAAGAGAGAGAAGAAGAGAAAGAAGAAGGTGGAGCTTTAACTGCTTTAACCTCCAATCCTCCAAGTTATCTTTTCTTCTTTTCATCTTTTATTTCGTTCATTTGATCTATGAGATGGAATTGATGATGATGAATTTTGGGTTAAGGATGCTCTAAATTCTTGTAGGGATTTATACTTAATTCAATGTTAATCTAGTTGCTTTTATTTTTAATGATGTTGGGTGTTGTGATTATTTGTTGTAATTGCATGCTTCGGTAATAAATCAAGAGAGTGAACCAAATGCAAAATGATTAGGTTGGTTAATGACAGTTAAACAATCTAATAGACCATATAAATCGGTAATTATATGGAGGGAGATCTCATGTGAGGACCCGATTGTTTATTGGAATGCTTAGGAACTAATTAGGTTGTGGGTTGTTTTGTTAATTGAGAGATTACATGTTCGATAACTCAATTTAATTAAGGTTCATGATTTAGGACTTGGTTATTACACATTAAGAGAGACTAATCCACCCTTCGAAAGTCTAGAACCGATACCACATTAACACAAAAGTGACTAAATTAGCATTGATGATAAGATAAATCTCCTCTCTCATAACTTGTTAATCTTCCTTGTTTGAATATAAATTGTCAATTAGCGGTGCTCAAATTTGATTCCTTGCATTAATTTATAACTGTCATTTCAATCACTCCATATTCAATTGTTTACATTTCTATTTTTCATTTTAATTACACTTTTAGGCTTTAGTTCACTAATTTCTTATTGGATCGACACCTCATATACTACACAACGACCTGTGTGCTTGCAGAAATATTGAGGGTTTTATAAATTGTAAAAATTGCTCAACATTCACTCTCTCGATTTATTACCAAGGATAAGCATAACAATTATCACAAGCATTGAAAGATGTATTAAATTCAACAAGAATAAAGTTTAACATAATAATTTAAGAACAATACATAATGTGGATTTAGAAACCCATAATCATGTTAGACATCATAACAATCTAAATAAACATCCAAGAAAATGAAGAAATAAAAAGGAAAAGAACTAAAACTAGTTGGATTCTTAATCTAGAAACCCAAAATTCTCTAAAGGTCTTTTGATTTATCCTCTTGATCTTCTTTTGAACTAGTGGTTGTTGCCTGTTTTTAGTGTTTTTCATGTACTTTTATAGTGCCTGAGGGTTTTAGGGTTGTAGCTAGGATTTTCCTACTTTGTTCATTTCCAAAAATAGCCCTTAAAACTAGAGAGAAAACTCACTCCTAGAAATACCATCTAGCAAGATCATGCATGGAACACGATCGTGCCTAGCATTGTTGATTCCTCTCTAGTGCAATCGTGTATGGGGCATGATTGTGCTAAAGAGCCATGCATCGCCATGTACGATTATTTATGGTACACGATTGTGTCATCCTTCAAGCATCCAACATCTTCCCTATTCTTCAATTTCCTAATTCCAAACACTCACAAACACATCAAACACCTCTTGAAACATAAAATTAAGAACATTTTTTTCTCTAAACCACTTAAACACTTAGCACATAGACAAACACTGACAATAACACAATTATAAACCTATACATATGATAATCATCTAAGAAAACAACTAAAAACACACTTAAACACCTATAAAAACATAATATATTATAAACCTATCAAAATTAAATAAAGAGATCTTATGAGGCACTAGAGATGACTTGGAAGGAGTTTCAGAGAGTTTTTAGAGACAATTACACTCTACGAATATATCAGGATAGAAAGAAGATAGAGTTTATGAGTTTGATTTTAGAGGAGATATCAACAATACAGAATGAGGCTTGCTTTGAGGCTTTATCTAAGTATGCATTAGAGGAGACGTCACTAGAGGACAAATGTTACCAATTTGATTAGGGTTTGAGTACAGAGATCTACTTGGGTTTGGGAGCCGCTACTTCTAATTTTAAGAAGTTACTAGAGACTACACTCAGAGTAGAGGATGTGATAGAATAAGGTAGAAGGAGAGGAGAGATAAAGAGGTGACTAGAGACTCATCATAGAGAGGGTATCGGTCTGTTAAGAGGGGAACTAGTCATTCATGGTCTACTAGTGCAGGGGTTCTAGAAGAGCCGATGCTACATCGAGCAGGAGTGGTAGTTTCTACCAGTTTGGTGGAGAACGAGGAACTAACAAGGATTCAAGAGAGCATAGCACTGATAGTGCACCATTGGTTGGATCAAACAACAGGGTTAGTCAGATGTTTAAAGGATTTTTTTTTGTATAAGAGTTGGAGGATTACAAAGTTATGATACTTGCGGGAGAGTTAACAGAAGACAATGTTGGGGACCTACTGGGATTAGTTAGGCAACTATAATTGTTGAGAGCAAGGGCACTTACATAGGAGTTGTACAACCATAGGAAGGAGTTTAGGAGTGAGGGCAGAGGAGATGGTATATGGTAAGAGTGGTGCCTTTAGTTTAGGTGGAGATTTGGGTAAAATTGGTAATAGAGGTGGTAGTAAAGGATTTAGATGCCAACTAGCAGTGGGTACAAATACTAGTGGAACACTCTCAGCACATGGTCAAACTTAAGCAAGGATATATCACAGGACGAAGGAGAGGCAACCGTAGCCAATGATGGCATAATTTTATTATTTGATATTAAGGCATATGTGTTAGTAAGCTCAGTATCTACACTTTCCTACATTTTTCTAAAGTTTACCTCTAGAGTTCTAGGGGAGGTTAGTCTATTAGGACATGATCTAATAGTGTGGTTACTAGTAAAAGACTTTCTAGAAGTAAATAGTGTAAGGAGGGGGATGCCAATAATGATTGGTGGAGTGCAACTATAAGTTGACTTGATAGTGATGGATTTAAGGGAGTTTGATTTAATTCTTGGGATATATTGGTTTGCACATCATCAGGTAGTAATGGATTTTCATATGAAGGAGATGATAATAAAGTCTTCAGATAAATCAAAAGTGATATTTGTGGGAGATTATAGAGTGGTTCCAACATGTGAGATCTCAGCTATGATTGCTAGACAACCAATATTAGATAGATGTGAGGAATATTTAGCTTATATTATAGCTATGAGGGGATTTAGTCTTGAGTTAGAGTATATTTTGATGATGAGGGAATTTTCAAAGGCATTCTTAGATGATTTACCAAGTTTACTGCCTCAATAAGAGATAGATTTCAAGTACAAAGTTGGCCTAATTTCTATTACAGCTTACAGGATGATACTATTGAGTTATATAAGTTAAAAAAAACATTTAGAGGAGTTGTTGGAAAAAGGAATTTATTAGACCGAGGACCCTGAGGAGTTCCAGTGTTGTTTGTGAAGAAAAAAGATTGTAGTATGAGACTTTGTATGGATTATCAGTAGCTAAATAAGGTGACAGTCGAGAACAACTACCCATTGTAAGGATAGATGATCTTTTGGATCAATTTAGGGGAGAAGTCATATTACAAGATTGACTTAAGATCGGGATCTGACAGTTGACGATAGCTAAGCCAAATATTCACAAGAAAACTTTTTGTGCTTAATATGGCCACTATGAGTTCCTATTGATGCGTTTCAAGTTGACTAATGCACCAATCACATTCATGGAATTGATGAATGCAACTTTTCAAGAGTATTTGGATCGGTTTGTGTTGGTGTATTTGGAGAGTAAAGAGCAGTATAAGTAACATTTGATAATTATGTTACAGATTCCAAAGGAGAGATAATTGTATGCCAAGCTGAGTAAGTGTGATTTCTATATTAAGGGTAGTTTTCCTTATACAAGTGGTATCCCAAGAGGGAGTGATGCCTGATCCGGTTAAGGTAAAGCAATTATAGAGTAGGAGCCTCCTAAAAATACATCAGAGAAAAGCATTTTTCTAGGACTTATTAGGTATTATTGGGGATCTGTACAGGGGTTTTCGATGATAACTAGCTCACTGACCAAGTTGCTGAAGAAAGGAGTTTATTTTCAATTGACAAATTAGTGTCAGGAGAGTTTTGATGAGCTTAAGTGGAGATTGACTTCTAGCCCAATTTTGGTGCTATTATCAAGTGGTGGAGGCTTTTAGGTATGTACTGATGCTTTAAGAGTAGGTTTGGGGTATGTATTGATGCATAGGAAAGTGATAGCTAATGCCTTTCGTTAATAGAGATAACATGAATTGAATTATCCCACCCATGATTTGGAGTTAGCGGCGATTATGCATGCTCTTAGGATTTAGAGACATTGTTTATATGAGAAGATATTTTGATTTCATATAGATCACAAGAGCCTCGAGTATATCTTAATTTAGAGGGAGTAAACTTAACATAGATAAGATGGATTGAGCTATTAAAGGATTATGATTGTATTATTGATTACCATCTTGGGAAGGCTAATATAGTGGTAGATGTTTTGAGTAGGAAAAGTTCAGGACTAATGGCTAGTTTCTATAGACATAGTATAACACCATTGGTAGAGTTGAGAGAACTAGATATAAGATTAGAGATTGATCATGTGAGTGGTTTATTGGAGACACTACAGGTTTAACCAGATTTAGGAGATAGGATTATAAAGGCATAAACTTAAGATTCTTATCTGATGAGGATACGAGAGAGAGTGCAATAAAGTAAGGAGACTAACTTTTCAATGAGAGTAGATAGTGTGGTGATTAGTAAGTGAGTTTTTGGACCAGATATAGATGAACTACGAGAGGAGATTTTGCAGGAAACTCATAGTGCATCAAATGTTATGCATCCTAGTATAATGAAAATGTATTAGAACTTGAGACTTATTACTAGTGGCCAACAATGAAGAAATATGCAGCAGAGCTTGTGTTAAAGTATTTGACCTATCAGCAGGTCAAGACATAACATCAAGCACCAGCAACAAAATTAAAACCCTTAGCCATTTTGTTATGGAAGTGGGAGAAAATTATGATGGAATTTATGGTAGTGTTATTGAAGACTAGATATAGACATGATTCAGTTTGGTTGATTGTGGATAGGTTAACTAAATCAACTCATTTCTTACCTGTATGGTTGGTAGATAGACTCCTTAGATAAGCTTGTCAAGTTATATGTTGATGAGATTGTGAGGTTACAGGGGGTTTTATTGTCCATTATATCAAGTTGAGATCCTTGGTTTACTTCCCAATTCTAGATGAGTTTATAGAAAACTTTTGGGACTAGATTAAATTTAAGTACTACAGTTCACCTTATGTCAGATGGACAGCCTAAGCATGTGATTTAGACATTGGAAGATATGATGAGAGCTTGTGTGCTAAACTTTGAGAGTGATTGGGATAGATATCTATATTTGATGGAGTTCACGTATAATAACAATTATCAATCATCAGTATAACACTATTTGAGACATTATATAATAGGTGGTAGAGAGATTAAGATATAGAAGATGCTAGATTGTTAATGGGACCAAAATTAGTTTACGAGACGATGAAGAAAACAAGGGTGGTAAGGCAATGTTTAAAGGTTTCTTAAGATTGACAAAAGAATTATACCAATCAACATCATCGGGAAATGGAGTACAATGTTGGAGATATGGTATTTTTGTGGGTATAACCTTAGAGGGGAATTATGAGATTTGGTAGAGAGGGAAGTTGAGTTCGAAATACATTGGGCCATATGAAATTGTACAATGTATGGGGCCCTTAACTCATAAATTAGCCTTACCACCAGAATTATCACATATTAATGATGTGCTCAACATGTCAATATTTAGACAGTATTGATTGGATCCTAGCAATGTTATATTAAGGTATGAGATAGAAGTTGCAAATGATATAAATTACAAAGAGGAGCTAGTAGAGATACTGGATAAACATATTAGGAAATTAAAGAGATGGAAGATTTCAATGGTTTGAGTTTTGAGGAGTGATCATTATTCTCCAAAAAAGGCCACTTAGGAGGTAGGGGATGACATTTGAAGCTAGTATCCTCATTTATTTATATCCTCAAATGTGTAATTTAATTTCGATGACAAAATGCTTTTAAGGGGGAGAACTATAAAGCCTAAAAAAGGAAGAATAAAGAGCCCAGCCTTTAAAAACCAACTTAAACTATAAAATAAACTAAAACAGAGGAGTATAAATAAGAAGATAGCAGATGGGTGATAAGAAACCCAACGAAAACTTTTTCTTCTTCCACCTCATTTGTTTTCTAGTTAATAAGTGTTTAAATACACCATCTTACTCCTATATATGAAACTTTTCTCATGTATTCCCTCATTTTGTTTGTTTTTTAGCAAAATGTGAGGAAATTGTGGAGGTTAACAACTCAAAAATCCCTTGAAAAGGTGTATAACTTCATATAGATAAAACTTTTTCAAAAACAATTTTGTGCCTTTTATTTGTGAGTTTTAGTCATCCTATAGTAGTTTGTAGTTAGTATATTATGCTTATTTGGGACAATAATTTGAAGTCATGGAAAAAATAATAATGGAAAAAAGGTGGCTAGAAAAAATGAGAAAAAAGAGGAGGGTTTTATCAAGGGGAAAAATAGGAAATGTAAAAATTTAAGGGTAAAATTGGAATTGAATTCCTAAGATGATATTTTTGTAATAACAAAAACAAATAAGGGTAAATTAGGACTTTTAATAATTAAACGTATTCTAATAATTATGGTTTTTAGGTTAAGTAAGGATATTTTTAATAATTAAGAATAAAGTGGGAAAGAGAAAAATGTTAGATTATTAAATGAAATTGGGTTGGAAAATTTTCATAAATAAGTCTAACAGAACTTTGCAATATCTAGGTCTAAAGGATAGATTAAGTAGTAGATTAGAATTATTGATTTGAAGCCTTCTTGTTCTTACCCTTGGAGGTCAAATAAAAAATATAATTCCAAAGATTGCAGTGTAAAATGCAACCTCGGGTCGTCTCACTTAATCAGAACCTAATGAATTGATCTAAGCTAACTATGTGTCATGAAATGCAAGCTAAGGAAAAAGGGGGGTTTTGATGTTTGAAAATCTTGGCAAAATTAATGAATTGTAATGAAAATGTAATGAAAAGTATTTTCGGATTTTGGGAATAGGTAAAGCAGTAAGATAAAAATACAGATCAAATGATGATAGTATCCTCTTGAAAACGAGCTTTGGTTATCATAGTTCAAAACGAATTTTGATGGGAGTGAATCACTAAGTTTCAAATGGTAAACCTTAAAGAAGTCTTTAAGTCCAAGGTTTTAATCAATGAACTCCATTTATTAAAACCTTGTTAAATGCATCTTAGTGTGTGCAATGGGTAAGTCATTGCAATAAGTCATTTTGGAATCTAGAATCATCTCAATATCAAACACAACTAGGCAGATAAAAGAGAATTAGCCAAATCGTAAATAGACATATATAAGACTTCATATATTCAAATTCCAAGTTCTACATCAACAAATCCCATTAACAAATTGAATGTTCAACACTTGATTAAACTCTAATCAAGAATATTCATCTACAAATTACAAATCCTAAACCTAGGAGTTCATAACAATGTAGCTAAACATGATTAAACTACTCCCCTTTGAGTACCATTGAACTCTAGCCATTGCTACATCTCCACGAGGAAAGAGGTGCCTAGCCAAGCATAATTTCAGGAGAATTTACAACCGGAAACCCACTAGAAGCATCCATGGTAATAGTTGTCAGGTGAGGAGTAGACGATGGAGTGGAGGAGAGTGGATGATGGTGTGTTCGAAGGTTGAGAGAGAGTGAGGATGTTCTATCTCTTTTCTCTGTGTTTTTCTGTCGGCTCCCTTCTTAACCTAAAATGGTAGGTTTTTAAAGAAAATGGGTTTGGATCGGGTTGCACAGTGGGTGAGTTTCCTAAAAATGGTTCAGGTATTCGAAGGTTCTTTTCCCGAACATTTTAGCTTTATTGTTGGTTCCTTTGTCGTGGCGACATAATTAATTTTCGCTGAGGTGAACTTTTCCCGAAGGTTTTGCTTGGAATCCTTCGATCTTCGCTGCGACGAACTTCCTGTTGCACCTGTTTACTTGTTGACTTATTGAATTATTCTCTTCATCTTCTCTTGACTCTTCTTCTTCTTCTTCTTCTTCTTCTTGAGTCACCTACAATCACAAATGGTAGTTTGCAGTATCAATTGTTCTCAGAAAATTAATTTAGTGCAATTAATAATGATTTGTGACAATCTTACTCTCAAACTACATAAATAAAGGTAAACACTCAAGAGTCAAATTAAGCATAAAATCTAAGAATAAGAGCCAAAAAGTGTGGTAAAGACCATGAAAATGTCACCAATTTATATAATAAACTTGAGATCAATCAATTATCAATTAGTTAGGTCTAAAATTCGGGTAAGGGTAACATTAGATTGTACTCTTATAATAAAATTTTGTTATTAATAAATTATTTAGTGAATTGTAGTTTGAATTAGTCATTAATTAAAATAATGATTAACAATTACATATATGGATTTTTAAAATGTATAAATTGTGTTTATTTTTTTCACAAATAATTAACAAAGTACAAAATGTTTTGCATTTATATTTTGTTACGTATTATGAGGTGTATCACTTGATAACTCGACGAAAATTTTGTTAATTAAAATGTTTAGTTGTGCATGAGTATAATTAAGATTTTTAAGGTACTAGCAAACATAGTCACCCCGTGTAAATTTTCATGCACTCATTTAATCCATTTGTTTTATTATGAGGTAGCTGTAGGTTGAAGGGGCCACGAAAACCGAAACCTAAACAAGGCTACAAATAGAAAGGATAGGAGGGTGGCAATGACATCTTTCATTCCATCCATCATTTCATCATTCACTCTTCACTCACACTAGAGACATATTCAATTGGAACATAAAAAGAATTGAGGGAGAGGTGAGGTAGACAGATGGAGACAAAAACAAGAGAGCTTATTAGTCACCACCTTATGCACGGTGGTGACTAATGGTGATATCCTTATTGTTATATTCTTCTCTTTTTTCATGCAAAGTGATGTGAATTCACCACCGTGCATAAGGTGGTAACTAATTAGTCACCACTTACATGGTGGTGACTAAAGTGTCACCACCGTGGATAAGGTGGTGACAAATGTGTCTTTAGTCACCACCGTGCACATTTGTCACCACCGTGCAAGCTTATGCACGGGGGGACCAGCCCTCACGAGGTGACAAACACATTCACCCTGTACAAATTCTCTTGCACTCTTTTAATCCATCTGTTTTATTACGTGGCAACTGTAGGTTAAAGGGGAACGAAAACCTAAACCTAGACGATGCTACAAATAAAAAGGATAGGAGATTAGCGACGACATCTTTCATTCCATCCATCATTTTATCATTCACTCTTCACTCATACTAGAGACACATTCGGCTGAAAAAAAAAGAATAGAGGGAGAGGTTAGGCAGAGAGATGAAGATAAAAACAAGAGAGATGAAGCATGGATAAAGAAGAAGAACATAATAGGGAGCAGTCAAGTCAGGAGTAGAGCAAAGGCAAAAGGCGAGAGCCAACGCTAGAGTTCTAAGTTAGGCAAGAGATCCACCGTTGGCTTTCTCATCTAAGGGTTTATTTTGTTTTTCATTTCTTGTTGGATCCCATTACCGGATGTCCAACCTCTTACATAAAACCAGACTAGAATTTGAAACCGCATTGGAAACCTTAGACGAATCCGCAAATCCCAATATAAATTTTTTTTATATACATCTTAAAAATCCATTTTCATACTAATCATACTCATACAAGGGTCGGGTCTCAACCAGAAGACGAGACCAAAGAACAGAAACAAAAACACGAGTTCTTTTCGAATTCGGAAACGGAAACCAAACAGAATCAAATCGAAACCAACGT
>JAOTAX010000001.1:3577680-3593522 GCA_025629825.1 Erythroxylum guanchezii
GGTCGGGGGGGGGGGGGGGTAAGATTTTTAGGGTAATTTTTTTTATTTGCAAATAGGTCCTAGGAATTTTAGAATTATTGAAATCACCCGAAATTTTCCGGTATCTATGATACCGACCGGTACCGGCTGAAATTTTTGACCGGTACGTTTGTACCAGTACCGGTATCGGATTCCGACCGGTACGGTATGAAATTCGTACCACTGGTTTCTCGGGTGTTGTTTGGAAAAAAAAAATACTAAAATATGAAGTAAAATTATTTAAATCTTCATGTGTGCGTGTGAGATACTTTATATAATATTATTAGGTCAATAAATTACCTATAAAAATGTGTTTTATGGAACCATCGGCTAATCTTAAATCTTGTTCAAGATTTTTATTAATTTTTTAAGTTATGGAATTTTAATGGATAAAAAAATCCTTAATTATACTTGGATTATACAAGAGCAAGATATCTAATCTCCTTATATAAAATTTCTATTGATTTTTCCTTCATAAGTCAAACAGATCTCTATAATTCATATTAATCTCAAGTGATTCATGCACATAGGTTTCATAATCTAATTTGGATTTCATGAGTTTAGTCAATTTTAATTAGACCAATTATCAGACCCTTCATAGTTTATTATGGATTAAGTCCTTTTAATAACTTTAAGAAAACTTTTAAGTTTAAATTTCACAAATAATATTTGTTCAGTTAAGAAAAATTTCTAATATTCTCCTCTTTAAACAATATTTTTTACTACTAGTTTTGAAAACTAAACAAATTGTATTATGAAAACATTTAGTATAAAAAATTTATCAATGCATTTTTTGAAAAATAATTTGGTTCAAAGGTAACTCACTACTCATCATTTAGTTTAGTAAAAAAAAATTTATACTAAAAATTACCATAAGCGATGTCGACATGCGACATTGGTCTAATATAATCACGTGTATCTAATAGCTTTATTGACATAAATGAGAATATTGAAACTTGGTAACATAGGACGGCACCTTTGATGTGATTGTAGCATATATTATTGCCATTTTCAATTTCTCTCATTTTGTGCTAAAATACAATAGAGAAATCTTTTATAAGATACATCCCTTATATTTCTATACATCTAAAAAGACTTTTTGGTATCTCAAGATACCTTTATATGTCATAAGTCATAAAAGGTCTTATATTAAATTTAAAAATGCCTCTAAGCCTGTTTTGATTTCATTGCTCAAGATTGACACAAATATTAAAAATTTTAATCTTTGTGACATGTAATCAAATTCATTATAAAAAGAAATTATAATCTTTATGATTGAGTATGTACTAATGATCATCATATAACAAACCAACATAATTGAATTACATTAAATGAAAATTGAAATTGGAACAAAAATAAATTTCACTTTGACCAATAGTGTTAAAGGAATCTAACATACCTATTGTATTAACATGTCCATTATAAATATTATGGTGCAATCGCTAAGTTAGTGAAGTAAAAAACATATACTTGGCCTTAGCATGCTCATACAAGTTCTTTAGTAGTTAAATACTTAACTTCTAAATTTTTAGACCCTATGATATTCTTATTGTTATTTCTAAATTACACTACTAATTTGTTATCATAGTACAAACTTATGAGTTTAGTAGCTGAATCAACCATATGCAACACTCCAATGAGATTTTTCAACCATACAAATCGTGATATAGCTCCTTAATATGAAATAAGCTCAACATGTATAGTTAAAAAGGTCACAAATATCTATTTGAAACTTTTCTATGATATAACGACAACTATTAAAAACAAACCATGACGTGGACTTCTTGTCATCTGGGTCCATAAGAAAATTTGAATATGTTTAATATACGATATTAAGGTTCTCTAACTTTTTATACATTAACATATAATCTTTTAATCACTTTTAAATATCATAAAACTCACTTAGCTACATTTTAATTGTCCAAACTTAGTTGGAATAGATATCTATTTAAAAGTATAACCACGAATGTAATATCAAACTTACTGCATATTTGTATATATATCAAGCCCCCTCCTACACTTGCCTATGGAATACCCTTTATAGCCTTTCTCTTAACTTCTTCATTGGGATTTTTCCAAATATAATATTTCTCCATGATAATTTTTTTGATATAAGGATTAGGAGCATTTATATTAAGTCTTTGCAACACATGCTCTATGTACGCCTTTTGAGAGAAAATTAGAAAGTTTCAAGATCTATCCTGATTAATCTGAATGCTTAGAATAAAAGATGCTTTACGAAGGTCTTTTACAGTAAAATACTTAGAATTAGTTAATTAACATCATGAGAAATGTTTTAAGTTATTTTATTCAAGTAAGATACCATCTATATAGAGAAGTAGAAATATGACTTCACTCTTTACTCCCTTTGTGTAAGACAAGCTTATTGTTAATTTTATTACCCATAAACTCAAATGAGGTTAATACCCCCATCAAATGTTAGATACCACAAACTAGAAACTTGTTCATTTTATAGATGGATTTCTTTAATTTATAAACTAGATGAATTTTTCCATCTTCTGAAGCAAGCAAACTAGCCAAGCAAATGATCTATTACATATGCCTAATTGAACGATTACAAGAGATCGAAGTAAAAAAAAGTTAAATAGACTTTAAATGGGCTTATTAAGATATATATTTCAATCAAGTTTTAAAGAGCACTTTAAGAGGTATGTTGGGAGGCTTATTAGATCCAAAGTAAGACCAACTATTAGTTAATTTAGTTCAAGCTACGGTTGGAGAAGATTTGGAGGATTAATACTCACCTTGGCTAAAGATAGCCTCATATTCAACCATATCGCAACCTGTGTTTCTCTCTATATGTGTGAATATTAGATACAACCTCACATACAAGTGTGTTCTTGTTTGTATCCTTCTCTAGATGGAAGAGTTGAAGTTACAATAAAGAACACTGCCTGGCACATAGCCTTATGCTAGCTTATTTAACTACCAAGAATCAAGATTGGAAGATACAAACATGAGCGCGGTAAAATAAATCCCATGTTAGTTAACATTGAAGTTTTATTATGGAATACAGTCTAAAATATGATCATGTATTAGCTTGAGTTTACTGCCAGAAATCCTATTCTTTGTGTTATTTAAGGAGTGTTTTAAACAATTATAGTTAGCTTTTCAGATTCTTTTAGTTATTTAGAGATGTGAGTGCTTCTAACCCTCATTCTTTATAGAAATTTGAACATATTAAAGAATTCATTCTTTGTTTCATTCATAAATCCTATATGAACTTGGTTTTTTTTTAAAATTCTTTTTAATCAATGGGCTAGTTCCTAACATATTTGATTTAGCTTTCTTGCAGTGATTCAATCTTGTTTATAGGTTCACAAAGGTTTTTAAACCTTGGTGAATTCACTTCAGTTATTATTAGAGCCTAAATCTAAATTAGGTGTGTTTATCCTTTTATTTTTTTTCGTATTATTTAAAATTCTAATCTATTTCTTGTCTCTCTTTCCTTGTGACATATATTTTTTTTCCTATATTGAACTTCCTTTTTGTCTCTAAAGTTTCCAATAATAATCAAATTTCATCATCTTTTTGTTTACAGTTTGTCTTTCTCTTTTTATTGTGTCAGGTTTTCTCTTGGTCCAATCCTTTATTTTGTACATTGCATATTTGATTATTTTAAACCCCATTGTTTGATTTATTATTTGATCAAATCAATGTGATTGTGATTAAAATCAAAAAGTAAAAGAAAAAAAGAAAGGAAAAGAAAGAAATGTGTGCATTTATAATTACATTAATAAAGTGATGTAAATAATGTTAAATTCTTATTATTCTTTTCTTGTTTCAGCCAATTTCTTTGTTTCTTACTTAACTTGTTACTTACTTCTTCCATAGACTAATAGTTCTTTCGGTCTTTAGATTTCACAAGGTTGATATATTTATTTGAGTTTACTTAGTTCCATAAAGAACTTATGAAGGAACCAAATAGTGGTAAAAATAAGTGAGCATGAAATTAGCAAGGAGAATAGCCAATTAAAGATTGAAATACAAATGGTTACATATATTTTGAGCGTATACACATGAGGGAATAAGTGGAGAAATTTTTTTACTAACTTTTCTTGTAGCTTTCTAATATGTCTTCTAAAGGTGTGCCAATGCCAAAGAAAGAGAAGGATAATACATACTTTAACAAAACTATGTGAAAATAATTTGAGAGGATGAACATGATGTATGATGAGGTTAAAGACATACTGGAGAATCAGTTCCATAAAATTATTAAATTTCAAGGAGAAAACAACCCCAAACTCCTAATAATGGGAGGTATAACAAGCATATAAAACAAGCCTAATGGAAACTGACAAAAAAGATGATGATTCAGGCGTTAATTATATTGATCTAAAATTTAATGTCAAAGGGGGTAGATTTAGTCCTAGGGGAGGAGTTTGGTATGATTCATATTTAGGATGGATTCTAAAGTTTGAGATGGGATGGATAAATATCTTGATAATATAAAGATGACTATACCTTACTTTAAGGGTAAATATGATCTCAAAGCTTATTTAGAGTGGAAAAAAAAAATATATTTAGTCTCCAACTTCCACAATTAATTTGAGGAGAAGATGGTAAAGCTGATTGTAGTAAATTTAACTAATTATGCTATTGTTTGGTGTGATCAGTTGGTGAATAATAGGAGGAGGAATAAAAAGGGACCTATAGAGACATAGAATAAATTGAAAGCTCTTATGAGAAAGGGATTCACGTCAAGCCATTATTATAGAGATTTGTATCGAAAGATGCAAAGTCTTTCTCAAAGATAAAAGATTATGGAGTAATACTATAAAAAGATAAAGGTAGTTATGATTTGAACCATTTGAGTCAATAGGGAGAAGGATAGAGAAGTTATTGTAGTAAGGTTTTGAATCGGTTGAATAAAGATATAACTAATGTTGTAGCGTTATAACACTATATAATATTGGAAGAGAAGGTGCATATGACTATAAATGTGGAGAGGCAATCAAAATGCAAAGGAATATTTAAATACCCTACTAGTAATACTAACTCCTACAACCTTGATTGCAAAAAATAATGATAGAGGCATTTCTAAAGTAAAATATGAGCATCTATAGCTAAAGAGGATGTATACAATAAGGAAAAAGATGAGATTGGTTATAAACCTCTTGAAAAATTGAATGTTTCCATCATTTAAAAACATAAGATATTGTATCATAATGCCCAAGTAAGAGGGTTATGGTCATGAGCAATGATGTAGAGGTAGTGAGTGTGAGTGACTCAGATAAAAATGAAGCTATATCACTATTTTAAGATTCTAGTCATGAAGTTGTTGAGTATACTATTAAAGTTGAGTTTCTTATTACTCAGAGAGTATCAAGTCTTCATATCAAGGAGGACGAGCTAGAATAATAGAGGGAAAACATCCTTAATATTAGATAACACATTCATAACAAGGTATGTAGTATAATTATTAATAGAGAGAGTTGTAAATACTGCTTATGGCCAATTTATATTTGTTTATTGTTAGGCATTCGAAGCTATTTAAGCGGCAATAACTTAACGAATTGAGGAGATCAAGGTAAAAAAAATAGGTGATGATTTTATTTTTTATTGGGAGGTATAAAGATGAAGTTTTATGTAATGTAGTACTTATGTAAGCTGATCATATAATATTGGAAACATGATAAATATGATCAAAGAGTAGTACATGATGTCTTCAAGAATAGGTACACTTTATGAAGGACGATTAACTCGTTAACCTTATACCTTTAACATCTCAGTATGCTTATGAGGACCAGTTAAATTTAAAAAGAGATAATTAAGAAAAAAATAGTTAAATAAAATAAGAAGATTGAGAGTAAGAGCTCAAATAGAGGGAGTTAGTTGTGAGGAAAAAGAATAAGGAGAGTGACAACTTATGAAACATCCTAGATCACTCATTTATAGATATTGTTCGTTTTGGGCTTTGGCCCAGCCAAGTCTTCCATGGAGGCCACCCATCCTAGAACTACTCTGACCCAAGCACGTTTAAGCTCGGAGTTCCGATGGGATTCGGTGCATTAGGCTATGGAAAACACGTCTGTAAGGGAGAGGTATCTGTACCCTTATAAGGCGTACTTCGTTTCCCTCTCCAACCGATGTGGGATCTCACACTCTCCACCCCCTTAGAGCCCTTCCCTCTTTGGGGCCTAGCCTAGCTGGCACAACAGTTCGAGTACCAGCTATGATATCACTTATAACAGCCCAGATCACACGCTCACAGATATTGTCAACTTTGGGCCTTGGCCCAGCCAAGCCCTCACGATTTTGCTTTTCCCGAGGCCTTCCTAGGAGGTCATCCATATTAGAACTACTCTCACCCAAGCACGTTTAACCTCAAAGTTCCGATGGGATCCGATGCATTAGATCATGGAAAACGATGTAGGATGTTACAAGTTTTTCTTTCAAACATTGCAACCAGTGTGTATTTAACAATGAACAGTCAAACCTATTTATAATGCCAAACAATACCTATTTGTAAACTAAGACATCCAAACTTTATTTCTCAACCCAAAAAGTTCTTTCAAAGATTAAAAAGTCTTTTCTTTGACAAAAACTTCATTCAAAACCATTTAATTTTTTACCAAATTTTATTTTAAGATTAAAAGGGTTTTCTTTAAAGTCTCTCAACCCCCCCCCCCAATATTATCTATTGATTATGAAAAAGTGTATGTAATATACACTTCATGTAATAATCATACAGTATTTATTTTTGAGTTCTAAAGATCTAATTCCTTTTAGTTTCACATCAATTGCTATATACTCTTTATTCTAAAATCAATATTACTTTTATGTTGTAAGTTTAGTTTCATTTGGATAAGGCTACCAAACTTATTATAGAGTTCTAAGTATCTCATTCCATTAGATTCACATAAGTTATTATCCAACCTTTATTTCTTAAATTAATTTATTACTTGTTATGTTCTTTTTTCCATATCAAATACATATTTATAATTCCAAATCAGTTTTGTGCATAGCATATCCTATATTTCTTTTTTCAAATATATTTTTAAGTTTATTTTGATTCATATTATATATTTTTCTTATAAACCAAAAGCACATTATTGATGTTGGAGTTTAGTTTCTTATTTGGACTAGGATTTATTGATATGTGCTTATTTGAATATACATTTAATCCATAACATTTAGAGATTAATGATATGAAAAAGCTTAAGATACTCACTTTGGTTCATATTTGGTTTTAGGTACAATTCGAAAGGGAAAGAGCTAAAGTGAGTCGAAAGCACTATATTTGAGTCATTTTTCAAAGATTAACACTCACTTGTCTTCATAGAACAAGAAAAAGAAGAATTAGAGTAAGAGGAGACAAGAAAATGTATGAAGATAAAAAGCATATGTGAAAAAAAGAGTGCTGGAAATTAGTCACCACATGTGTCATGAGGGTGTCACATCAGTCACCACCTATGTCACGGGGTGACACATTAGTCACCTCTATGCAAAGGTGTGTCATGAGGATGACACATTAGTCACCCCCATGTAAAGGTATGTCATACCCGTGACATGCAACTCACCACCGTGAGTGGTTCTGCACATGTCACACCCATGATACACTAATACCTCACCAAACCCTAAGTTTTTAGTATAAAAACATTGTTTTATAACGAAAGAACCTATGTTTTCATTAGGGTTTTCATTTTTTGGAGAGTGAGTTCTCGGTTTTGAAGATAAGGAAAGGCAAAGCTCCATATCTTTGGAGACTCATGGAGAAGATGGAGGGTTGAGCTTCTTGACGCCAGTTCAGAGGTGACATCGACACCGAAGAACCGATTAGACATACCTTTCATTGTTTTTGTTATTCTTACTCTCTTTAGGGATTGATTATGTTATCCTATACATATGGATTTGTGTTTTCATATATGAATGATATTTATTCTCGTTTTTGTTAGATTGTTTATATCTGAACCCATTGCTAGAATTTTAATATAATCCATAATTGTTATGTTGAGATTCGTTTGTGGCGACTAGTGGTTTCAAATCATTAGGGATAACATAACCTAGGTTAAATGACCTGAGCATATGGGATTGTTGTTTAGATTGGTATGTTTTCCTAATTCATAATGCTACTATCTAATTAAATGTAGAGAGCGTCACCTAGATTGTTCGATAGCTAGGTTTAATTAATGAGTGTCTCTTAATTAAACACAACCTAAGGAAAAACCAAGGTTAACAGAGCTTGTTGTTAATTTTCAACCAATAGTTCAAAGAGAGGTGTGCAGACAACAATTCAATGAAGTATGTTTAACTGTGTGTAGGTTGAAATTGAACCAAAGAATCGGATCCTTAATAAATTCATCATTTTCATCATCTTTGAATGCTTTCTTTAATTTGTTTTCGTTGGTTTAGTTTTATTTTATTTTATTTTAACCCAAACCGAAACCCCCTAACCTAAGCACCGATTGATTTCATAATAAGAGCTAACCGAACACTCTATATAGGATCGACCTAGACTTACCACTGCTATAGTTATAGGTCTAGTTATTTTGAGTAGTGTTACGACACGCTACGTCACTTATTATAGGGTTAAATTATAATATGATTAGGAAAAGTTCTAAAGGTGATAAATTTTGTGTGACATTAAGAGTAGAAAATGACATAGAATACATAAATTGTTAATCAAAATATTCTCTAGGTTCTTAATTAAATTGAACTAGTATCTAGTTTCATATTTCAGTAAGAACTATTAGAGTTATAATTCAAATATTTTAGTAGTTCGTATTTTAATTTAAATGCAAATCTTTGTTACACTTGTAATTGGATATATATCATGTTTTATATGTTCACCCTATTGAAAAAGGCAATGTTTCTAATTATTAAAGTTATAATTAAGATTTGAGGTACAAAATATTAACAGTAATGAGTGTTTAATCTGTTGTTTAATATTAAACTTTAGAACTTATTAAAGAATCTCTTCTTTATGTTGTTTAAAACACTTTATGAACTTAGTTCTTGATTCTTAGTAATCAACATGTTAAGCCCTTAAAATTTTAGTTTAGCTTTTCTAGTTAGATTTCATTCTTTTTTGTGGGTTCTCTAGATTTTATTCCTAGGTGAACTGGCAATAACTACACTTTTAATTCATTGAAATGAACAAAATAAGGATATAAAAAAGGTTAAAAAGATTGTTATATATGGAAAGGCTTAAATCTTTCTTATTCTTGATCGACTTTACTTTAATTTTCTTGGAACTCTCTTAAATTGTATATGTGCTTCACTTTTTTCACTTTCTTCATTTTTTGAATGTTCATTGAATTAACTCCTTTACTCACTTTGTCCTTCCTTTGAACTTAATCTTTTAATTTTATTTTTACAAATTACATTATTAATGTTGATGTTAGGCAAGCTTTACAATTTATAGCCCTCAAAATATCGCAAGTGCACGGGTCGTTATTTGTAATATGTGAAGGGTCAATCCTATGAGGAGGGTGAACTAATCAAATTCTAGGTTATCTAAGGCTTGAAAAATTAATAAATTGAAAATAAAAATTGTAAGAAAAGTAAACACAAGAATAAGATTGACAAGAATTTAATTTGTAAATTCAACACAAAAAAATTGAAATTGAGCAACACAAAAGTCACAATGGAAATCAATCAAGAAGATTACCAATTATGAGAGAGGAGATTTTTTCCTATCATCAATGTTAATCTAGTCATGTATGTGTTATTGTGGTGTCGATTCTAGACTATTGAAGGGAGGATTACTCTCTTTCGAGTTATAATCACAAACCCTAATTAATAAACTCTAATTAGGTTAAGAACCGAAAGTGTAATCTCTCAATTACCAACAACCCTAACCCTGATTAGCTCTTAAGCTCTCTAATAAACATCCGGGTCTCACACGGAATCTCTCTCCGTACAATTACTGAATTAATTAAGTGTGTAGTCTATTGAATCACGTAACTCTCATCAATCCAATCCGATCATTTTTAATCAGTTCACCCTCTCAATTTATTACCGAAACATGCAAGCCCTGTAAAATCACAAAACCCAATCAAAATAACACAAAAAACAACTATATTAACATTGAATCAAGTTCAAATCCCTAAGGAAAAGTTAGAACATCATAAACAATCTAAGATCCATCACCATACAATTCATCATCATTTCATACATTAAATGAACAAAAATAAAAAAGAAAGGAGAAAGAAATTTGGATTGGATAACCCGGAAACGCAGCAGCGTCGGAAGACCTACTTTCTCTCTCCTTTTCTTCCTCTTCTCTCTTCTTCTTCTCTTCCTTTAAGCTTTCCCAAAATGGCAAAAGTGGAGGCTCCCTTTTTCTCTCTTTTCTTTTCCTTTTTATAGCATTTTCTAATTAGGGCAACTATAGGGCTTTTCCTGTGCTCTAAAGGTCTTAAATGTCCCTAAAAAATGAAAATTGGAAAGTTGGGGCAAGCTGTTTATCGCATAATCTACCACGATCATGACAGAAAGCCAAACAGAGGATCACGCTTTTTATCACGATCGTGGCCCTTCTTCCATGCTTTTGTCTTGATCGTGGCACATTGGCCACAATCATGGCCCGAACCAATGGCCACGATTGTGGCCCTTCCTTCATACTTTTTTCACAACCGTGGCACATTGGCCACAATGGTTCAGGCCTCCTCCGAAACTCCCTCGTTCTTCAATATTTGCCCTGAAATACTAGGAAATACATCAACGCACCTCAAACACAAAATTGACACTCAAACACATGCTTTAATCGACAAAACCCAAAAAAAATCACAAATACTTAACTAACTAATACAATTCTAACCTAAACACACACTAATTGATTATATTTAACCACTAAACACATCCTAAACTACCCACAAAACATGATGCAATCTACGACTATCAATTAATATCACCAAATATAAAATATTAAAAGTAATATCCATATTATCATTAAAATTATAGGTTAGTACCTCATTTGGTCCAACAGAAATTAGTTTAATTAAGAAAAATTTCAAAAATTATCCACTTTTTATTAAAATGATCCTCAATAAATCAAAAAATTAAAATCATATACTAAATTGGACTAATAAGACTTAAAGAATTGATTTGAAATTTGGAACTTTTGTAAATGATTTTAATTTAAGGTTATCTTGATGTATTAGCTTAAGACAGCTTAATGAACAAGATAAGATATTAGCTTTATTAGGTTTTTAAGAACATTTGTAAAAGTTAATATATGGAAGTAACAATTAGGACCAAAGTTTTAAAATGAATATCACAACCGCAATTATGATTGTAATATTATGGTTGCATTCTAAGCCATTACCACATCGATATTGTGATGGGAAAATACTTCGATGAAGAAGTTATAAGTATAAAAGCCAAGGTTGTTTTAGTCAAAATTGTCGTAATCTAACAGTAAATTGCACTAATTCTAAAAAATAGGAGAAAAATATAGAAAGGATTAAAAGAATAAAAAATGAAGAAGAAATAAAAAGAATTAAAGGAATAAACAAAGCAAAAGAAGAAGTAGAGAAAGAATTGAACGAATAAACAAAAAAAAAAAGAGAGGAAACAAACCTATGAATGTATAAGGAAAATTGAAAAATCAAGGAACTAAAATTCTAAATTTGAAATTAGAAGATCAATTATCAATTTACAACGTAAAATAAATAACATGAACAAGGAATAACATAAAATCATGAGAGAATGAATGGTGATTGAGGTAATAAGATTTAGGGGATATAAAGAGTGATTAAAGTAGCAAGATTTAAGAGATTATGGATGAAGTTTCGATTGTAAGAAAATAGAGGAAGAGACCAAGAAAATGAGTTATTAAGGGAGAAATTTAGGGATATGTTTTGATTTTAAAAAAATAAAAAGAGAGAGGTGAGAAGACAATAGAAGAAAAGTCTTTTTAATATTAATATAAAGTGAGAAAATGGAAATAAAAATTGTTGTTTATTATTTATATAAAAACAAAATCAACAAGTTAATGGAATTAGTTAGAAAGAGCAAATCATATGTAGAGAATTATGTAATATTTACTTTTTAGGATTACAATTTTAGAATATGGTAAATTAAAATATTATAATGATGATGACGACGACGACGACGACGAAGACGATGATCATAATAATAATAATTTTAATTTCATTATTTAAATTTATTAGTATTTTTAATGAACTAATAATTATAATCTTAGTTTAATTAGCTTCTCTTTAAGAAAATAAAGTTAATTGAATGAATGAATAAGGATCCTAAAATAGGATACAAGCTGAAGACATCAAGATAAACAAGGAGAAATTAGGAAATATAGGATAAGAGGGAAATAAATAAGGGACTAGACATGGACTTGTTCCCTGAAGTTGTCTCTCTTTATCTAGTACATAAAGATGACGGTATGTCTTGGTGTTAATTTGAACATATCATCCTAACAAAGATCTATAGTAAGAGTTCACTCTTAATATGATGACCACTAAAGTTGTTAATCATGTTGAAGTGTGAAAATACCCTAGTTTATCACTATAATGCTACTACACTTAATTAGACTTGATATGTCATCAGTTGCTCTCTTATAAAGCATTTAAGCTCTTATATAATTTACTGATTTTGAGTAACAATGCCATGGAAAATTCTATTATTTCTTTCCTTCCATAATACATATATCAATCTCCCAAATGATATTTTAAATACAGGGGATTCATTTTTGCATCCCCATTGCCTTCTGTTAATTCAAGAGATGATATTAGGCCACTCAAGTCTTGGATAAGTGGGTTACATTGCATTTATATATATCCTCTAATAAGTAAAAGGATAAGATGCATTGGAATAATATGTGATTAATGGACATAGGTTTTTATCTATACGATGTGATACTTAATGATATTAGGTCCACCATATAATCTGTCTATTTTGGCGAGCCTCCTTTCGATGGTAAGCTATAGGACGAAAGAAACCTTTAGGATTATCTGCTTATACCATACCTTCTTATGTTAGTGAACTAGGTCTTAGTATTTGTTTGCATGATTTATTGAATAAAAGTCCTGAAGAATGTCTTATCCATCAAATGGAATCCATTCTATTAGAGCTAAGATTATAATTAGGTGATTTTAATTAAGTTCTATTACCAACAATTCAAACCACATACTTTGATTAAGCAATATACCTATTTAACCTATAAAGCTTCTTTATTAGTTAATATTCTCTAAATTGTCTTAATGATAAGAATGTTATTAGTGAGTATGATTGGAAAGATCCCAGTCCTCCTTTTTCCTTGAGAATACATACATCACTTCATTTAACCTTTAAAATAAATTTCCTTGTGATATCACCAGAGTAAAGAAAACACCTGAACATCCTCTTTACTAATTAGCTTGTAGGAAAAAACAAAGGTGTGAAGACTAGTATACATGTATTGAGTTAAGAATCAAGTTTATGAGTTGGATTCTGCCAATAAAAGAGAAGCTTTTGTCACACAACCAGCTAACTCTTCTTTGTATCTTTTTAATCAAAGGAAGAAAGTCTCCATAAGTTTGTTTTTTATGAGATACAGGAATCCCTAAATAAGTGAATGGATGCTCTTTAATCTTGAGCCCTTTCAAAGTAGAGATCTAACTTGTAAGATGTAATACAACTCTTAAAATAACTTTCATAACTCTTATCTTTGTTCATAAATAGTCAGAGAGGTCCTTCCAGGTTTTAAGAGCAATCATTTGTCACAAATAGAATTAGGATCATCTCTTAAAAAAAAGTAATAAGTCATCAATAAATGAAAAATTATAGATCCTCAACTTCTTGCATTTGTTGTGGTATTTGACGTTCCTTTCTTGATTTATAACATGTCTAATAAGTTTGTTAAAAACTTGAATATATAGAGTAAATGAATATAGAGAAATAAGAACCTCCTTGCTTAAGCCTTTTATACCTTTGATTAGGTTTATTGACTCATCGCTCACCATGATTCTATAAAAGACTAAAGTGATGCATTGTTCTATCTAACCAAAGATTTTTTTAAGGAAACTAAATGCTTCTAAGGTATTTAGGATGAATTTCTAGTTAATGGAATCAAAAGCTTTTAGGAAATCATCATTGGTTGTATAACTCTTGAAGGAATGCTTCTTGGTATAACTTTTGAAGATTTTTTGAGATAGTAGACTTTTATCCCCAATTTGCCTCCTTTTGATGAATTCCCCTTGAGATGGATTGATAAGATATTTTAGTATAACCTTGAGTTTTGATGCTAGAATCTTGACAATAATTTTGTAAATTGTGTTGCAATATGAAATTGGTTTAAAATCCCTTTAAAAAAAGGAATAGATGATTTTGGGATAGACTAATAAAGGTCTTATTGAGTTCCTTCAGCATCTAGCCTTTATTAAAGAACTTAGAACAATGTCAATGACTAATTGTTTAGAGTGTCTCTAGGTCATTTAGATGAAAGAACATTGAGAACATTATGGTCAAGGTCTTTATTAGGTTTGAGATTAAAGAGAACTTACTCTACATCTGAGCCATTAAAAGGCATAAACAAATTCTAAGCTTCAGTAACCGTGATCCTCTTAAGAACATGTGAGGAAGAAGAGAAGAAAGAACTAATGCCTAGGATATTGGTGAAATAATCATAAGCTTCCATCAATAAGACCTTTTACGAAAGAACAAAGATTCCATATGTTTTTTTAAATGAGGCAATGATGTTAGAATATTTCCTTGAGAGAATTGATTTATTAAAGAAGGAACAATTATTATCCCCATCTGTTAGCTATTGAATCCTTGATCTCTACTTAAGAATAGAATAATTAAATTTTACTGCTTAAGCATAATTACAAAGAAGTTCTTCCAACTTTTTGTTTTACTACATCTATAGGATCTTGATAAAGAGAGTGTTAACTTTGGGATAATATAGATTTAGTAGTAGAAATAGTCTAATGTAGCTATAGCATTTTAGATTGAGTTTTTTTAGCTCCTCTTTGGACATATGAAGTTCTTTATACAAATAAAAGAATTGAAACCCTAAAAATAATAGATCAAGCCTTTACGATAATTTCCTTAAATCCCTTATCATCTATCAAGTAATTATTAAATTAAAAGGGGCTTTCCCTCTATTGTTTCAAGGTTAGGTCATTAATTTCAATAGGAGAGTAATAAAAAATAAGATGGTTGAATAAGTCCTTGCTTTCTAGGAATATTCCGAGTTAGCAGCTATTAATTAGTGTCCTATCTAGCTTTTTCCTAAGAAACCATCTTCTATATTGCTTATTATTCTATGTGGGAAATTGCCCCTTCATCTTAAGATTAGTAACTTCTAAATGGCTTAGGTTATTTTATAATGAGCTTCTTTAAAAAAAAAAAAAAGCTTAGACAAAGGTGACATAGAAACCAATCTTATTTTGTAATAAACTTACTGATAAATAAATAAGTTGATTAGTAATGATAAGAGTGATGAATTTCATTTTTTTCAAGTTTAAAAGATAAAACTTTTCTATCATTATAGTGTTCATGATGATTATTGATGATTGACCAATGCTTCTTTAGAAAGTCTAACTTCTTATAACCATCTTTCTTTAGCTTTATTTCTAAAGGAACAATTAAGAAAGGCTTGGTATAATGCAAATAATGAACAAAAATTTTCTATTTTTTGGGCTATTAAGCCCTTTCACATTCCAGGAGAGGAATGATATCAGGAGGGCGTTAAGGGTTAAAGATGTTCCCTAATTTTTCTTTTGATTTTTCTGTTGGGACCCGATCGGAAACCGGACCCCAACCGAAAAACAGAAACGGAAAAAAAACAAAAACAAACAGAATCGAAAACAGAAATCGAAAGAACGGATTCTTTTCGAATTCGAAGCGGAACAAAA
>JAOTAX010000001.1:3670743-3682745 GCA_025629825.1 Erythroxylum guanchezii
GCAATGTCTGGGTGCTGTCGCTCAACACGCCCCTCTATACATACAATACATACACATATCACAATATTGCACAATTTTGTATTTATTAATTCACATTAATGTATAATAACTATGCACAATGCATGTTCATGACAATTTCGGATTTCTTACCATTTATTTTGTCACAATAATCATTTGGATATCCACTTTCAATTGATTAACTCATATTTGTTTAAAAGTATACTTTCGGGTCCATTTTACACAATTAATAACATCAGGAAAATAAAGGAATTTGGTCACACTTCCTTATAACAAATTATTCTCCTATGTCTTAAGTCTCTATTGATACTAAGATCATTCAATTTGGTTAATTATTCAATGAGTTATGCTCAAAATACCACAGACTATGTACATGTAAAATTTTGGCTAATTGATGATCATGTATGCAGGTTATACACCTCATATCTCTCAATTCCAGTACCCAAAAATTTCAACCTTTATACCAATTTAAATCTAAGAGAATAAGCTACAACTTTAGTGAAGACGCCTCAGTCTAATTCGGCCTACATCAATACAATTTATTAAATAACTACAGGACATGATTTTTGTCCCTGGTAGTGCTACTACCGACACTAAGACCTACTTTTAAACTAAATTTTAAGACCCTTAAGGACAGAATTAAAATTCAATTTCTTCTTAACATTTGTATAAAAATTTCTCTAGTTCAATTTAAATCAAGACTCATTTCATTTGGAAATCGACAAGGCACAATATAGCCAAAATATCGAAGTATGTTTAGTAATAATATTTCAGTTATCAAATTCCAGCACACTTTCGGGATAACTTTGCATGATCATTATGACAAGGAAAATGGTGTATTTCGGTAACACTTTCTTCTACAAAATTTTTATACTATGTTTCCTGTTTCTAATAACACCAAAATTATACAATTTGATTCAGTGTACTGAAGGCTATACCCAAAGTAGTTCAGACTATTTTTCAACTATAATGGAACTCCTAACTCTACTTCCAGCAAGCTTTTGACATGTTTAGAGATAGAATTAACATTTGACTTCTTCAGAAAAGTTGTAGACATATGTGTTTAGTTTAATTTGAATTAAGAATCAACTCATTTAGAAATCCATAGATCATGTTATAATCAGAATACCGAAACATGTTCAGTGAAAATTTTCCAGTTAATAATATTCCAACACATTTCCCCACTTTCATCCAAAACTCATCAATCATTCTCTATTATAACATAAAATAAACACTAATCTTTTACTTACTTGTTCACTTCTAATCCTATCTCAAAAATTACACTAAATCAGTACTTAAAAAGTGCAGAATCATCACACATTCAAGATGGAATTAAGTGACTTTCAGCTCTGATGAACTCTTTAGCTATTTTGTGAAGAGTAAAATCATGTATTTAGTGTGGTAATTTAGCATAACTTCAAGAAAAACAGAAGAAGGGAGATAGAAGCAAGTTTCTGTGGAGAGATGAGAAGAAAAGAAGAATGATTTAGGTTGAAACAACGCTGCAGAAACATTACACCTAAGGTGCTAGATGTCACCATATTATTTCAACACGTGTACTTAAACATGTAAGCCACTTATCCCTTACATAACAACACATGTCCTTAAGCATGCAACACATGTCCTTGAGCATGTAATCCACTTATCCCTTACATAACAACACATGTACTTAGGCATGTAAGCCACTTATCCCTTACATAAGCTACCAAATGTCACCTAATTACTAGTCCATTTTGCCATTTGTGAATTAATACCTCATGCCAAATGTTGCTCATTTATCTATGCCATTTGTCACACAATGATTGGTCCATTTTTCAATTAATTACTAGTCTAAATGTACTCCAAAATTTTGGAAATTTTCTAAAATTTACCAAAAATTCCGAAATAATACTAATAGTTTCTAAATGAATTTTTAGTTTAAATAATTCACAATTCACATTTTAATTGTACTTTTTTTTACAATTAATTATATCCGAAAAATGTCAATGAATGTATGTACAAATAATTGTAACGTGCAAGATCAATAGTGTCGTGTATGTATATGTCACATTATGCATAAGCATGAATTATGCTTCCTAACTTTTCATTAATCTCTAATAAACACCATTTTAACCTTTATTCAAGTAACTGGATGTTACATCCTCTACCTTTTTCTTTTCTTGAACCACCTCAAAATCTCTATTGAAGGCTAAGGAAATTAAAACCCTAGCTTGTTTTCTCTTTTTTCTCTCTTTCATTCTTTTTCATGTTTTCTCTCTCTTATCTCTTTTCTCATCCATGCATTTTGCTTCTCTAAAATCTTCTCCTTCACGTTTTCTCCTTCATTTATAAGCAAGACAATACTTCTTCTTCCAATTATGCCCTTAATGAGTCCAAAAAGTCCATTTTATCCTTCCTTATAGGCTTATGTTCTTTTAAACTTAAGTGTCTTACCAAAAATACCTTTGAACATTCTGACATAATATTTCTTCTAGAAAAATGTTCTCCGTTGTCTTAAGTTTCTAATGATACCAAAATCATTCAATTTGGTTTAGTGATTCAAAAGATATACTTTAAACATTTTTGGACTGCTCTTGTCCAAAACAATATACTATGCACAACTTCCATCTGAAATTTAAAAGTCTTAGAGGCTGACTTAGATTCTAATTTCTTCAAACCATTTGTAGCTCCATGTTTATAGTTTACCACAAATCAGAAATCATCTCATTTGAAGTTCTAAATATCAAGATATCATCAAAATACTGAAGTATGTTCAGTAAAATAACACCAGTCCATATATTTAAGAACATACACACTGTACCTGTCCCATGTTTTTCACTCAATCTATCTCCCTTCATTACAGATGGCTACAATTTTTGGGCAACTAATCCGAGAAAATTCCAGATCTTTGATACATTCTTCGGTGTCTCTCATCTCATTACTACTTCAATTTTCATTGGATCCACTTGAATACCACGCCCCGTTACTATGTGACCCAAAAATACCACTTGATTTAGTCAAAATTCACATTTACTGAATTTGACATACAGTTGTTTTTCTCTCATAGTCTGCAAAGTTATTTTCAGATGCTCAGCATGTTCCTCATTGCATCTTGAATACACCAGGATGTCATCAATGAACACAATTACAAACCGGTCCAGGTAGGGTTGAAACACCTTATTCATCAATGCCATAAATGCAGCTGGGGCATTAGTCAACCCAAATGGCATTACTAAGAACTCAAAATGTCCATACCTGCATCTGAAAGCACTTTTTGGTACATCAGCCTCTGCTATCTTTAGCTGATAATACCCAGATCTCAAATCAAGCTTAGTGAATACTTGACCTCCCTGCAATTGATCAAACAAGTCATTGATTCTAGGCAACAAGTATTTATTCTTCATTGTAACGCAGTTAAGTTGTTTGTAATCAATGCACAACCTCAATGTGCCATCTTTCTTCTTTACAAATAACATTGGAGCTCCCCAAGGTGAAACACTGGGTCTAATGAATCCCTTCTCGAGCAACTCCTGCAACTGAATTTTCAACTCCTTTAGTTCCATTGGTGCCATCCTATATGGAGGAATATAAATAGAAGCAGCACCTGGAACTAAGTCAATTGTGAACTCCGTTTCCCGATCTGAGGCAAACCAGGTAATTCAACGGGAAACATGTCCAAGAATTTCTTAACCACAGGATTATCCTGTACACTCTGTTTAGCTCGAGTATCAATCACGTGGGCCAAATAGGCCTCACATCCACCATACATTAACTTTAAGGCACTAATAAACGAAATTAGTCTGGTTGGCACCGCTTGGCTAATGCCTCTAAATACTACTCTCGGTTGATCAGGAGACTCTAAAATCACTTCCTTCGTGTAGTAGTTCATGATGGCCCTATGAGTAGTGAGCCAATCCATACCTAAGATAACATCTATCTCCTTCAACTGTAAAACAATCAAATCTGCTGCCAACTCTGCCTGGTCAATTCGAATCAGACACTTCTTACAGACTTCCCCAATCACGATAGTACTACCAATTGGTGTACTCACCTCTAATCTACATCTCAGGAACTCTCTATCACAATGCAATTTAGATGCCATGTGCGGTGTGATAAATGAATGCGTAGATCCAGGATCTAGCAATACATAAACCTCAAAAGTAAATAAGGATAACATACCTGCGATGATATCTGCAGAACCCTGAGCCTCCTGTCTCGTCAAGCCATAGACTCTGGCTTGAGACTGCGGCTGATTGCTCCGCACCTCAGTCCTCCTTGTAACACTTCCAGAACTCATCCTGCCTCTTCCACGACCTCTCTATCTAGTTCCATTGGCTCGACTCTGCTGAATAGTAGGTTCTATTATTCTACTCCCTCTCCCACCATACTGTGCTCCAGACATCAATGTACAATCTCTGATCTGATGATCATGTTAACCACACCGAAGGCAAGCTCCTGTCAATCTCCAGCATGCACCACTATGTTTATTCCCACAATACTAACAAGATGGTAACTGATTAGATGTTGCACCCCCATTATTCCCAGTCTGAGTGAAACTACCCCTCTGTCTGAATCCTGACTGTCTAGATCGAGTTAGTGGTCTGAATGTTCGGGTCTGACATTTACTGAACCTTCTGCTAGAACCACCCTGAGACTCATTGGGCCTCTTCTGACAAGTCTCTGACCTCGGCTCAAGCTGATTTTCCCTTAACAATTGCTCCATTCGAATCGAGGCTGCTCTAAGCCCAGTGAAATTGCTCAGGTTAGTAAAAGCTAGTCTTATCGAAATCTCCATATTCAAGTCGTCTTCAAATCTCTTACATTTTCTGTCTCAGTAGGAATTAAGACAGAAGCATACCTCATCAGCTCATTGAATCTGATCTCATAATCTGCTACAGACATTCCACCTTGTTTCAGATCCATGAACTCCTTTAGCTTCCTATCCATGTATACCTGGGGCATATAGTTTTCTCTGAAAACGTTCAGAAAATCTCCCCAAGTCAAAGTGCAAGGCTTACTGGCACTATCGGGAAAAATTTTCCACTATTGATAAGCCGAACCTTGTAGCAAAAAATTAGCATAGTCGAACCTCTCGTCCGACTCGCAGTCCATCCAATCCGATACTCGTTCTATCTGCTCTAACCATTCATCAGCTTCTGCAGGGTCTGTACTGCCATAAAAATCTACAGCTCCTTGCTTTCGCAGTTTGTCGTACCTCCTTTCCTTTCTCTCAGGAATTCTTAAAGGCACTCGCTTAGGTCGAGATACCGATGACTCCCGACTAGCTCCTTCCGATCTCAGGCCAGCTGAGTATTCCATTTGATCACCCACTTCGGATAACCTATAATACACAATAAATTCAAATACCATCCGAGATTTATATCACCACTTATCCCTATGGATGCCAAACCATGCTCTGATACCAAAATTTAACACCCCATTCCCAACTTACATATGCACGTGCGTCCATCGGATACACGTGTATATACTTGATAGAAATGACATGTTAACTAACTCACCTTCACTGTACATAATATGGCATCATACCTTAAACCATCAACCACATATTTTCTGAACTCAAAATGTTATCACATTAAGCAAAATCCATAATTTATATTGTTTCATACAACACAATACTATCCATGTTTTACAACATTATCCTATGAGCTTAAACAACTCAGTACACACCAAATACAATAAACATGAAAGAAATAGTTAAGTCCTCAATCTTAGCTAACCAACCTCTAAACCAAATCTGACTGTAATAGTTGTACAAAATATGCCTCTACAGAGTCTTAAAAGCTAGGTCGTCTCACACTCGAACCTGAAAAGCAACGGTGCAATTTTGATGAGTTTTGCAAACTCAGTAGAGTAACCATCCTCGATGGTTCACTCATGTCATAAAACGAGATCAATTATAGCATGTAATCATACAGCTCAACTCCACTTAACAAGTATTAAATACTATCACAGATAAATCGTTTCTCAGATACACAGTTCAACCATATAACAATATTCACACAGCTTTACAAATCATTCAATGAATTCAAATTATATGCGGATGCGACATGTATAAGACTCACATTCATTTTTATTTTGTTGTGACTGTGTGCTTTTATAGTATCCCGGGCTCAGTCAGTCCGTCAGTGACTCATTAATCACAACGAGCCATAGGCTCGAACCACATATGCGGGAGCTTAAAGCTCATATCAGTAACAGTATCAATAGCCACATCAGTCATAACTCCTTTATATTACATGCATTGAAATGAAGTGCATGCTATAATTCAATCATCAATTCAATCACGTTCAATTGCATGTAATATAACAGTATATCAATCACAGTATCAATTACAGTAACAACAATAGCCATCGGACTAGGTCTGGCATTCAACCTTTCAGTTGAGAATCAGAAAATCATTTAGGCAGACGCATTCACATTCAAGTAGCACTTCCAATATCATTCTCATTCATCAAAACGCCTTGGACAAATATTGTCCGAAATCTAGTACACAATCAACACAATTCAGTACAATTCAATAAGATTGCAATACAGTTTAATAATGTACAAAACAATGTGGTGAGACCATCTTAGGTTACTCACAATATGCTCTAAACAGTTATTGCTTGGAAGTTCCGACAATGTCTGGGTGTTGACACTCAACACGCCCCTCCGTACATACAATACATACACATATCACAATATTGGACAATTTTGAATTTATTAATGCAAATTAATGTTTACTAACTATGTACAATGCATGTTCATGACAATTTATTTAAAAGTATACTTTCGGATCCATTTTACACAATTAATAACATCAGAAAAATAAAGGAATTTGGTCACACTTCCTTCTAACAAATTATTCTCTTATGTCTTAAGTCTCTATTGATACCAATATCATTCAATTTGGTTCATTATTCAATGAGTTATGCTCAAAATACCATATACTAAATACATGTAAAATTTTGGCTAATGCATGACCATGCATGCAGGTTGTACCCCTCATATCTCTCAATTCCAATACCCAAAAATTACAAACTTTATAACAATTTAAAGCTAAGAGAATACTACAACGTTAGTGAAGACACCTCTGTCTAATTCGACCTATATCAATACAGTTTATTCAATAACCACAGGATATGATTTCTGTCCCTGCTAGTGCTACTGCCTACACTAAGACTTACATTCAAGCTAAATTTCAAGATCCTTAAGGACAGAATTAAAATTCAATTTCTTCTTAACATTTGTAGAAAAATTTCTATAGCTTAATTTAAATTAAGACTCATTTCGTTTGGAAATAAATAGGGAAAAATATAGCCAAAATACCGAAGTATGTTCAGTAAGAATATTTCAGTTATCAAATTCCAGCACACTTTCGGGATAACTTTACATGATTATTATGACAAGGAAAATGGTATATTTCAGTAACACTTTCTTCTACAAATTTGTTATACTATGTTTCCAGTTTCTAATAACACCAAAATTATACAATTTGATTCAGTATACTGAAAGTTATACCCAAAATAGTTCAAACTGTTTTTCAACTACAATGGAACTCCTAACTCTACTTCCAGCAAGCTTTTGACATGCTTAGAGATAGAATTAACATTCGACTTCTTCAGAAAAAGTTTTAGACATATGTCTTAATTTAATCTGAATTAAGAATCAACTCATTTAGAAATTCACAGATCATGTTATGACCAGAATACCGAAACATGTTCATTGAAAGTTTTCTAGTTCATAATATTCCAGCACATTTCCTCACTTTCATCCAAAACTCATCAATCATTCTCTATTATAACATAAAATAAACACTAATCTTTTACTTACTTGTTCACTTCTAATCCTAGCGCAAAAATCACTCTAAATCAGTACTCAAAAAATGCATAATCATCACACATTCAAGATGGAATTAAATGACTTTCAGCTATGATGAACTCTTTAGCTATTTTGTAAAGGGTAAAAGCATGTATTTAGTTTGGTAATTTAGCATAACTTCAAGAAAAACACAAGAAGGGAGATAGAAGCAAGTTTCTTTGGAGAGATGAGAAGAAAAGAAGAATGAGTTAGGTTGAAACAATGTTGCAGAAACATTACACCTAGGGGGCTAGATGTCACCATATTATTTCAACACACGTCCTTAAGCACGTAAGCCACTTATCCCTTACATAACAACACATGTCCTTAAGCATGTAAGCCACTTATCCCTTACATAAGCTACCAAATGCCACCTAATTACTAGTCCATTTGTCACTCAATCATTTTGCCATTTGTGAATTAATACCTCATGCCAAATGTTGCTCATTTATCTATGTCGTTTGTCACACAATGATTGGTCCATTTTTCAATTAATTACTAGTCCAAATGTACTCCAAATTTTTAGAAATTTCCTAAAATTTACCAAAAATTCCAACATAATAATAATAGTTTCTAAATGAATTTTTAGCTCAAATAATTCACAATTCACATTTTAATTGCATTTTTTTCCAATTAATTATACTCAAAAAATGTCAATGAATGCATGTACAAATAATTGTAATGTGCAAGATCAATAGTGTCATGTATGTATATGTCACATTATGCATAAGCATGAATTATGCTTCCTAACTTCTCATTAATCTCTAATAAACACCATTATAACCTTCATTCAAGTAACAGGATGTTACATCCTCCACCTTTTTCTCTTCTTGAGCTACCTCAAAATCTCTCTTGAAGGCTAAGGAAATTAAAACCCTAATTTGTTTTCTCTTCTTTCTCTCTTTCATTCTTTTTCATGTTTTCTCTCTCTTATCTCTTTTCTCATCTACACATTTTGCTTATCTAGAATCTTCTCCTTCACGTTTTCTCCTTGATTTATAAGCAAGACAATACTTCTTCTTCCAATTATGCCCTTAATGAGTCCAAAAAGTCCATTTTATCCTTCCTTATAGGCTTATGTTCTTTTAAACTTAAGTTTCTTGCCAAAAATACCCTTGAACATTCTGACATAACATTTCTTCTAGAAAAATGTTCTCCATTGTCTTAAGTTTCTAATGACACCAAAATCATTCAATTTGGTTTAGTGATTCAAAAGATATACTTTAAACATTTTTGGACTGCTCTTGTCCAAAACAATATACTATGTTCAACTTCCATCTGAAATTTGAAAGTCTTAGAGACTGACTTAGATCTTCATACCATTTGTAGCTCCATGTCTGTAGTTTACCACAAATTAGAAATCATCTCATTTGAAGCTCTACATATCAAGATATCATCAAAATGTTGAAGTATGTTCAGTAAAATAACATCAGTCCATATATTTAAGAACATACACACTGTACCTATCCCACGTTTTTCACTCAATCTATCTCCCTTCATTTTAGATGGCTACGATTTTTGGTGGAGATGTAGAGCAATGCCTTACAAGTCCCATGGTTCAAGAATCAAGTCATTTGAGTGTCTAGAAAAGAAGTTATGGCCAAAGAAGCAAACATGCTTTTGTCCTCAATCATACTGAACCTGTTTCAGGGAAACAACTATATCTTTCTCTAGAAATTTCTGATTAAGGTGTTCTTTAAATGAATCGAAAGAGAACTTCAAGAGCTACAACTTTCATGAAGACCTCGAAGATAAATTCTATCTTCTGACTTTCGTATCTTCTTACTTTCGTATCATCTCACTTTTGTATCTACTTACTTTTGCTTCCTTCTTAGTTTTGCTTCCTTCTTAGTTTTGCTTCCTTCTCAGTTTTGCTTCCTGCTTACTTTCGCTACCTTCTTATTTTTGCTTCCTTCTCAGTTTTGCTTCCTTCTTAGTTTTGCTTCCTTCTTACTTTTACTTCCTTCTCAGTTTTCCTTCCTTCTTAGTTTTGCTTCCTTCTCAATTTTGCTTCCTTCTTAGTTTTGCTTCCTTCTTAGTTTTGCTAACAAAACTATTAGACGCGAAGTCATTTTGACTTAACATTCCTCACATCCCCAAAAGTTCTAAATCACTATCTACACTCTCCAGAGCATCTCCATTTATAAAGATCATAACTTTCGACTTAGATGTCCAAAAATTTCATGCTATATACCGTTGGAAAGGTAAAAGAAAGCACTACAACTTTCTAGATGGTAAATTTGTCTGAACCTATCTATATCAATTCAGAATGTGCCCTGAATGCAGAACATCAATTTTACATTCATCTTCCAATGTACTGCACCCAGTTCTCAATTTCATGAAATTTTAAGACTCTTAGAGATAGAATTAAAATTCGATGTCTTCATAAGAAATGTAGCAATATGTTTCTATTTTAATCCAAATCAGGAATCGTGTTGTTTGGACAACTAGAGAAAACGTTGTGGCTAAAATACTGAAGCATACTCATTGAACATTTTCTAGATCAACTATCAATTTGTTTCAAAAATCTTTCCTTAACACAACTCATACCAAGATGACCTTCACAACTTCATTTACTCTTCATTCTCAACTTCATTTCAAATCAATGGCCTCCATAAAGAAATTATAATCCATGATTAATCATGAACACGAATAACAAAACATACACATATGTACATATCCTTCATCAACTTACTACACATATTCAATTTTTTTTTCTTTCATTTCACTTCTAGCTTTCACCTTAATTCTTCCCATTACAAAATCTCTTATCCACCAAAAGCACCATAGCTAATCATGTATCTATCCACATTTCTCATTCCCTACTTTACTCTTGTATATCATTTCTTGGTTCAAAAACTTTCATTCATTTGTTCTTTACTTGTGACTAATCACCAAAATTTCTAATTCAATAGTTCTAATCTTCTACGAAAAGTTCAGGGTCCAACAAGAAGGACCACCTTCATCACATACATTATACTCCAGAAACTTAGCTGTTTGCGATTCCATTATTCTAGCCCCTCCTATTCTATAATTGAATCTATATGTCTTAGATTGGTTAGGATATCTTACAAAATAGCAACGAGTGGAATGAGTATGTAATTTATTTTCATAAGGATTATATAAGCGTACCTTAGTAGAATAACCCCACACACAAATATGGGTGAAGCTAGGCTTCTAGTCCTTCCAAATCTCAAAAGGCGTCTTCGCTACTGATTTACTTGGGACTCTATTGAGTATATATAAGGCATTCTTTGTGGCTTCACCCCAAAGGTAGTCAGATAAGTTAGTACTACTTTTCATTTACCTCATTATGTCATTTAAGGTGCAATTATACCTTTTTTCCACATCATTTTGTTAAGGATTACCTGATATAGTGAACTGAATCATTATTCCATATGATTTAACATATTTGGCAAACAGATCCTTTTCTTGTCCTGAAACTCCATGTTTGTCATAATATTTGCCTCCACGGTTTGATATGATAATCTTAACAAACCTTCCTAATTGGTTCTCAACTTCAGCCTTAAAGATCTTAAATTTGTCAAGAACTTCACTTTTCCTCAAGCAAGAACACATATCTATAATGGGAATAATCATAAATAAATGTAAGACAATATCTAGAATTGCATAAGGTAACTTTATAAGGTCTATATTGTAACATCCTGTCCCCATATTAAGGGTTAGAACCCGAAATCTTAGTACATTGTGCTTAAGGAGAGACAAAGGAAATGCGTTGGTCTTGCTCATACATCATATTAACATATATATATGCATTTGAATAATGAATGCTTGCACTTTGCAATAAGGAATTAGAGGTGTTTAAAGTTTTACTTGGGTAATGTTAATTGGAGCAATTGCAATGACATTTTAAGGATAATACATGAAATGGGTGTTTTGTGTATGATTGTGTTGCTTCATAGATAGTGTATGACTTTGCAAAAAGGAATGTGTATGTGCACATGTCTTTATTGTTGAGTTTGTTGTTGAGTTATTGCTTGGGAATAACATGTTGGAGTTTTAAATTTTGTGTTTGAGATGAGTTGGTTGAAGTGAAGCTTGATGATGCCGAAGAGTGTGTGGAAGTGAAGGAATAAGTGAAGTTGATGTGTTGATAAGCCATCCTAAGTGTAGGAATGGTGTTC
>JAOTAX010000001.1:3725632-3744726 GCA_025629825.1 Erythroxylum guanchezii
AACTGAGCCTCGAGCTCAAAAGTGATTCAGAGCCTTAGGCTCAATGTTTAATGAGCCCTATATGGGACAGTTCAGGCACTCGGCCACAACAACGTAACAATTGGAAAGTGTCTCATGAGCATTTCATATGCATTTATGTTTGTTCAATTAAAATGATAAATGTGACACTTATGTAAACTGCAGTATGTGATTATATGTTATGTGAAATGATGTTGTATGAATTGAGTAAACCATCGATGATGGTTACCTCATTGAGTTCGTAAAACTCATCAAAATTGCAACGTTATCTTTTCAGGACTAAGGAATGACTCTAGCTACTAAGAGGCTCTACTGTCGTGTAGATTTTGAATTTGGCAAAAGAGGTCATGGCTCAAAGGTCGGTCAGCCGGTCAGCTGGGAATTTTTGGATGGCTTAGATAGATTTGATATATTTTCCTCTTTCATGTAGTACTTATGTATTAGGATTTGTTGATGTACATATAGTAAAGGTTGAAAGACATATTGTAGACTTTTGGTTTTCTGAAATGAAATAAGGAGAAAGTAGTTTTCAAAAAAAATGTGGGTTTTCATATTGATGCTTTATAAGTGAAAAATGATATGATGCCATATGAAGTGAATATAGTGATCGATTGTAGCTCACCCTTATCGTAGGATATGTACCGGAATGACCTCCGGGCGTTCTGGTATGTACCCTGCGGTAAGGGGGCGTTACAAGCATACCTTGGGCTTGTACCTTAATGCAACACCAATTTATACCAAGGTATTCTCGGATAAGGAGGTCTCATCAAAGTGTATGCAGAAATATTGGTGTAAGTTTTTGTGGGGCTGGCAATCCATTCTAGCCTATTCGGTTGAGACCCATCGGGTTGATATGTTAATGGCTCTAGCATACGATTGGCCTCAATTGTGGCATCTTGCCAGTTCCATACATTGTCACTGATAACATCAGCTACTTTTGCATTCATTGGAAATTCTGAACCATTGATAATTCCTAAAGTTGAGAGATCCTTTAGTATTCCTTTATGATGCCACGGGTCCTACCATAAGAAAGTTGAAACATCATTCCCTATCCTAAATTTGAAATGGTTCCCAATAATATTCTTAACCTGAATGAGTTTCCTCCATCTCCAAGAGCTATTGCTTGTTGGTTGGGCACTCCAAAAGTTATTTCTTCTAAGAATAATGGTGTGAACCCACTTAACTCACAAAGCTTCCTTATCATTAATGAGGACCCAGATCCTTTTACCTAACAAAACATTATTCCAAGTAGATAAATGCTTAATCTCCAGACCACCCTCCTTTTTAGGTCTACAAAGATTAGACCACTTTACCTTTGCATGAGTTTTAGATACAACCTTCCTAGACCACAAGAAGTTCTTGAGTTTAGACTCTATTTCTTTAATGATATAAGTAGGAAGAATGAAATGGCTAGCTCAATAGACCTAAAATGTAGATAGAACAGAAGTTACCAACTGGAGCCTACCAGTATAGGACAATGTCTTATGAGTCTATTTGTTAACTATGGAATCATTTTTTTCCAACAAGGGGATACAATCTCTTCTAGTCAATCTTCTTGTTAAAAGAGATACACCTAGATATTTCATAGGGAATTGACCTCTTTTAAGACCCGAAAGAGTTTCCAACTAAATGGCCAAATGATCCATATCATGAGATAAGAAGAACTAACTCTTGTTAATATTCACCAGAGAATTTAGAGAAAGTGTTCAAGCAATTAAGCAAGGTATTCACCGAGGTCAGATTAGCATGACAAAACATTAACAAATCATTAGCAAAAAAAAGATGAGAACGTTTGAGAGCTTTTCATATCCAGTGGAATTTAAAAGTAGGATTTTTTACTATTGAATCATTCAGACTCCTAAAAAGGACCTCCATACGGATAATAAATAGGTATGGAGAGAGCGGATTATCTTGTCTTAATCCTAATTTCCCACAAAAAAATTTTGTAAAGGCCCATTAATGAGGATAGAGTATGAAGGAGAGGTAAGACACTCTTCAATCCACTTAATAAATATAGGAGGGAGTCCTACAGCTGGGAGCACCTTAAGGAGAAAATCCCACTAAATAGAATCATAAGCTTTTTCCAAGTCTATTTTAAAAGCACATCTCTTATGGTTATTAGAAAGGTGATAGTTCTTGAAAATTTCTTGAGCTTAGAGAATGTTGTCCCCTATACGACGATTTTTAATGAAAGCACTTTGGTTTGGGCTACTGATGAGGGGAAAAATTTGTCTAAGTCTATTAGACATGATTTTTGTGATCACCTTATAAATCATGTTACAACAAGAAATAGGTCTATAGTCCAACACAGTGGACGGTTGGTTCTTCTTAGGAACAAGGGAAATAAAGGTTGAATTAAGCTCTTTAAGGAGCCTCCTATATTGGGAAAAGTCTTAGATTGCCCTAGTGATCTCATTACCAATAATATGCCAAGTTTGTTTAAAGAAAAACCCATTGAACCCTTCCTGACTAGGGGCCTTATTTAGATTCAAAGAAAAGAAAACTTCCCTAATCTCCTGAGATGTAACTTCAGCTACAAGATTGTTTCTAAGGTTCTCAAGAATTGGGTGGGGAAAAAGAGGAGTCACATTCTCCTTTGCAATTGATAGGTCTTTCTTTTTGCCAAGAGAGTTTTGAAAGAAATTCATAAAGGAATTTTGGATTTTTTCTAAGTCAGTAATCCTTTGGCCATTTCTCACCAGTAAAGAGTGGATAGTGTTTCTATTCCTATTTGACAAGATGGAATTATAGAAGGACCAAGTGTTCCTATCCCCCTCCCTAAGCCATTTAATACAGAAATATTGTTTGTAAAAGGATTATTGATCATTTAAAACATTAAACAGATTGGTCATAGCTTCATGCTCTTCGGCAACAAGTTGAGTCCTAGTAGGCAATATCCTCATTTGGTCTTGGATGTTATTCAAGACAACTTGACAAGCCTCAACTCTATCATTAATATCACCTACCTGAATTGACTTTAGGGATTTGAGAGCATTTTTGACTAGTTTGAGCTTAGACACAACACAGAACATAGGAATCCCTCGGATTTGAGTATTCCAAGCCTCTTCTACTGTCTAAAGGGAGTTAGGTTGAGAGGTTAGCAAGTTTGAAAATCTAAAAGGTGAAGATCTTCTCTTAAGGAAAGCAGAAGTCCTTATCACTACAGGAGAGTGGTCTGAAATATTAGGGTTAAGGATCTCTCCAAAGGAACTAGGATATTGACAACTCCACTTCAAGTTTCTAAGTACTCTATCTAGTTTTGTAGCTATGTGGAGATCACCAGATTGCTTATTGGACCATGTAAAATTTGGACCACTAGAGTTAAGATCATACACACCACAATCCTCTACACACTTCCTAAAGTCTCTTATTCCACTTATAGCCGAGGAACTAAGGGGTTCAGCTTCATGAGAAAATAGAATAGTGTTAAAGTCACCAACCAAAATCCATGGTTGATTTCCAGCAATGAGTTTGACGTTTGAAAGGGTAGCCCAAAGATTTTTCCTATGATTGAGGTTATTAGAGCCATAAACACACTTTTAAAAATAAGAAAACAGAATCACAATTCACAGGGGACACTTCCAAAAAGATCAATTGGTCAGTAGTAACAATAAGAGTGCACAAATAACGATCTGGATTCCAAATTATCAACAAACCTAACACAAGAAGCTTGGTCTGGATTACTACAGAAATGCCATCTAGGAAACATAGCAGAGAAAATATTATTCAAAAGGAAAAGAGTCTTAATCGTAGATTCTATCAAACACACAAAAGAAACCGATAGCATCTTAAGGAAGGATTTCACAGCTAATTGTTTTTTATGGTTATTAAGACCTCAAATATTCCAAAAACCTAGATCCATAATTGAAAAAACTAAGACAAAACTATTTTTTTGTTTCCTTCTAGATTTCCTACCTTTCCTAATGGTAAAATCCCCCTCTGCCCCTTCCATCAAACCCGAGCTCTGAGCATCAATAAAATTATCAGGAACCACATCAAATTTAGGAGAGGCAATATACTTACCTGATTCGCTCACACCAGGACTGTCATCATTTTTAAGGTTTATTTTAGGATCATCCTACTTCTGTTGCACTTCTTTGCCTTTACTTTGCTCAATTGGGGTTTCAGCTATTCTGTTCTCCTTAGGACTAACTTGTACCTTTTCAGGAGTTTGCTCCTGACCACTCTCCATCTTTTGATTTCCATTTATATGTTTAGAATTATAATCCTTTTCCAACTCTTCTTGAGTTCCAGTTTCAAATGTACGACCTGTTGGTTGCCATTCCTTTTTCTGTGCTATCTTCTCAGGTTTTCATTCATATTCTATTGCAATCTCTTTAAATGTCATTTGTCCCTCATCATTATAAGTTCCCAACTGAAATGAAGAAGGTCAGTTCTTTTCCAGATCTAGTTCTACACACATTCTAACATATAAGATTCTGGACATTTTTGTTGTGGGGGAATCCATAAGCAAAGGATGTCCCACTGCATTAACAATCCTACCTAACCCCTCATTGTTCCAATACTTATAGGGGATATTGTGGAATCTTATCCAGACAGGGGCATACCGAACATCCTCCTACTCCCCCGCATTCAAGCTCCATTTCCACAAGAACAAGGGATTCCTTTGGATATGCCAGGGTCCTTTTTTCAGCACCTTATTCAGCCCACATTCAAAGTCAAACTTGAAAAGAAATTTGTTTGAGCTAGTCACTAAGATTTCTACTAAGCCATAAGCTAACCAAGCTTTGGGCAAGGCTCTCTGAACTACTAGGAAGACAGGACGCTTAATAATAAAGAAGCCTATTAGGATATGAAGAAACTTCCTTGCTCCCTTCTGTGCTAACTCTGGAAGTGGGATAACGAAGATTTGATCCTCCTTGATTTTTGGGGGGTAATAGGCCAAAGCCATAACACTCAAGGGTTCCTTCACTCCGTCAACAATAATGGATTTCCAAGTTTTAGGAAGAGATTTCAGTGAAGATTTTCGATCATGGATGCTTAAAGGAATCTCTAGGTCAATTGGTGCGACGAACGACTTGTAAAAGTTTTGAAATCCTAAAGGCATCTTAACAAAGGGGATGTTAGGGCAATTTGGGTCAATGTTTTTGAAATTAGGGATTGGAGAATGGGTTGAAAGGGGGATTTTAGGAGAAGGTATAGGGGATCAGGCTAAGGGTACACAAGAAGGAGATAGGGGAGAAGTAGAAGAAGAAGTCATGGAGGACGGGGCACAAACTCACCGTTGATCTGAGAAGTAATGGACGCTCTGCTACTTTTCCTCTCTCACATCTCTCTTTGGGTAAATAGAACATAAATTTGTTTTTGATTTTTTAAATGAAAATATAATAAGCCTTAAAAGGCATCAAAACTTTACGAACAACTACAATAGAGATTAACTAGGTTAAAAACTAACCTTTACAATAAATTCCACCATCATAATGCTACAAGTTATAAACAATTAGTAATACAAAGGAGAATAAATTATATGTTAGTTAATGTTCCACATTGAGAAGATGAATAAGCTACATTTGATTTTTCCTTTATACAAGCAAATATGGCACCTTATCTTGCTGACCATTGTCTTAATAAGGACTTCAATGCTTTTTAGTTTGCAAAAATTCTCTTGTTTCTTTCATCTCATATGAATGTAGCTACATATGGTACATTCATATGAAATATGCATCAATCCCCTTCTACATTATGATTGATTTTCAAAATCCACTCCACTATTTCTTGCTAGTTATTGGTAACACTGTCTATAATGCATCTATTAAGCATCTCAGTCTTAGCCATATTAATGTGATCGTATAGAAACAAAAGATGGTTGAGGGTTTCTTGAGAAGTGTTGCAAAGAGTGCACCAGTTAAGAATAGCTAAATATTTATTCAACCTATCTAAAGTGGGAAGTCTATCCTTCATTACTAACTACAATGCACAAGAAGCTAAAGGAAACAAGATTTTTTCCCATAAAAACTTGTGCTAAGTAACATTTGGATTAAAAAAAGCTAAATAAATTTTTATATGAGGTATTAGTAAAATTACTTGAAATGGTTGCTTTCAAAATGGGTTTATCCTTAGTGTCTATTCAAAAAATAAAATTAGATAGGAACGAAGAGATGTTTGATGTTAGAATGGTATTGAACAAGTTATGATTGCCTATAACCTAAGCATTCTGGCATACTTAAGAATAATTGCCTTGAGTGGATTTATGTCATCAATGATTTCAAAAGAACCATAAGGGGATTAGTTGCCCTCCCAAAAGGATGGATTATTTCCATCACCAATTACACTTAAGAATTCCATCCACACTCTATTTATTATATTGACCAGGAATTTTATAATTGAGGAAGAGTTTAAAGGAAGTTTAAAAGATTCAAAAATTGCACCCTTAATGTAATAAGCATGAACCTATTTACTCTACTAGGCATGTTTGTCCCTAAATAGTCACCAAATTCTTTTAGTTAACAAAACTATATTGGTTGTCTTGAGTAAAGTGATGACCAAACCCCCTTGTTTATTAGGTTGATATAAGTTATGAACTCAACTCAACTCTCTTCTTGAATAAAGCTACTTTTCTTGTCATTTTATGATTATTATTTTTATTTATCTTATTTTATTATTGTAAATCTCACTTTTTTGTTATTGTTTAAGTTATTTGGATTTGACCAAAAATTTTGCTACTAATTATAAGGAGCCTTTTTTAACTCTTCTTAAGACTAATGATATCAGTTTTAATATATTTGCAATATTTTATATAGAGTAGAATATTGAAAATTTTAGAATTTGTTAAAAAAGTATATATATATTTATATAATTTGATTGTATTTATATTTAAATTTTTTATTATAAAGCTTTCAATACTTGTATATTAGAATGGGATATATCTATATTACTTGATTATAACTTAATTGTACCCTAAACTCAGATGCATCATCTAATGCAAATATTTCGTCACAATTAAAAGGTGGAATTGGTGCTACAAAATGGAGATTGGAATAGATAACATTTGACATGCCTGTAGGGATGGCAATGGGCCGCCAAGTTTTTCTAAATAATTTTTTAAAATTAAAAATATAGAATAACTTATTTTTTTTAATTGGATCAAGGCTTGGGTTGCCTTAATCCAGCCTTACCCGAGGCCCAACTCTTCTAAGTAAAATAATTTTATTTTGCTTAGAATAATTGGATCTTGGGTTAATCTGGTGAAAACAACTAAATTTTGGCCCATGTGCTAAAAATTACCATCCCTACATATCTAGAAAATGTACTCCCTAGAGTCTCAATAATGCAAATTGAAGAGGATACATATTTATAGGTTAACCATCACATCAGGAAGTTTACCAACTTAACATGCAAAGCTTGGTTTAGGCCCCAATACCTTAAGGTGGCATGGCATTTAATAATTTGGTCAAAATTCTTACTCCCTAAAGTCTCATTTTGGCTATAGTTAATAGTAAATCAAAAACTACCAACCTTGGAGGACCTTTCATTCCCAACTATCTCAAATTGGTGTATCCTTTGTAACTAAATCAATAAGAACCTCAAACATTTATTTTTTATTACTAGTTCTCAAAAGAACGATGGGAAACTGTAAATAAAATTAGGGAGTTGTCTAGTTTCAATTGCTCCTGTTACTTTAGAGGAAGTGGACTAGATAAGCAAGTTTCCTACTCACCAATCAACCAAATAATAGTAAGAAGTGCAATATACAAGATATGGACAAAAAGGAACTCAAGAATTTTTTTAGCAGAAGGAAAAAATAGCAAGCCAATTGGCTCTCTAATTTAAAGATTGGATAAGAAAAAAGCTACTATTGCATAAGATTACCTATCCAGCTTTTTAGCCAGCTCTTTTGGCAAACCATTGTGTATGAATGTTCAAACATCCAACATGGAAAGAATTGGTTATGCCAAAATATGTGTGGAAATTAAAAGAAATGCAGCATTGTTTGAGAGTCTATCTGTGATGAAATTAGGTGAAGCAAGTGAGATAGTCCAAGCTAAGATACCTATGAATTATCTTTGGAAGCCAAATAATTTAAGCAAGAAGTGGGTGCCTATTAGTAAAGCATTCAAGACTGGTTGGCAGGATGAGATTTTGGGTTTAGAGCTTAATGCAGTAGAAGTAGATGATACAGAAGGACTAGCTACTAAGGAGCATTCAGGAGATATTGAAATAAAAGGAGTTTGTTAAAAGCAAACAATGGAGTAGTGAATGATAAATAGGAGATTATCAGCAAGGAAGGTGTTAAAAGTATACAATAGAGTAGTGAATGATAAATAGGAGATTATCAGCAAGGAAGGTATAGACGATTCCAAGACACAAGACAAATGGTGAGCATGAAATATTTGAGTTACAAATTGATGTGGAATAGAGGGGCATTACACATGCAAAGTTGGAACAACAATTATATGAAGAAAATATGGTAAATTAGCAATTGACCTGTTAGTGTTCGTTGAAATAAACATTTAAAAGAAACTAGACTTCATTCTTGAGAGAGAAGCTATTTCTTCTCTCTACTTTCTAGTTGGTCATGTATATTGCTAATTCGTTATGCTTGCTTACTACCTTCATCTAATTCTACCCTAGCTTGACTATTCTGGCCCCATCTTCTTCTGTGTTCTTTTACTTACACCATAACTTCATCCTTCACTTCTCAACAACCATTTTGCTTTATTCTCAGCTTTTAGCCAAAATCTCAACTTTATCCTTGTTCTTTGTGAGTCTCATGCTTCACATCTGAGCCTTTGCTATCTTCTTTCTAATATAGTGAAGTAATTCCTATCTCTGCTCACTTTTTATGCCTTTTTTTACTTCCTTTGGTAACTTGCTAAAAGATATCTCCTTTTCATCCTACTCTATCCATACCTGACTATACCATCTTAGAGTTTAACAATTTTCCTCCTTTAGGTGCTCTACCTGATGAAGCAAAGTTTGTTGAACCCTTGTACCCCAAGAACCTTCCCTTTTTGATCCAACTTTAAAGCAAACTACACCATTGCAATCTCTAAAGGATACAGCTCCTATCAAGAAAACACAGAAAAAAGTGTTCAATGGTAATGCTTATTTAATAAAAATACATTCTTATCCTACAACAACCTTACTCGATGGCAAAATCATTATTGGTCTTAATGTAAACATTCTAAAAGATGTTGCAATATAGTGGGATAATAGACCACATTACCCTTTCATTAATGTTTAGGTAAGCAGCAGTGGATAAACAGAAGGCTACAAGAGGTTCTAATAAGAGATCATAACTTTTTTTGGGTCAAATTTTAGAAATAGAAGGAGATAATATGGTCACACTAGCCATATAAAATAATCACACACTAGGCATAAAATCAACTATGAGAAAAGGTGAATATGCCATAATCACTAACTACCACAACTGCAAGTTTTAGCTCAGTGAGAAGATGAAAGTTTTTTCTTCCAAACCTATGCATAACTCAAGACCAAAATGAGAAAAAGTGCACCATTCACCATTTACCCAAAAAATATATATAAAGAATGCAATATGTTTTCCTTCCATTTTTATTCAATCAAAACAAAAGGCCTTAATTATAATGTTAATTTTATAAGGTTAAATAAACTAAAAAATATATAAAAATCATTGACAATTTGACATAATTGTTATGCTTAATTTGTAACTTGTTGGTTTTTTTTAGGATCAATATCAAAAACAAGGAATGACCTATACTATGAACTAAAAAATATAAAATAAACTATTAAATATATAACTAATAACCAACTCATCACTTCCCATATGAGACTAGAACTTATAAGGAAGAAAATTTATTTAAGGATGGAATCAAATATGTAGTATTTATAGACAAAATCATTTGGTTATTGGGGAAAATCAATATGTTTTTAATGTTGAATGAAGATTAAATAGGCAAAAACTAAAGCATTGGGTAGAACTCTTCTTTAGTTTAAAGGTAATAGCTTGAATGACTATTGACTCCTAAGAAAAGGTAGAAGAATGAGACCTATTATTAGGCATACGCATTATAGATGTATGATTATTATGTTTCAACTGGATTATTCTATTTCATCTCTTAAAAATAAAATAAAATAAATCAAAATACTTAGTAGCATGGTGATACATTTATATAAACACAATGGAAATATAGATAATCAAGTGAAAATAGTCTAAACTTCTTTATAAAGGTTGCAATTCTCCACATAAAATATATTCACAACCTAATCTTCTTTTAATTAAAATAGTCTCCATTTGAGGAGGGCCTACAATAAACGTCCCCTCTAACTTAAATGGAGACCTCTACCAAACCGACAATTTATTGATAAGTATCACACTTTCATTTTGGTAAAGACTTCAACATCATATCTGAACCATTATCATCTGTATGCACTTTTTCAAGTTTAAGCAACTTAGAGTCCAAAACATCATGTATCCAATGATATCTCACATCAATATGTTTATATTTACCATGAAAAGTGAGATTCTTGCTAGATGTATAAAATTATGACTATCTCAAAACAATACCTATATTTTCTTAGTAGAGCCAAGTTCTTGAAAAAACTACTTCCTCCAAAGAAATACTTTTCAAGCTTTAGTTGCAACAATAAATTTAGCTTTGACATAAATGCACTTTTGTAACTTAGATTGCCAAGCCACATCTTCCCTTATAATGGTAATCAAATAACAGAAATTCCACTTTCTCGAGTTAAAATCACCTATCATATCTGAATTAGCGTACCTAAAAACAATAGGAATTCCTATTATGGATGCATTAAAAATATTTTACATCACTTCTTTCTTTTTCTCACTTGATGGAGACTGTCTAGTGTTAAGCCTAAAGTGAGTAGCAAGAGGTGTGCTTAACCCTTTAGCTTTATTCATGCAAAACCATTGAAGTAAATTCTCAATGTGCCTTTCTTAAGATAACCATAAATAATTTGTATTTCTTACGACAACCACAAATAATTTGTATATCATGAATTTATCTTATTGGTCCTAAGTCATTTCTTACAAAAGAATTACTGAGCTCTTTTTTCAGCCTATTAATTCTAGAAGTATTATAACCGATAATTAACATATCATTAGTATAGTGTTTCAAAATAAAGAAGTTATTGTCAAAAAATTTTAAACAAATACACAATGATCAGAAGTAGTCTTCTTGTAACCTTACTATATCATAATTGACTTAAACTTCTTATACCATTATTTTGGAGATTTTCCAAACCATATAAGCTTTTCTTCAACTTATGAACATAGTTATCCCTACCATTCATCATAAAACCCCTCTAGGCACTCCTTATAACTCTCCTCCTTTAAATCACCATGGAGAAAAATGATTGCCACATCCAACTATTCAACCTCTAAATCAACACCGGTTACCAAAGCAAGAACAAATCTAATAGAAGACATCCAAACAGTAAGTGAGAAAATCTCTTCAATGTCAATTCCCTTTTTCTATCTAAAGCCTTTTAATGACTAACTTAGCTTTATATTATAGAAGAGAAGAATTATTTTCATTTTTTACCATATAAACTCATTAGTTCTATAAAGCTTTTATGATCTTAGGTAAGTTAACCAGCTCAAAATTATAGTTTTCCTATAAATACTTCATTTCTTCTTTTATAGTGCAACCAACTCATCCTTATGATGACTTTCTATAGTTTCTTCGTAGCTCTTAGGGTCTCCATCATCAATAAGGAGCATATATTCATTGAAATAATAATGAGTGAAATTGCAGGTTCATTAATAACCTTAACCTTAAAAAGAGAAACGTCTACCTTATTAACAACATTACCATTAATACCTTTAACTTGATCATCATGAATATGATTTTATAAATCATTTTGATTGCTAAACTCAACTATATTAGGCATATGTGTCTCTAGAGCTAGATCAAGATTAATTGAGCCATCAAAATCTTAAGACTTTGACTTCTCTATCTTGTCATCATCTTTAATGTTTTGATTCTTCATGAAAATAACATCACAACTTCTAACAAGCTTTTTCATAAAGATACAATGCCTTGTCTTGACATCTAATTCGGACCTTTCATCTGTTAACATATATACAAATGCTTTATAGTCAAACACATGTAAATGATTGTAGGAAACTTCCTTACCATGCCACACACAATCAGGAACTTCACCCTGTAAAACAATAATAGGAGATAAATTGATAACATTTGTAGTTATATATAAAGGCTCTCCTTAAAAAGTTTCAAACAACTTTGTTTCTGAAAGCAAATATCTAACTCTCTCAACTAATTTGCTAGTTATCCTGTTTATTGGGCCAATCAATTAAGGTATTTTGGGAGGCATCTTCTGGTGCCTAAAACCCTATTGTCTGTAGTAATCATCAAAAGATCCACAGTACTCACCACCATTATTAATATGAATACATTTTAGCTTCTTTCTAAATTCTCTTTCAATAGAAGCTTAGATCTGCTTAAAGACACCAAAAACCTAATATTTTAACTTCCAGTTATAAATCTATAGTTTTCTTGAATAATTATCAATAAATGTCACAAAATAAAGTCCACCATTAAAATTCATTGTCTCCATTGGACCAAAAATATTTGAATGCACCAATTTAAGCAATTATGTTTTTTGAAAGGAGGATGGATCTTAAAGAAAACATTTTTCTACTTACCAGCCAAGTAGTAAGCATAATTTTGTAATCTTACTTCTTTCAAGTTAGAAAGTAGTTCTTTTTGGTTAAAGAATCAAGTCCCTTCTCATTGATGTGGTCAAGTCTTCTATGTCATAACTATGAAATGTTATCACTCTCAACTGTATTATGAGAATCAATTGAAATTGAAGCTTTAGTCCATTATAAACCTGAAGACTTTCCATATGCCATAACCAAAGAATCATTAGTGATCTAACACTGACAATCACCAAAAGTACAGAAATAATCATATCTCCTATAATACTGGTAGAAACCAAATTAAAACGAGTATCAAGTGCAAACTTGACTTTTTTCCAATTAAAACATGATGTTTTGTTAATAACAATTTAGTTATATAATTATTGGAATACCCATCCCATATGGGCTCGAGCTCAAGCCATGAGTCCTAAGCTTGGTTAGGCCTAGCCCTACTAGCTTGATCTAATACCATCCCTAATTACAATTCTCCACACAAATATTCATACAACCAAATCGTTTTTTAATTAAAACGGGTTCCACTTAAGGATGACCCATGACCCTTGAGATCTTTAGCGAGCTAATGTGGTGGAAATTGTGATGGTGTTTACAGAATTTGGTCCCTCCTCTCGTGCAAGTGGGTTAGGATCGTAAGTTCTATGGAAAATGAATCCAGGTTGTCTTGGATATGGAAGAGGCATGTCGTTGTTCAGCAGGAAAACCACGTCCAACATAGTTGGTCTGTCCATTACATCTTCTTGTATACACAAGAGTGCAATTTGAATGCATCGCAACGCCTCATGAGGTAGGTATGACTCCTCCACTATTGGATCAATTATTTCCAGGGCTCTATCTTTTCTCCACAATTCCCATACCTGACAAAATTTTACCAACAACGTATGAAATTTTATTTCAACTATCTTTACCTTAAAGGAATTTGGAAATTTATATAACTGACATATCCTATCAAGCTTAATGCAGGATATTGATCAAAGTCATTGTTCTTCTTGCCACTTATAATCTCCAACACTATGACTCCAAAGCTAAAGACATCGGATTTAACCGAGAATTTTCCAAACACTGCATATTCTGGAGACATATAGCCGCTGCATTGATTAATGTGAAAGATGGTCAGTCTATAAATGGCATAACCATGCATCAAACTAATACATGTTTTTGTTTAGTTAATCAGGTGAAATTGCACTTACTATGTGCCTACAACTCTTTTTGTCTTGTCTTGCATTTGGTCATCTTCAAATATTCTAGCCATTCCAAAATCTGAAATTTTTGGGTTCATCTCGGCATCTAATAGCACATTGCTAGTCTTCAAATCTCTGTGTATAATTCTCAACCTTGAATCATGGTGGAGATATAAGATTCCACGAGCAATTCCAACAATTATATCAAAGCGCTTTCTCCAATATAGGGACCCACTTATAACTTAGACACCAAAATGAAGATTTCAGTTCGAATGTAGGCTATCATAGTATGAAGATAACATATTAAATAGTCTCACCAAAAAGAGAAGAGTCCAAGCTTTTGTTGATTAAGTATTCATAAATTAGCATAGGTTGCCCTCCCTCAATGCAACATCCTAGAAGCTTTACAAGATTTCTGTGTTGGAGCTTCGCAATCAATTTCACTTCATTGATAAATTCTTCCATTCCTTGCCTTGAGTTTTTGGACAATCTTTTCACAGCGACTTGTTGTCCATCAGGTAGCTGACCCTAGAATCATAATGCAAAGATGAATTATGTTTAATTTTCTAATAGGAAGTTACAATCGAAAAACTATATTCAGATTCTTGCAAAGGGAAATCATCCAACTTGATATATGCTAAGGAGTCTTTACCTTATAAACACTACCAAAGCCTCCTTGCCCAATTTTGTTGGCCAGAGAGAAACTATTGGTCGCAGCTGATATGGTGATGAGATCATAAAATGCCAAGTCCACCTGATTACTAGTTTCCCTCAACTCATCTGCCATCAGGGTATTTTTGTCCTGATCTAAATTATCGATATGAAATATTCTTTTGCTCGATTTGTCCTTCACTGCCCTTTTAACAGAAAGAAAACAAATCCTTTCAAGCAATATTTGCACTAAATAGACATTACTATTCTCAGGAAAAGTAGTTCGTTTAACGTAATTTACTTAGTTTTGCTTCTTACCTAAACGTAATTTACTTAGTTTTGCTTCTTACCTTCTCTTTCTAAGAAATAGAAAGACACCAATCACAATCCATGCTGAAGAGACTGAGACAACAAGAATGGCTAGCATCTCTTTTCTTTTCGACACCTTACTTGATTCACTTGCATATTCAGCTGAAAAATCCAAAGAACTTACATTATTTGAAAATAATCACAACTTAGCTTAAAAAGTCATGAAATAACACCAAATATAGCAGGTACACTTACCTAATTCAACTGCATCAACACAAAAGTAGAGATCATATCCATCTTCCCTGAATTCTAGAGAGTCCATCAATCTTCCATACCAAGCTAAACAACCCATCGTCCCTGCAACACCTACACTTGCATAGGCCAAGCAAGAGTAATTACTCATGCATTGCAACTGACATTCAATATGACCCAAGTTCTTCCCTAGCCAAACAGCATTTGAATTATTAGGAACGTTAACTTTAGACATTTTCACAAACCCCTCTCCCTGCTCACACAACAAGGAAGACTCTTGCTGCTTCTTCACACAAATACCTTCCCCATCTTTCAAAATCCGGTCTTTCAGCATCTTGGGTTCATACCCAGGTGGACAAGTACAATCAACTTTGTTTTCATTACTTGGATCACACTTCCTGTAATCTCCACACTGCCCATACGAATCGCACCTGTACTTAGGCACTGACCACATCTCCTTCCACTTCCCATCACTTTCAAACCAGTTTAACCTCCTCATGAATCCTGTTTCATCTAAAACTAATCTAGTTCTTTGAGATAGATTTTCAGTATCGTGAAAATCACTAAAGTATAACTCATCTTGATTGTTCACATAAGTGTAGTTATATACGTATGCATATTGTCTCCAGGGCCATGGGCAGCTGTTCCAGTAAGGGTTCGCACCCTTGTACAAAACGAACTGAGGCGAGCCTCCTGCCATAAGCTTGAGTGAGTACTCTCCTGTACCTGGGTTATCTGCTGATTTCCAAGATGATATGAAATGCTCTACACCTGTTTTCCTGTTCAAGCCCATTCTCATTCCTCTCATTAATGAATTTGTAGGGTTATCAAAGCTTTGCCACACAATTTTTTCCCCACGAAACAGAACAAAATTCCCAGAATCCAACAGCTGAGCCACGCAATTATCATCAACTTGTACGTCCATCGACACATTAGTAGACCAGACCACTGCATGTTCTTGATCAGCATTAGAGTAGAGAATTAGGTCTCCATGCCGGTTAAGTGAGAACACCCCAGAAGAACCATTGATTGGAGAGTTCCTGTTCGCAACCCAGACCACAGATTGGTCTGGTAAACCATAATACCAGATTCCAAGATATCTAGAAGTATTAGTACCAGAGCTGAAAAATCCTAGAGCAAACAGGTTTTCTTTGGAGACCAGAAGTTGGCCATCATCACCGATTGTTTGGTTCCAAGCTAAGGTGTCCACAGAAGCGACTATTCTGAAATGGAAAAATAATAATGTCAATGAATGTAGAAGCAGAAAGAGAACATCCATGAGTCTTGCTCCAATGATGTCAGGAACTATACCGGAGGGTTTTTGTGGGACATGCTTAATAATACTCGTTGCAGGTGAGTTGTCATTTCTTACGAAGCTACCTAGGCTTGTTATTCTGTGAATATCCAACATATGGTTGACCATCCAACATATGGTGAGGACAATTTGTATACCACCTGATTTTTTGTTATTCCAGTTGTACATAGTTTTAAAGTTCAATCTTCTAGAGGATTCCACCAAGCAGGGGCAGTGACAACAGTGTGCGTTAAAGAGGAGGCTGCCTCCCGAAATCTGATGATTGATGTGGTGTCAGCTTTCCGCTTCCTAGGTCCTGACGAAGGACGGTACACATAGTTGGGTTTCTTAGTTTCTCTGCCATCAAAATTGGTTGTAAAAAAGATTTGCTCCTTGTTCTTATAAATTCTTGGAGGGGTAACGTAACAAGTTTTCAATTAACTAACAAAGTCAGTTCAGTACATTATGTTCAACTTTTTACTTATTATGACTAACAAAGTAAGCATACGGAGCTCTTATATGACTTCTTTAACCATCATAACAATTTGTCACAAACGAAACGGGCCAATCTTTCCCTCCTTTCATCTATTTTTTGTTCATTACTCGACCTCCATATAACACAATAGAGACAGCAACATCTGATACAACTAGATGCACAATGAGCAGGAGGATAGAGGGGGCCTCAGCTATTGCATTGGATCAAATATTTTATGTTTGTATGGTGCAATGAGTGTCATACGAACTTCATGAACAAACAGAAATCATTGAAGCTTTACGCGCGGGATAAGCTATCTCTTTAAATTTTCTCAATATGTTTGTTGAACTTCTAAGAAATTATGGGTGTTTTCAAATTCAGTGTTTTCTAAGTTTTATTTCATGACTGCTGAGGTTTCTCAAATTTACGGGTTTCAGGAATTCTTGATAATTAATAGATTCGCATTAAATTAGATATTAATTTTTTAACAAAAGATAGTATAAAAAAATAGTGTTTAAAATTCAATTCACCAAATTGCAGGAGACATAAGATACATTCTCTTGATATTCTATAACATATATAAAAAAAAAAAACAAAATGGAGCTTCAGTTTAGTGACTCTCTTTAGTTATCTTATATGCTCTTTGCCATCCTCATCTTTGTGTTTGTTTTAGCCTAAGAAATGTAGCACTAAAAAGTCAAATGTTAGGTTAATGGATAAGTGGAATTCAAAATAGAAAATTTTTATGATTTCTTCGTGCGATACCCTTTTTTAAAATAATCACTTATCTTCTTTGTAGTGGTTAAGGTTTCTCACCTTACAAAGATCCATATCTATGAATTTGTCTCTTCCTTTTATTTGACTTTGTTATTAGTCGTAGCTTTGATGGATTAGTTGTGGAATTGCTTGCTTGGACCACATTTGAAGTCTACGTTTGAAGTTAAGAAATGTTATTTCTACTCTTTGCCTAAATAATCACGATATTAATGAAAATTAGTTTACCATAGTTATAGATATATAATAAAGTGATAAACAATTATGTAACATATGTGTTAACTTATTCAATTTTGTTAGATTTTCATTTATAACTTGTTGTGACACACCTTTCATGGTCATATTCTTTTGTTATACTCTTATTCGAGGTATTTTTGACAAGTCATTTTATCTTTGATAACTTGTTACTTTAAGTAGAATTCTCTAAGTCCTCTCTTCTTTTATTCTTCTTTGGTCTACCTAACCTTTTTCTTTTTTTCTTTTTTTTTAAATGGAGGAAGTAAGTGGAACATGATTTATTTTCTTTTAGAATATTTCTCCTTAAATTGGCTCCATCATGTACTGGTATGCTTGTACATACTTAACCTTCATAACCGATGTGAGACATATTTTTCAAGTTGTTCATTACTATACGTACATAATGGCAGTAATGACATCTGGATATAGGATTCCTGATATATTCCAACTTTTGCAAATACATGCCTTATAATACAAGAAAAAGGGTGTTTACTGTCGGAATTTACCGACGGAATAAGGCAACTTTCCATCGGTAACATAAATTTGCGACGGTTTTGTCTGACGGAAAATTCTGTCGTTAAATAAGCCATTGGTAAATTTGCCGACGGTATTTAGTTCCCGTCGGGAAATATACGGACGGAAATGACTTCCGTCAGTATATTTACCATTTCCGTCAGTATATTTACCGATGGAAGGAAACATTTCCGTTGATGTAGATTGTAGCGCCCCCTTACTGCAGGGTACATAGTGGGGCGCCCGCAGGTCATTCCGGTACATATCCTACGATAAGGGTGAGCAACGAATGATTACTACAATTACTCCACATGGCATCATATAGCATTCATAGAAAACCAGAAAACCACGATATTATATATATATATATATATATATATATATATATATATTTAAAACAACTTCTTCCTCATTTCATTCCATCAAAATCAGAAATTTATACACTGTCATTCTTACTGTCTATACATCAAGTAACATCCTAGTACAAAAAAACTACATGAAAGAGGAAAAAGGAATAAAACTATCTAAGTCATTCTAAAAGTCCCAGCTGACCGACCTGTGAGCCATGACTTTTCTCGCCAAACAATCTACACGGCTGAAAAAGTCCCTCTGAAGCTAGGAGTCTACTCTCGGTCCTGAAAAATAATGTTGCAATTTTGGATGAGTTTGTGAACTCAGTGAGGTAACCATCATCGATGGTTCACTCAATTCATGCAACACGTAGAGTCATATCACACATTATATCAT
>JAOTAX010000001.1:3760464-3782115 GCA_025629825.1 Erythroxylum guanchezii
TCAAAGAAAACATTAGTGGCTTATTTACTCTATTATAAACATGTACCTACCTTGATTTCCTTGCTTATAGACTTGCTGAAAATGCCTCTTCTCTTGTTCCTCTTGCCTCTTTTGATCCCTTTATACAATAACAAAAATCCCACTAAAATGGGTTTTTAATTGAAAGTCCCATAAAGCACAATTACTAAAATTGGTTCTAGAATACTTACACCCATGCATTTTCCAAACTCCATAAACTAAAATCCTTCCAAAAATCCAAAAGATTCAAAATGATCTTACCTTCATTCTTCACTAAATGAAGGGATCTTCGACTCAAAGGGAAGTTCTTTTCTTCCTCTACCTTTTTCGCTTCTTGAACAACCTCAAAATATCTCTTGAAGGCTAACACAGTCGAAACCCTAGCTTGTTTTCTCTTCTTTCTCTCCTTTTCTTCTTCTCTTCGTATTTCTCTCTCTTTTTCATGACACCCTCTCTTTTTCTCTTCAATTTTGGCTCTTCTCTCTTCGTAAAATTCAAGACCACACTTCTTCTTCTAATTATGCCCTTAATGATTGAGAATTGTCTAATTTGCTCTTCCTTTTATACCTTATGTCTTTTATGCTTAAGTGACTTGCCAATTTTGCCCCTCATGCAATCTTACCGCCGTAACACTATAATTCAATTAACCTATGTCATATAATCTTACTTATATTAACATTCTAATTAACTCCACAAAAAAATTTAATCTATCAAGACCTCAAAATTTATTTAAATCATGCTTAATTTCAATGAACAAAATTCGAGGGCCAATATTTCTCCCCCTCTTAAAAGAATTTCATCCTCAAAATTCTTATCTGATTGATCAAGAGGTAGTGTTATGTCTCCTCATATTCAAGAATCCAATCACATAGTTTGATACTTTACATCAAACATAATGCATACACTCTCAGTAGCATATTCTACATTTTATGCTTGTGTCACTGTTAGAAATAGGACTCCAATTGTCACTTTTGGATCATTACATATTCATTTCTGATTTGTTCTTTCATTGATCATTCTTAATAAACTATCTAATATGCTTAATCTAATTTAATGAAATTCTTCTTCGAAAGAAGATTTCTTGCTACTTCTATACCGCTCAAGCAATCTTTATCAATCAACTGTTATCATCATTGCATTATCAACCAATCTTAATACCTCAAAAAGACTAATTTATATCGCTCTTACAAGGTCATAATGTTCTAATTACCAAAACTCGATGAGGTAGTAAACATAATTACTGTCACACATGCTCAGGTTTGCAACATCAAAGTCATCTGATTTTGTCCACAGATTTATCTCCGACAATTCACCAATTTATATCTTACACAACTGATACGTTGATCTTAATTGATCATAGACAACATCTCTCTCTTTATCAAACATACTTACACCATTTTTACTCCAATTTTCCATAATTTACCTCTTCTGATGCTATATCATTTCATAATGAGTGAACCACCATATTAAGTGCATTAACTCTTGTCGCCTTAATCGAACAACCACTTCAATTCCAAATTCATCTTTTTAAGATCATAGAAATTTATGTTTTCATTACATTCCCCTTGTACACTTTAATCTCATCATTTCCACTTATATCCTTATCTTCCTCAAACAATCCATGATCATACATTTACATCTATATCACATTCGAGGATATATCACCACAATGCCATACACTGCATCCCGCACTACAATTACATTGAATCATTACCTGTCATATTTACCCATATATTATTTCTCATTTCCATCTATCCAATGAAAGAGTATCATTTTGCTCACTAATTCGATCAACTTAAACTCTTAACAATTGCTCTTGCGTGTGACTCATACATATGCGACTCAGACTAGGGATCAGTTGTTGCTGCATGCTAACACATGTTCACAATGCATGTACCTTGAGACATAATTCAAAAAATGCCTATATAAGATAGTAATTCTAGGCTCTGATACCACATTTTGTTGGATCCTGTTTTCAAAACCCAACTCTTGCTCTGATACCATATCTGTTAGGTCTCGCTTGATTCTGGAATCCAACTCTTTCGAAATCATGAAACATGAGCATATTATCCTATAGGGTTATTTCCATGAACCCTTATTAGACATCATTCCACAAAGGGTAGCATGCCCACAACTGGAAAATGTCAAAACACACTTATTACGTTAACTCAACCCTTTTCCAAGGAAGTCAAAATGAACATATACAACCGAAACTAACTCAATATATCATTTCATTACTAAAACAACACATTTGAAAAACTTTATTTACATATCAAAAGTCACACCATTGGCTTATTACAAAATACAAAATAACAAATTTGAAGAAATTCCCTTAGGCTCTTGATCACTTGCTGTCTTAGCTATCACCTGAAGATGGGACAGAAAGGGGCTAAGCTTGGAAGCTCGTAGGTAACAGTTTATAACGGAAAATAAGCAAAAACCTTTGAAACGTTCACTTGTCATGGAAAACTCTTATTAAAAACCATAAAGCACTTGTTTCTAAAATTCTCATCATGTAGCCAAAATCTCAAACTACAAAACATGAATGCATCAAACTTGTTCACATAACATAAACATATAAGCACATCAGAATGGTTTGGGTAGATCCATAAACGTGACGAACTACATAATTCCACATATTGCTCCTATATAGTCGTAAACTTGAGGGAGTCCATGAAGGAGCTCTGTGCCAGCAGCGGGCATGTGGGAGAAGCCTTTAACTTGGTCAACGTGCACGTGACATTCTTTAAGGGACCACCACAAACCCACATAACACATATTTCATAATTTGTAAACTTGTTGCCCAAAATGACACTTTTTCGAAGCTTGGTTTTTTTCATAAACATGAGATATTTCGAAAATCATTTCTAAAAACCTGATTTCATAAACTTGTATCCTTTCAAAAAGAATCATTTTCAAAACCTTTTCATAAATTATCAACACAATTCATATAAAAAACATATAGCAATTTCTCAATTCATTCAAGAAGCAACAAATGCAACACTTATGATGCAATTTAAACCATCTAACTTTCTTGATTCAAAGAAAACATTAGTGGCTTATTTACTCTATTATAAACATGTATCCACCTGGATTTTCTTGCTTATAGACTTGCTCAAAATGTCTCTTCTCTTATTCCTCTTGCCTCTTTTGATCCCTTTATACAATAACAAAAATCCCACTAAAATGGGTTTTCAATTGAAAGTCCCACAAAGCATAATCACTAAAATTGGTTCTAGAATACTTACATCCATGCATTTTCTAAACTTCATGAACTAAAATCCTCCCAAAAATCCAAAAGATTCAAAATGATCTTACCTTCATTCTTCACCAGACGAAGGGATCTTTGGCTTAAAGGGAAGCTCTTTTCTTCCTCTACCTTTTTCGCTTCTTAAATAACCTCAAAATCTCTCTTGAAGGCTAACACAATTGAAACCCTAGCTTGTTTTCTCTTCTTTCTCTCCTTCTCTTCGTATCTCTCTCTCCTCTTCATGACACTCTCTTTTTCTCTTCAATTTTTGTTCTTCTCTCTTCTTAAAATTTAAGACCACACTTCTTCTTCCAATTATGCCCTTAATGATTGAGAATTGTGCAATTTGCCCTTTCATTTATGCCTTATGTCTTTTATACTTAAGTGACTTACCAATTTTGCCCCTCATGCAATCTTACCACCTTAACACTATAATTCAATTAACCTGTATCATATAATCTTACTCATGTTAACATGCTAATTAACTCCATAAAAAAATAATTAATCTATCAAGACCTTAAATTTTATTTAAATCATGCTTAACTTCAATGAAAAAAATTTGGGGGCCAACAAATATCCCATCCAATAATGAAACACATCCTTGCAAAATATAAAAGAAAAGGATAAAAAGAAAATTAGAAATAAAGGTAACATGAAATAAAATCATGTACTAACACACAAAATATAATCAAAATGAAATAAAACTTAAACTTATCGTAACTCATGGGTTACCTCCCATACAGTGCTTCTTTAACGTTGGTAGCTTGACATAACCTTTATGCTCATCTTCATTCTGGATCAATAATCAATGACTTGCTTTCACCCTTTTCCTTGCATAAAGGTTATATTACCTGTAAGTAAGCCACTTATTGCAAAATAATAAAAAGACATCATTTATCAAATTAGTAAATCCAATTGCAAGCATTAATGCCCTTTTTAATGACAAAATGTTAATAAAAGGGGGAATAACAAAACTCCCTAAATCTTCAGTTGACTCGAATAGTTTATCTTCGAGGAAGTGGGAACCCTCTACACTTAAGGTCCTTACCAATCCCTCATCAGTAGTTTCCTTATTTGACTCCTCTGCCATTTCTTCCTCTACCTTCTCTGTCCACTCTTCTTCTTCTTTTTAGATAGAAGTTTTTAGCTTATCTTCATTAATTATCTCTTGCAACTTCTTTACTTCCTCTTCTTAGAAGGACACTTCTTTTTCTTCTACGACTGCTACCTCTGTCATATCTTTGTCCTTCTTTACAATATCAATATTTACCTCTTCATTTTTTTGGAATGCTTCTTCATCCATGAAGCCAACCTTCATCTTTTCTTCATTCTGTTGAGTTAATGGGCTCAAATAGTATTTTGCGTTATGCTCAATATATTCAGGTAAAGGCACCCTTTCTTCTAATTTGTGTCGGCTAACTTTAAGTTCAGCAATGTATTCCATTACCTTATCTATGATATTTGCTTACTCTTCCTCTTCCTCTTCTACTGGGAACTATTTTTCACTACTAAGGGTGATTGCCATTCCACATTCTATATAATCTGTTTTAGTAGCACTGGCCAAACTCCCTTAGATCTCTTCAGATAGTATCTCTGCCAGTTGGTACATCCGATTCACCAAATTTTGTATACGAGCATTTGCTTTTGGATGCCTCATGATTTATTCTTGAATAAAGACGACCGCCATACCTTTTAGAGTTAGCTCATTAGTTGGAGATGCTTATTGTTGTAAGTATCTAGCTGAAGCGTCATTGTTCCATCCATAGGCGTAAGAGTTGCTCCACTCTGAATTGTAGTTGTTTACATATAATGCACCATGAGGTTGCTTGTACATGCTCAGCTGCTCCTATATATATGTTGGTGTCCGACATTCATGATTGTAGTGATAACCCTCACTAATGTCGCGATATAGCCTAGATATCAATTGAGCTTCCAAAAACACGTGAGAACACCTCCCTCTCCTATAAGACGATGATATGTATTGCAAAGACACATTATGAATCCCTTAAAAGTATTGTCTTTTCTATCCTTCCATTATGAGTCATGCTATGATATTGAATTTTAAATCCTACAATAAACCACAAGCTCAAGATCAAATAGAGAAGTTCAAAAGATAATTAAATGAATAAACCAAAATTACAATAAAATATAATAAGAAATGAATAAATAAGCTCAATCAAAATAAAAGAAAATATAAACATAATAAAATAAAATAAAATAAAATAAAGAAAAAGGCTAAAGTAATAAAATAGAGATATTCCTAATATCACTATCCCTGGCAACAGTGCCAAAAACATAGTTGACTTATATATAAGTTACTCAATACTGTAATAACCACAAGTGTACGGCATAGCTGTAGCTAGTACCAACAAATACAGGTCAATCTCACGAAGATATCGATTACTAGTAATTATCTTTTTCCTATAATCAAACTTACAAATTGATTTTAGATTTTTTAATTAAAAGAAACTAAAACTGAGCAAGTAAAATAAAATAGGTAACAAAGTTAAACAGAGGATTAAGGAAGCACTTAGGAAATAATCAACATCAAGAACTAGTATCTAGGTTTTGAATTCCCTTAAAACCTAACAGATTGATCTTTTATTACTTAATTGCTTTATTGATTTATTGGACTGTGAGATTCCTCTAGTATGCTAATAGCTGACCTTGATTCTACTAATAACTAATCCTAAGGTTTTCAACCAAATTACTTAGTTTAAAGTTTATAGGATTGCTTTATTGATTTTAGAATCCCTCTATTAGGTTTAATCCTGATTTGGAAGATTTATCTCTAAGGTTGTAATATTTATTCAAACCTAGGATTCTCAATCTCTACGTATGAAATCAGATTATGATCTAATATGTCTAGGTCTATTAGAACATAAATAAAAACACGTAATTGAGTTACAATATAACAATCAAACCAATTACAGTAGTAAAAGAATCAAATCATATCAAAGTATTAACATAGGGTTCATCTAACCTAAACATTAACAAGATGTTTAGCTGCATATTATCGAACATGAAATCAAATATATACTGAAAGAAAAATGAAATAATGGTTTAATAATCCTAAATATCTGTTATTGTCTTCTATCGAATATTTTTGCGATGTAAAGATCTAATATTGTATTCTAATGGATCTTTCAATGAATTCCTTGTATTTTCTGCTTCTTTGGGCCAAAATTGCCCCTTAAGAATGATCTCCATGTGTGGAATTGCCTCATTATTTCTATTCTCTCCCTTCAAGTCTCCATTCACGTCTTTATATATTGAAATCTAGGGTTTTGGTCGATGCACGGTCTTACCCACAATAGTGCATCAGACTGTGCTCTAAAAATCATGAAATTACATGACCTGGGAGATGTGCACAGGTAAATGCACAACCGTGCATCGTTTTGATGCATAAAATCTTGGTTTTATGTCATTTTTTCGTCCGAATTCTTCTCCTTTAAGTTTGTGAAGGCAATTATACTCAGTAAACACACTTGGAGCAAATTAAGTACTAAATACATAAGAAAAGTATAGAATGTCAAGCAAAATACATCAAATATGAGTGTAAAAATATAGTCAAATATGCATCTATTATTTTTACATCTTTTACAAAGTTGTAGCAATTTTCAAATACCAATGACTATCGTGGTAGAAGTAGGAATATAAGATAATTTTTTTGATTTATTTGTCATTACATGATCATGGAAATAATGACCATCTTCATGAACACTGTACAAATAATATGAAAAATCTGGATATAATGTTATTTCGCATTTGATGATTATTCTGTGATCAGATAGCGTAAAAATGATTTTGAGCTAGAAAGAACTATAAAAATATGTATAAGAAGAGTATAAAATTTTGGAAAGTTGATACAGAAATATATGCTCTATTTTTTTCTTTTCACCGTGTATATATGTATACATATGTGAATATCTTTGGTGGTTGGAGACATGAATCGAAAATGGGTATAGGGTTAAGATGAAAGGTGAATTAGTGATATATAAATGAGTTAAGAGAAAATGGAAGAGTTGATGGAACTGAATAAGTGTAGCAGAACATGAAGAAGATACACGAATGATACTTGGTTTTTGATGATTTTGAGGATTTTGAGTAAATTTGTATATTTAGTTGTACTGTGAATGTGTTGTGAATGAGTTGAAGGGAAGTGGAGTAGAAAACGTAGAAATGAATTTGAAGTGTCGAATTTAATGAAAGAAGAGAAAAATATGAACAAATGCAGAAAAATGAAGACATATGTGGAGAATTTGAGAGAAGATAAGTTAGAGAAGTTGGTTTAGAATAAAAGAAAGAAAAGAGAAAAAGGGAAGAAAAGAAAAAAAGGGGTAAAAATGTGGTCTAAAACTTCCATGATTAAATTGTATTGATCTAGGAAGATTTCTACAAAATTGTCTTTATGAAAGTTATAGATCTTTCTTTTAACTTTTTAATGATATAAAGTCTGAAATTTTTGGAGTTCTGGATTGAAAGTTATGGGGGTTTGAAGTGAGGGTGTCTGAGCACGATCGCGACCCTGCTATTGTTCTCTAAATGTCGCGATCGCGATGAAGCACGATCGCGACTCTCTCTTTTGTTTTCTTCTCTCACGCCTGTGACTCCTCTCCCTCAAACCCATGAGTGTTGATTGCTGGACCAGTTGTGGTTTTTAATTGTCACATCATGAAACTGTGCTCTATAATAGTCCAACCTTCTTTGTATGTATCTATCATAATCGTGACTTAATTTTTGTTAGTGCACCCGAGAGCATTTTGCAAACTGAACAGTCTTGCTTCTTTTGACCATATCTTCTTCTCTAGAACTCCAAATGACTTGATTCTTGAACCAACAGGTTCCTCACACATTATTCTACCCATTCATAAAAATTGATATCATTCTGAATTTTATTTGAAAAAGGTTGATTGAATGAAAGTGAGGGAATTTGTTGGAATAGTATGAACTGGTATGATTCAATGAACATGCTTAGGTATTTCAGTTATTGCTTGATCTGTAGATTTCTAAATGGGATGGTTTTTTATTTTGAGTAAAATAGAGACATAGGGATATAAATTATCTGAAGAAATCAAATTTTAATTTAGTCTTTAAGACTTTCAATTTCTGAATGGAAGTTAAGTAGTGTATTGAAATGTTTGGTCTATAGCTTTCAAATTACTGAACCAAATTAAATGATTTTGGTATCATTAGAAACTTAAGAAAATAGGGAACATTTTTCTAGAAGAAAGTGTTATCAAATTACTTCATCTTCCTTGTCAGAATGTTCATGTAAAATAGACCCAAAGGTTTGGAAATTTGGAGAAATTTATAAGAAGAAATGAGAGTTTGGATAATGTGTGATCTTTTAATGTTGGAATAACATTAGTGAATGAATTGTTGACATCCAAGTACCAAAGGTATGAGTTTGTTTGGGAATAAACATATTCATATGACTGAAGTTGTGATTCAAAGAAGAAGAGTAAAGTGTATCAAGTTAAAGTGAATGAGAATTTGATAATAAGAGCAAATAATGCTAGAAAAGAAATGATGAGTGGTTGAATTATGAAATGAAAATAAGCATAAGATATGAAGTTTGATAATATACGCGAGATTGTCATTGAGCATGCAATGTACATAGTCCATATACATATTTTTGCATAAATAGATGCTTATAATTGTGCAAAGTTATTAATGTGTGGGTATGCAATGTGTATATTGCATAATTTGGATGTACAGGATAAATGTCCACATTCATACGTTTCCAGAACTTGGAAGCAAATGCTAATCTGGAGCGTACTGTGAGGAGACCTAGATGGTCTTACTTCATTGTTTGTTTTGATTATGAATTGTATGATTATGAATGAGATGTGAATGTGATTGTACTGATTCTGGACAGTAAATATTCGAGGAGTTTGCTAAATGTGAAGATATCGAGGTCCTACTTGTATGTGATTTGATGAAATAAGTGATACATGATTTGATTGTTAAACGTCTGCATATGAAAAAAAAGTGATTCTCAACTTTAATATTGAATGCCAGACTAAGGTCCGATGACATGTGAAAGTGAATAATTGCTCATATGTGATTGATGCATTTTATTACATAAATGCATGAAAGATAAAGGCAGTTGTGACCAGAGTAGCCACCAAAAAAGAGCTTAAAGCTTAGAATATGAAAAAAAAAGCCTAGAGCTCAGAAAGTGATTAAGAGCCAAAGGCTTACTATGTAAAATGAACTCGGTATCCCCAACAGATACAGGGCAGTTATTAAGGAGCCTAGTATCCATAATAGATACGAAATAGTTATAAGCACTCGGTCACAACAAAGTAATAACTAAAAGTGAGTCTCATGAGCACTGCATATGCGTATGATATGTGTTATGTGATTAACTGAGCAATCGAGGATGGTTACTCACTGAGTTCGCAAAAACACACCAAAATTTTGCAATTATTTTTCAGGCTCGAAAGAGTACCCTGTTAGGCAAACGGGAGTATACTTACTGCATTTAAGTGAGAGATAGAGGTCAGGAACATATTGCACCTGCATATGTCTTCAGTGATTTTTGTTTTGAATTGTATTTTCGCAATTGTTATGTAATGTACGTACACAAATTATAGAGTGTAATAACAGTTGTGGAGAGTGATGATTGTAAAAGAAAATGTTTATAAACTATAGTGGGCCTGAATTTGATTATAAATTTTTGCATACACTTGTACTATTTTTTTTATTAAAAAAATTGTACTGAGTTTCAAATGTTCGACTGTTCTAGCATGCCACCCTTGCGGGGTATGCACTCGAACATTGCTCAGGATGTTGGGTACATGTCTTGCAAGGTGGGGTGCTACAGTTTATATATTTTATTCTAGGTTAATAGTATTTCCAAATGAATAGTGAACCTGAGTAAATAGTATTTCCACTTGAATAGGGATTCTGAAGACCCAACCTTGAAAAATAATGTGAAAATACCTATAATAAGTATTAGAGTCAAATGACATTGAAACAGATCGAAAACAATTCCAATCGAATGATTTTCGGGAATTTTATAAGTTTAGGACAAAAATGCCCTTTTTGGAAAATAATGGGTATTAATGATTTTAAACCCATTCAAAATTTTTGAGGCATCTAATTACTAAGTATTGATCCTAATTAAAGTATCCCATGGTCAATTTGGTGGTGAGATGGTTGTGGAATATTTTTGGATTTAATATGGTTATAGGTGTAGTAATCCATGAAAGGGTGAATTTGTCTTTTACATAAATGGAGTTAATTAATAAATTTTAAATGACTCACATTTATTGATGAATTACAGGACTCCATATGGTTTAAGAAACATTAAATTAGATGATGATGAGTCATTTAATATTTTTAATAAGAAAATGACGTGTAAAGTATTTATGTAGTATAAAAAGGCAAAAGAAAACAAAATTTGGTTCATTTCAAAGGAGGAATCGTGAGAACCAAAAAGAAAGACAGAAAAGAGAGAGAAAGAGGGAGAATTCTTCCAAGGAGAAGAGGAAGAAGAGAGGGGCCATTTTTGGTGGATTTGGAGTAGAAATTGAAGAAATCTTTACCTAGGATTGGTGTTCACCAATTTCCTAAAAGATTATGAGGAAAATGTGGTTAGTTTCCTAGCTTAAATTTCTATTTTTTATGGGTTTTCTTGAGTGAGATGGATGGGATTAAAATCAATGTTGTCTTGGTATTACTTTGGTGTTTCTTTGTATAGAATTAGTTGAATATGATAAGAGAGGAAAGTGAGTGATTTCAATTGCAGCTGAAACCTAAGACATAGTAATAAAAATCTATCAAAGAGACATAGAACTAGCTGGGGATGCATGATATTGCAATTTGAGATCTAAAGTGGTAATCTTATACTGCCCTTATGTTGAAATAACTTGTGATATTTGGCACATTTTTCATGATTTAGAAGTTGAAATGACATGATTTTTGATGATGTAGAAAATAGAGACATAGGGGAATAAATGTCTAGAAGACCTCAAAACCTAATTTGAGCACTTACTATGTGAACATTAAGGAACAAGTGGAGGTATGGATTCTGGACATGGGTCATAACCATGACTCATCATGCATAATTGTGATATGGTAAATTAAATTAGGTGAGATTGTGTTTTGAAGGAATTGGTAAGTTAGAATGGATAAAATATGCTACTTAAGTGAATTGTGAAGTTAGATTTGGAAACAGTGACTGATACGTTAGCTTACGGAAGTAATTAGAAATATGATTAACATATGTGTTACACTATAAAATACAAGTCTCGAATTCAATTAAACTGAATATATAGTTTTAATGCCTTATTTCCTAATTTGGAAATAAATGCCTAAAAGAAATGAATTTTATGTAGGTAAAGAAGAGTCATCGAATGCGTGACTGCGCTTGACGATAAATGTGCAAAATTGTGAGTCTATCTTTAAACTAATTTTATGAAAGAAAAATGCTTTCTATTTTATCATGAAAAATATGATTATCAATAAATTCATTGGTGGTGCCACTTGAATTTGAAAGCTAATTTTTATGAGATTTATATATATGCTTTGTGATGGCACTAAATTGAAATTACATATGCACTGAATTGGCATGACAATGGAATTTGAACATGAACTGAATTGGTATAGAAATGTGTTGCACTTATGTATTAAGTTTTGTTTAGCATGTGGTACGTCATTAGGTCTCCTTATACATATGATTATACCAATTAGAGTACGTCCTAACATACATGGTAGAGTCTGGGGGGAGTGTCTATCACTAACGATGGGTGGTGTTATGTCTGTTAGTATGTCTTGCGAGCCGCCCTCTGTACGTATGGAGTATATATTATGCTAGCATTGTTATGGGTAAGCAATGTAGAACCAGTTCCATAACCATTGATTTATATGTAGTGTCAGCAATGTTATAGGTAAGCGATACAGAACCAGCTCTATAACAATTGGTATATAGTGGTTAACCTAGTGCGGTAAGCAATGCAGATTTAGCTCCATTACTAGAGGTTAGCAAGGCACGGGTAAGCAATGCAGAACTAGCTCCGTGGCCTTACACCTAACAATACCAAATGGCAAAGAAAATTGTAAAAGAGAAAGTTCATGAAACTATCGATTGCCATCTTTGTTTACCTTATAAGAAAAGAGGAACTTGATTGTGTTTTACATGTGCATTGATTATATGAATTTATTATGTCAGAACATTTGTTATTGCTTGAAAAGGAAAGGAAATTATCTTTGTTCTTTATAGAGGTTAATGTTTGTATAAATGTTTGAATGGACCATAACACTCACGAAGCTTGCTTAGCTCACCCTTTATTTTATATTCTCTTTTTTTCAAAATTTAACCTCCCAGGTGCACACTCCGAGATTTTTGTAGCTGAGACTCCACTATTTGAGTAGCTACCTTCGTCATGTGTGGCTGTGTAGGCAATTTTGCTTGTGCATTTGTTTTACATGTATTGCATAATTATGAACATGTTTTGAACATCTTTTGTGTAAAGATAGATTGTAAATGTTTTACTACGTATAGTTCATCATCTTTGTAAATATATCCTGATCTTGGTTTTATGAAAATATGGTTATTTGTAAATGTTCTTTTCTTTGCCTAAATGCATGAATGTGTTTGAACCTTTGAGATTGTTTCTAAACAGACTTGAAGTCCAGAAGTAGCAATGGTGCTTTGGTTAAGTGGATAGAAGTGTTTTGAATTTCTTTTCAAGAACCTAAAATTTTTGTTTTTACTAAATAACAGTTGTTATGCTGCCGAAATTTTTAATAAAGGTTACTTTTATAAACTTCCACTACTATTCCTTTTTCTTTTCTTTATATTGATTTTAAAATAGTTTGAAGAAAAGGGAAAAGGCTTAGCTCCAAGGGAACTTTCTAGTTGGAAATGATATCGACTGGAGGGTTTTCGTAGGGAGTTGGGCAGGTCGCCTAGTCATCAAGAAAGGGGCCTATTAGTGTTGTTATCAGAGCCAAGTTACTCCTTTCTGTTTAATGCATTTGTAAAATGTTTTTGATGTTGTTTTCAAAGTGAGGTGACCTGTTAAATATTATGATTTACATGCATATAGTTTAGGACATGAAATTCTTACGCATTTATAGTTTGCCAAATGCATAGCACGATGCACAGACGAGGTCGTGGACATTCCCGTAGGGCTATAACAATGGCTCCTACACCTGAGGCACCGACAGGAAGGGAAGAGGAACACTTTTCAGACTCAGCGAGTGCCTCAATGAATCAACCCCATTCTTAACCGTCAAGGCTAGTAGAACCAACTGGGGGAAATTTTACTATAGAGCAGATGGCTCAGATATTTTCCATAGTGATGCAGTAGTCACATGAAAGTGGAGAAACTTTTGGATGTGCCATTGAGCGGGTGTGTAAACTAGGCGTGAAGCCTTTCGACAGGAGTGGAGATCTAGAGAGTGCACTTGTATGTTTAGATCGAATTACGAAGATATACCAAGGTATGGGATGTACAAATGAGGAGAGAGTGGTATTTTCCACCTTCTTCCTCTAGGGCAAGGCAAAGGATTGGTGGGAAGTTATTGAGGGATGTCGTCCAGATAAGGTGTCTTGGTCTGATTTTTAGAGAGAGTTTATTGATAGGTTCTACCCCCAAAGTTACAAGGATGTCTAAGTAGAGAATTTTTCCATCTAGAGCAGGGTCTGATATCAGTGACAGAATATGAGAAGAAATTTTCAGAGCTTATCATACATGTTTTGTTTATTGCTGACAATGAAGAGTAGAAAAGTAAGAAGTTTGTTATAGGTTTGAACCCCAGGTTAAGGATCCATTTATCTCTGGCCTCACAGACACACTTTGGGGAGTTAGTGGAACCTGCAATGAAGGTGGAAAGAAATATAACGACAATCACCCAGATTGTGAGATCAGAACAGAAACGCAGTGCACTAGCTAGCTCATCTTAGGGTTTAGTAAGAAGAAGCAAGTCAAGACGGATCAATGGTCGGAGGTTCAGTAGTGGAGGATCAACCAGTTAGGGATCCTTTGGTCACCTCATAAATCCAGAGATCTTTGTGACACCAGAAAACTAGTGCCAGAGTGTAGTACTTAAGTAAAGAGACATTTGGGCGAGTGTCGAACGAATATAATGGGTTGTTTCCACTATGGATATAAGGGCCATTTTAAGAGAGATTGTCCTTAGTTGATCATTGTAGAGAGATCAATGCTGAGATCTTCAGCACCTTCACAAGTTAAAGGGGTTTTAGATAGGGCGATCGAGGTTCTCGAGCCAGAGGGTCAAATTTTCCTGCATCCAGCTGAGGTTAAGGAGGTAAGGGAGCAACCCTCATAAGGCAAGTAGGTAAACTCCGCATGCAAGCTCGAGTCTTTGCAGTTACTTAGCAAGAGGTAGATGCCACACCAGATGTAGTCACTGCTATGATTTTTGTTTTTGAGCATGATGCTTATGCTTTAGTAGATTAGTGTTATACATTCTTTTATATCACTAAAATTTTCTGCAAAGTTGGATGTAAAGCCTCAATAGTTAGACAGTGGAATAATAGTTTCCATTTTAGGTGGAAACTCATTTTTCGCTGAAAGAGTGTTTATTGGCAGTAACGTAATGATTGATGGTCAGGAGTTCCCGGCAGATCTGATTATATTAGACATCCAGGATTTTAATATTATTCCCAAAATGGAATGGCTATCCACACATCATGCAGTAGTGGATTGTTCTGAAAAGGAGGTTACATTGAGTCAGTTGGGGAATCCAGAGGTAATATTTTATGGAATACGAAAAGTTCTCCCCACAAGTATAATTACCATTATGGTGGATAGGAAAATGTTCAGTAAAGGATGTCAGGGATAGTTAGCGCATATGATTGAACGAGGAAAGATGTGGTGAAATTAGAAGATATTCCGATGGTTAGAGAGTTCCCTGACGTATTTCCAGAGGATCTTCCAGGATTACCTTCGGATAGGCTGATCGAGTTTAGGATAAAGTTAACTACAAGAACCCAACCAATCTCTATGACTCCATACATAATGGCTCCAGTGCAGTTAAATGAATTGTAAGTACAGATGGAGGAGTTATTAGATAAAGGTTTTGTGAGACCTAGTGCTTCCCCTTAGGGAGCTCTAGTCCTCTTTGTTAAAAAGAAGGGTGGGAGTTTAAAGTTATGTATCGACTACATACAACTAAATAAGGTGACAGTCTGCAACCAATATCCCCTCCCAAGGATTGATGATCTATTTGATCAACTACAAGGATCTAGGGTGTATTCGAAGATTGATCTAAGATCAGGCTATCATTAGTTGAAAATATGCAGTGAAGATGTCCCGAAGACTACCTTTTGGGCAAGGTACGAGCATTGTGAATTCTTGGTTATACTCTTCGGATTAAGAAAAGCTTTAGTTGCTTTTATGGATTTGATGAATTGGATGTTTCGCGAGTACCTAGATAAGTTTGTGATTGTTTTTATTGATGACTTATTAGTGTATTCTGACAGCTGGGAGGAACATGCAGAACATCTTCGAACAATTTTACAAACCCTACGAGAGCACTAGTTATATGCTAAGTTCAGTAAGTGCCAATTTTGGCTTGATAAGGTCACTTTCTTGGGTTAGGTCATATCAGCTTAAGAACTTAGTGTGGACCAATGTTACGAATAATGTACCGGATTTGGTACCGGATTGGGTTCTGGTATGGTATTATACTAGTAACGTTTTGGATAATTTTTAAAATTTATGAAATAGTTCCTAAATTTTTTTAAAAATTAAAAAATAGTCTATTGTCATATTGTACTGTTGTACTGTATATTTTTAACCATGTCTCCAAAGCTCATAATAATAAATAATAATCACAATTTTAAATTAATTTATAAAATTAATTTAATAATTATTAATAAATATAATTAAATTTAAAATATATTTTTAAAATATATAAATTTCAAATAAATTTTGATTTAATAATTAAAATATATAAAATAAATATTAGTTTATAAATAATAATTTTTAAATTATTTATTTTAAAAATAAAATATTTTTATTAATAATTTACTAATAAATATTATATAAAATATTAAATTTAATTTAAATAAAAATAATTTACTTTTAAGTTTTATTTAATTTATAATTATTATTAGTAATACAAACATTTATTATTATTTTAAAAACAAAAATTAAAAATTCACAATAATTATAAAAGTTTAAATAAATAAAATAACTAATTAAAAAAACTTTGAAAAAAGGGGGAGGGGGAGAGGGAGAGAGGGAAATTTTAAAAATTTTTGAAAATTTTGCAAAAAAGTCCCCCTATTTTTTAAAATTTTTGGTACCGGCTGGCATTTTGAATACCAACCAGTACTATCCAAAACGGCCCGATACCGTCCGGTATTTAAATCCGGTATGACCCACCCTTTATTTCGTACCGATTTTGGTCCAGTAATATGAACATGAAGACTGTCGATTGAAACCCCTGTTGTCAGTAATATAAACACCTGTTGCCGGTATTCATAATACTGTCTTCAACTATTCTTATTGTTCTCCCGTTAGTAGGATTTTGAATATTTTTGCTCAGCAATTTCAATCGACAGTCTTCAGGTTTATATTTTTCCTAATTTAATGATTTCAATTTTTATTCGGTTTGTAGGGATATAATTGGAAACACAAGTTAAAATTAAGTTACATTCCATGAAATACTATTGCATATCAAATACTATAATAAGAATCCACCTAACTTTCCTATTAGAATTCTTATAAATATCCAAACATGTGAATATATATCTTTACTTTCTATAGATTTATTTTCCGAAAAATCATATTCTAAATTCACTTTACTTTTCCGCGAACTAAACGGGACGTAAGGACTTCTTTTGGGTTAGGATTATTCATACTCTTTTCCCTATCAATATTTATTTACTAAGAGCAATCAGTAACATACATAAGCCACCTTTTTCTTTTAATTTGCAAATATCTTTCCATCCCACTTTAACCTTGTACCTTCTATTATTAGTGCGATTCTATAAAAATTGCCTCAACATCTTCTCCGACGTTTTGATTAGTCTCTTAGTAATGTAAAAGTTAGAGCTCTATTAAACATGTTAGTAGTTGGGCATAGATTTAATAAGAAGGACACTCCAAGCTTGGGAAAGATTTTGATTACTCTAGGTATTGATTCTCTTTTGTACCCTTTTGATCAATGTCACATATTCACTATATAGCATGGTTTTCAAACCCGGATCGGACCGGCCGGTCCGACCGGTCGGTGGTTCGGTCCGGTTTATCCTTCAAAACCGGTTACAAATTAAACCAGTCTGAACCGGTCAAAACCGGTCAATTGACCGATCCGACAATTTTTTTATTTTTTTATTTTTTTTATAATATTAAATATAATTAAATATAATTATTACATCACACCGGTTCGATCGGTGGTTGAACAGGTCAAACCAGTGACCAATAAGGCTACCGGTTCGATGACCGGTCCAGGTTTCAAAGCATTGCTATATAGCAATATTTTTGTTGTTATTGGTAAACCCAAATATACAAAAGGAGGTTGTTTAATTTGAAGCTTAGTTATTATTGATAACCATGGAGAATTCTACTTAACAATCTCAAAAAGGATAATGGAACTTTTTTTAGTAGTGATGGATAAACTAGATACCTCCTAAACTTTTAAATGGACGTTATTAATATGAACACGGTGACTTACAGGAGATCGTCAGCAGACATGATATGTGAGATCTCAACCTTCTACAATTGTCGTGGAACTGAAAAACTGAATCATTGGAGATATAGTGAGTTAGCAGTCTTAAAAACACCTTCATGAATAGGATAAACAAGTAAGGGAATAAAGGGTCCCCTATGAAATGCCTTTCGTTCCATGGAATAGAGCATAATTTATAGGGAAATTTATCCTAAAGTACCCCTTGAACAGCTCTTGCGAGAGAAGGATAATGTCTCCTATATGTTTCCCCTTTAAAAATGCAGCTTGTGCTAGGTGTACTATAATGTTTAGAACTTTCTTTAATCTTTTTGCCAGCAACTTGGCCATGATTTTGTAAAGAAAATTGCAACATGACATGGGTCCAAACTCACCAACAGTGCTCAGATTAGGGTATTTAGGGAATAGGGTGATGAATGTTTTATTGATCTTTTAAGGAATTTGTCAGATTCAAACACTGCTAGTATTGACTTAATCATAATGGTTTTAATTTCAAACCATGCTTTCTAATAGAACCTCTCATTCAAACACCAAGATCTGGTGCCTTGTCAAGGAACATTTCAAAAACCACTTTCTCAATCTCAAGTGGTTCAAAAGGGAAAGTTAGGAAATAGATCGTCTCACTTGAAAACTGATGAGAAATAAAGGATTTTAATACTTGGATAGATGACTTGTTCCCCGCTTCAACACCCCCAAAAGTTTTTGTAGAAGGAATAAATCATTTCTTTGAGCTGAGTTTGGTCAATGATCATGTTTCCTTTTGATGCAGCAATGAATTAGTCTTATTATTGTTCCTCCTAGCTATGATTGAGCTATGGTAAAACTTAGTATTCTTGTCTCCCCTTGTTATCTAAAGCACTCTTGTTGTTTGGCTTAGCAGGGAATTGTGGTATTGCAAGGCTTTGGCTAGTTTTCTACTTCCCATTTTGCTCATTCTAACCACCAATTATCTCCAAGACGATTGTATACTTCATTTTATACATTTTTATCTTTTCAACTACTTCACATCCAAGGGTCTTATATAGAAGGTCTAATGTTAATCAGATTGCTCCACAACCCATTCTTCTGAAACCTGAACTCGGAACCGTGTACAAAGTTGATAGCCAAACTCCTATTTTTACTGAAAAAGAAGACACTGTTGTGGATATATTGAGCACTAAAACGTAGCACTTAAGTTAAATCTTCTTCTATCAAAAGCGATAACTGCTCTCCCATAATGATGTTGGTCGTGCTTAGAGACAAAATACCTACAAGAAATTATATTTTTAGTGAAAGCAAAAATTGCCACCAAAAACAGAAATATTAGTCGCTGCCATTAATAGTGTCCAATTTTTGAAGTCGTTACCTCTCATCCCAAATACCTCTGTCATTATGGAAATAATGACTAATTTAAGAAAATAGTCACAATTATGAAACATTTTTGTGACAAAAGTTTCGATACTAAAAATTATGGAATGTGTGACGACACTATATAGTCACAGTAACTTTACATATTTATGACAAGTTTGTTGACACAAATAATATAACATAATGACGAGTAAAGTCGTAATAGTACTTTATTTTATTATGACAAAAGTATCAACATTAAAAATTATGGAATGTTACACTATATAATTACAGTAACTTACATATTTACAACAAGTTTGTCGGTACAAATAATATAAAGTAGTGACGAATAAAGTCGTAACAGTTCTCCATTTTATTGTGACAACTTTATCGCCCCTAAAATAATTAGAAGTAACGACAAAATATTTGTCACTCGTGCTTTTTTTATCAATGTCCACTACTTGGCCACTAATATATTAAGGAAAAAGTGTTAACATCATTTTGTCACAAAAAATGGTAATTTGTTTTTATAAAAAATATTGTCACTCATGTGTTTATTATTGTCACAAATAATAATAAACACATTATTATTGTCACTAATGTGTTTACAACAATCAATTCAACAATAGAATTGCATTAATGATAAAAGAAATTTGCATCAATGACTATAGTGTCTAACATATTTCTGTCATAAGTATAGAAGTTATATGTTACAATACGTTATCACTAAATAAAGTATATATCTTGTAGTAAATTTATCACTAATGTGTTCATGTTTGTCACAAATAATATTATTAAATTTAACAATTTAATTGCTTAATTGATAAAAAATTTTGATTGGTGGCCATAAAATAGTTGCCATAAATGATACGAATTTTTAGTGCTAAGATATTGACACACAAGCAAATAAAAATTATTAGTATATATAAAATATATATAAATCACCAAAATGTACAAAATTCTAATTTCCAATATATAAAATTGAAAATTTTAATATCCAAGACAATTATATTTATTACAATTCACTACAAGAAAATGGACATTTAGTTGTTACTAAAAGCATGAATTTTGTTTACTATTAATTTTTGTGACGTTTTTTCAAGTTGTCACTTGTCATCACAACTATCATCGTCACTAATAAAATAGTGACTGCATTTTAAAAGTTGTCACAATCACATATAGTTTTTATGACCATTGTTTTTGCTACTAAAATCGTTTGCATAAATGACAAAACTATATGGTCACAATAATATTATTCATTATGACGATAGTGTTCAACAATAAAAATACTAATCGTGATACATCAAAAATGTTACAAATATTAATAATGATACATCGAAAGCATCACAAACACTATTATATTGTGACAACATTTTTTACACTAAAACTATATAAAATTGTGACAAGAAACATTGTCACTTAAATAAGTCTTATCTGTGAAATATATTTCATCATTAATATTATCATTTAACAATGACAAATTTTGTTGTCAAATGTATTATTATTATTATTGAGAAAAATATACTCACTAATACTTTTATTAATGGTGTCAATAAATTTGCATCACAAATTTAAAATTTATACTCTGTTACAATTTTGTCACTACTGTATTCACCATTGTCACAAATAAAATTTTGAATATAATAATGAAGTGACAGTGATGCAAAAAATGTCATTCATAATCATCATGTGTTGTCACAAAACACTTATGTTTTATTTGACAAAATATTATCACTTTTTATTAATAATAAAACGAGTATAAAAATATTAATCCTATATAAAAAAACTAAAATAAAATAAATTTTATATGCAATAATAATTGTTTCATCTAAGTTGTGTAATTTTAAAGGTATTTTTAATTTTAATCTCGTATTAAATTTTATTTTGTTGTAAGCTAGAATTTCATTCATTATTCCAATAACTTGATCATTTAAATCTGTCATTCGTTCGTCTATGATTGTCATTTTTATAGGTGAATCTATCCCTTCTTGAAATATAAATTTTAATAATATTTGTATTATAGATAAATATATGTAACCTATTTTGTCTTTTATCTTTATGAACTTTTTGTAACCGTTTATAAATTTGTTCTTGATCAATTAAGTTTATGTAAATATGTCCATTACATTGGTCGATTCTTATAGGTGTTTATATACTAGTTTTTCATAATGAATAATTAATTTATAATATATAAAAATTATAAAATATAACAGCCCAAACAATTATTTTGAAACTTGTAATAATCCTACACAAAAACAAAATTAAAATTTCTGTCCATTAATGGTGATGCTGTCGCCTGCAACTAAATATAAAAGAATTCACTCCCGTTAAAACAAATTAATGTAGTAGCAGTAAGCGGATATCATTCCCACAAGAAATTT
>JAOTAX010000001.1:3847088-3862690 GCA_025629825.1 Erythroxylum guanchezii
TAAGAACACACTCACTGTACCCGTCCCATGTTTTTCACTCAACCTTCCTTACTCTATTTCAGATGACTATAATTTTTCATGGAGATGTAGAGCAATGCCTTACGAATCCAATGGTTTAAGAATCAAGTCATTTGGATGTCTAGAGACGAAGTTATGGTCAAAAGAAGTAACTGTATTTATGACCTCAATCAAGTTGAACCTATTTTGGCGCGATTTTCATAACTTTCACAAACAATGTCAGATTAATCTCGTTTTTAGACTATTGGGAAGAGGACTTCGAGATCTACAACTTTCATGAAGACCTTGAATACCAATTCTATCTCCTGACTTTTGTATCGTCTCACTTTTGTATCATCTTACTTTAACGTCATCTTACTTTTGTATCGTCTTACTTTCACTTCGTCTTACTTTTGTATCGTCTTTCTCTCACTTCATCTTACTTCTATCGTCTCACTTTTATCGTCTTACTTTTTGCGTCTTACTTCTTACGTCTTACTTGTTGCGTCTTACTTTTTGCGTCTTACTTCTTGTGCCTTACTTTTTGGGTCTTACTTCTTACGTCATACTTTTTAGGTCTTACTTCTTGCATCATACTTTTTGCGTCTTACTTATTGCATCTTACTTTTTGCATCCTACTTCTTGCGTCTTACTTTTTGCGTCTTACTTCTTGCATCTTACTTTTTGCGTCTTACTTCTTGCGTCTTACTTTTTGCACTCTCCAGAATATCTCCAATTATAAAGATCATAACTTTCAACTCTGATGTCCAAAATTTTCATACTATATACCGTTAGAAAGATAAAAGAAAGATCTACAACTTTCCAGAGGAAACTTTGCCAAAATATATTTAGATCAATCCCAAATTTTCCCCTAAGTGTTTGAAGACGAATTTTTCATTCATACACCAATGTATTACACTCAAATCTTAACTTCATGACAACTTTTTGAGACTGTTAGAGACAGAATTGAAATTCGATGTCTTCATATGAAATGTAACAATATATCTCTAGTTTAATCCAAATCAAGAATAATTTCGTTTGGACAAATAGAGAAAACATTATGACTAACACACTGAAGCACACTCAATGAACATTTTCCAGATTAGTACCAAATTTTGTTTCTAAATCTTTCCTATCACAATTCATACCAGGTTAATATGGGGACGGGACGTTACAGCGTGAGTGTTTTGAAATTAAAGTGAAGTGGGTGTTAAAGTTAAGATGGTGTGTGTGAGTGTTATGTAAGGGTGGCATGTAGAATCCCACTCTCACAAGACATGTACCTGACATCTTAAGTGATATCCGAGTATGTACCCCGCGAGAGTGGCATGCTAAAACAGTCAATAATCAAACTCATTGTAAAATTTTTCAAATCAATGCATGCGTATGTGGAAATCAATAATCAAATTTCTTCCTATTTAATTCATAATGATTTTCAAACATAATGTTACAACTATTACACAACTCATTATAATTTCACTAGTCACTTAGGCCTAATTCAGATACAAAACATTTTAGTCATAATACCTTTACATTACCAAAATCATTCATATACACGTTGAACATTATTTATGAGTACACAATTTGATATAAAACAATGAAATACGTATGTAGATGCAAACTGATCATGACCTCTATCTCTTACTCGAATGCAGTAGGTATACTCCTGTTTGCCTACCTGGGTACTCTTTTGAGCCTGAAAAATAATTGCAAATTTTGGGTGAGTTTTGCGAACTCAGTGAGTGACCATCCTCAATGGCTCACTCAATCACATAACACATACAATTCATACCAATCACATTCATTGAAACATATTTCACATACAAAAATCAATTAAATTATTCAAATCATACACATCAAATGATATATGATGCTTATAAGACTCGCTTTCAATTTGTTATTGTTGTGATCGAGTGCCTATAATTGTTCCGTATCTATTATGGATACCGAGTTTATTACTAACTGTCTCGTATCCATTAGGAATACCGGGCTCATTTTACATAGTGAGCTTTTAGCTCTTAATCACTTTCTGAGCTCTAGGCTCTTTTCACATTATGAGCTTTAAGCTCTTTTTCGATGGTTACTCTAGTCACAATTGCCTTTATCTTTCATGCATTCATGTAATGAAATGCATCAATCACACATTTTCAGTCAGTCACATGATCTCATTTACACATTCTCATCGAACCTTGGTTCGGCATTTAGAGTTCACATTTAGAAGCACTTATTTCATCATGTTCACATACGAGTAGCATTTCAATATCTCATTCATATATCACAATCATCAGACCTTCATTGTCCAGAATTCAGCAATCAATTCATATTCATAATCATTCAATACATAATACGAACAAACAAGCAATAAAGAAAAACTATCTAAGTCTACTCACAGTACGCTCCAGATTAGCATTACCTTCCATGATCCGGAAATGTTTGGATGCGTACATTCTATCCTGTATCATCATTATGCAAAACACATTTTACACACACATTATTAATTGCACAATCATATAAATAATCAATTTTACACATATGTATATGTGCAATATATAATACATGCTCAATGACAATCCCGGGAATATTTTCTAAATTCACATCTTATGCTAATTCCCATTTCATAATTCATATATGTCTAATTGAACTTAGATTTACATTTCATTTGTACATGATCATTCTAAGTTCACCATCCAATCTTTACCCTTTATATGTGTCTAGCTTATTCTTAAGCTTACACCTCAAGAACACTTAGTTCTTCTAATGTCATAAACCAATATCTCGTCATTTCTTTTCTAACATTACATGCTCTCATAATACTAGTTTCTCATTCACATTTACTTAATACATATTACTCAACTCCTTTGGATTATAACTATAATATATGCACATCTTCATTCTCACTACACTCATATCTTTGGTACTTTGATATCATCCATTCATTCACTAAGTTATAACCCCAATTATCACTTAATCATATCATACACATAATCAAGGCACCATTCTAGGTTCACTTTAAGTCTCATTTCAGCCTTAATTAGGACCCATTAACCCGTGAATGTCCGTTAGGAGACATCCATGTCCGTTAAACATTCTTTTACGGGTCTCTTATAGAAACTTGCAATTTTGACCCTTTAGCCATCAAAATCTCTTCTTGTGGTCTTCATAGAAGTTGTATATCTCAAAGTCCTCTTTCTACTATACTAAATGACCTCAATCCAAGTTCTACAGAAAAAGTTATGCCTCTTGCCCCAAAGTATGTCCAAGTCCAAATGCATTCAAAATTTCCAGATTCTAACTCTTTATTTACTACATTCACTACATTAAGCTTGTCTATCATTTCTAATTCAATTTCTCCTCATTTTTCTACCATTATAACTCCATTTCAACTCAATATCATCCATAAACAAATTATAGCCCATGATTGATCATGAACACTAATAACAGAACCTACACATATATGCACATTCATCATCAACTTCCTACACATATTCAACTTCATTTTCACTTCTAATTATCACCTTAATTCTTCCCATTTCAAGATACCACATTACTCTCTTTCTTTAGCACTAGACTCATTTTATTTCATCACAAAAACACCCAACAAGATTTACATCAATTCATTAAGAAAACAGAACAAAAACCCATCATATGTCCAGTTTTTCTGCACTTTTTCCTACACCCAGTACTCAACTTTAGGCCAAAATTAGAAGCTCTTAAAAACAGAATTTGAATATGATGTCTTTATGAAAGATGTAGCCATATGTTCTAGTTTAATCCAAATCAAAAATCATTTCATTTGGATAACTACACATCACGTTATGGCAAAAATACAAAAGCCTAATCAATGGAAAATGTTACAGCTAACATTTTTCCAACACCCATTTAACACCATTTACTCAATTTAAGCCAACATTATATCATTTCATAATCTATTACCCATCAAAACACAAAAGCAAGACATGAATCAATCCGCATTTCTCATCCACGTTTTATCACATACTCATCGTCAATTTAAGAACATTTAACCTCTAATTATCATCAAATCATGTTTCATTCATCAAATCAAGAAGAGTGATGTTTATACTTACTTGTTTAGCTTCAAGTTCTTCACACTCTTCAAGATCTCTCTTAACCCTAGCTTTCTTCTCTCACTCGTGCATCACTATTCAAGGGCGGTAGGGTTAGGTCTTTAGTAAGAAATGAAGGAAATAGAATGGCTAATGATTGAAGAAAGTAAGGTCCAACTTTGTGGCTTTGGAGAAGAGAGTGTCATGAGAAGGAGAGAATGAATGAAGAAATGAAGAAAATGGAGATGAGGGAAACATGAATCGTGTTTAGGAAGTGAAAGACCAAAATATGGTCTTTCACTTAATGAATTTCGTGACTTATACATGTGGTGTCTTGCCACATGTCACTCTCTCAAGGTCTCTTCTTGGTCTTTTATTAATTAGTCCATTTGTCTCCAATTTCTACTCCAATTGTCTCCCAATTTTCAATGATATAAGTCATTAAATCTTAATGTCACATATTAACATTTCTACTTCCATTTGACATTTATTTCTATCACTATTCATCAATTGTTCTGCCACTTGGCATTTTTTTCCTAGCCCAAAAATACCCTTAAATTTTAGAAAATTCCCAAATTTTGTCAAAATTTATAATTCACTACTTATACACTCCAACTCAATTTTTAACACATACAATTCACAATTCCCAAATATAATCACATTTATAGATCAATTATCCCCGGAATATGTCAATGAATGCATGTACAATCATTTTAATGTGTGCAAAAATTTAAATTCACGTGCATGTATGCTAACATTATGCCTAAGCATGAAATGCATTTTTTTAAATCTCTCATTGATCTCACATGTACCGTATTTTTAGATTCTAACTCTTAATATGGGAATGGGATGTTACATTTTCTCCTCCTTAATAAATTTCGTCCTCGAAATTCTTATCTGATTGATCAGGAAGGCAGGGGTATTGTTTCCTCAAATACTCCTCCGTTTTCCATTTTAACTTCATCACTCGAATAATTCCTTCCAATTGACTATAGTCAATTAAATCAATCAATCCTCTACTTATTTCTTCAGATATCAAACTAACTTAACTATTTCCTCAATATAATTCGGGTTACTCAAAATTTTCACTTCCCAAGCCAACAATACATCTTTGTCAAATCATATCATTATTTCTTAACATATTCAAATATCACACAGTATAATTATGAGACATCTTTATTGATAATACAACTCATAAGTTATAGGTCCTATGCTCTCAGTACTTCATGTGGACCAACACAATTCGAGCTTAGTTTATCATTTTTCCTAATCTGAGCACACCTTACCAAGGTTGTACTCACAGAAACAATTCCTCTTTCCCTTGATAATTCACATCTCTTCAGTGTTAATATACTCCACTCTTTTATATCTATCTCATATATTCCATAGCCTCGATGTTGATCGACTTAACTCATTTATTATTCTTGAATGCTTAACTCCTATTATAGCTTCATTTCACTTATCAACAGTATTTTGAATCAATTTTGGCCTTTAACCATTTTTAAGCCCTCTTCATTTCAATGTAAGGGCGAACGACTCTTTTTGTCGTTTTACGCCTCATACAATATTCTAAAGATATCACTTAGGACTATACATTGATCTCATGTTCCTATGAACTCCAAAATATAAGCTTTAAGCCTATCTCCAATAGTTAGGACTGTTGGTAATTCAAACATTCAGTCATTTGTTTCTACATCCTTAGTAGTTAAATACTATTTCGGTGTATTCCTACTAGGATGTCTTGCTTAGGTTGTTGCTTGCTTTCTTTAGTAGTCTCTTTGCTCAATCATTTTTATTGGGTACACATCCTTCTTATTTCAATCACGCAGTAACATTTTTCCTATTCGGACTCAAATTTCAGATTCATTTTCAATTCCTCAATAAGATTTACAAATTCTAGATCGTCAATTTGGGCTTTGCTAATCTTTTCACATGAAACTGATCTTAAATTTCAATATAACTAATAATACTTCATTTTGCCCCACATTTAACCCGACATTCTATGCTTATTATTGCACTAGGTTTTGTAACCTCAATATCTGAAATTAATGCTGCACTATTATTGAATTTTCTGTTTAATACATCAGCTACAACACTAGCTTTACTAGGAAATACCCTTTTGTACATCAAAATCTTCTAGTAACTCTATCCATTGTCTCAGTCTCATTTTCAATTCTTTCAAACTCAATAATACCTCAAACTTTAATAATCTCTATAAATTCTGAAATGTTTCTGTATATATGATGTCTCCAAACTTTCAAGCAATCACCATTGTAGCAAGTTTCAATTTATATATCAAATAATCAACTTATGAGACTTTAATTATCTCCATGCATATGAAATCACTTTATTATGCTGTATTAGATTTCGTCCTAATCTCTGGAGTGAAACATCAATATATACTACATAATCTTCAAATACAAACGATATGATTAATATCGGTGTTATAGTTCCTCAAAATTCTTTATACATTCTTCAGTCATATGATTTACACGTTTTTCCTCAGACATTTTTATCAAAAGTGCTAAGATCAGTAAAAACCCCTTAACAAATTCTGGTAGTGCCCAATTTCTAGCTAATTCAGAAAATTTCAATTCTCTCATATACCTTGGAGTTTCTCTCTCTATCATTACCTCTATTTTCTTTGGGTCTTCCAATATGCCATGTTCAGATACTATACGACCCATCATTTTATTTAATCTAGCTAAGATTCACTTTTATTGAACATTCGAATACATTCAATATATCATCTATAATCATAGCCACTTACTGATCCAACTTTGCTTAGATCATTTTAATCTTTAATACCATAATATTTTTGGGGCATTTGTTAACTCCAACAGATATAACCTAAAACTCCTTGTGCCCATGATTTGTTCTCGTAATTCCTTAAGTAATTAATTCCTCATTAAGGTAATATTATCTCATGTTATTATTGGTTTCCCAATTGACTTCTTTCCCCGAATGATTTTCTCAATTTATTTGATTTCCTCTGATTTCACATTGACTTATTCTAATGTCTATTCATTCATAGTAGTTTCTCCACACATTTCAATTTATTTACACTCTTAATTTCCTGTGTTGGTAACACATTCATGAGATCTAGCTTATATCTTCCAAACATATTTACACAGAATATAACATGGACCTATATTCTCCTCACACTAACAAGAATGTCGCCTCAAATCCAATAATCCAATCATATAGTTGGATACTTACCTCAAAGAAAATGCATATACTCTTAGTAGCATATTCTCCCTCCTATGTTTAAGTCTCCGCTAGGGATATGACTCTAATGTTCGCTTTTTGATTCATTACATATTCATTTCTGATTTGTTCCTTCATTGATCATTCTTAAATTGAATTATCTGATCAACTTAACGTAATTCAGTCGAAATTCTTCTTTGAAAGAAGATTTCTTGCTACTTTCATCGATATTGCTCATGCAATTCTTATCAATCAACTGTCTTCATCATTACTTTTCAGCCATTCTTAGTACCTTAATCATCAATTTTAGCTATTTATAATATCTCATTAAGATAAATTTATGTCATAACTTATATGATCAGAACATCCTTTTTAAGAAGGCTTAGTGAAGCATTAAGTAAATTATTTACTCTGATACCTTGGTATATACCATCAAAATCATTACGTCTTATCTAGGGACGTATTTAGGACAATTCACCAATTAGTAGCTTATGCTAAGGACACCTTGATCTCATTTGATTCTAGACTCTTCCCTTTTTGTGTTTGTCCTCGATTGTGGGGATTATGTCATGATCGTGTCCTTCTTTATTTTCCTCGAGTTCAATATATATAGTAACATCATTAACAATCTCAATTCATTCCCAATTGATCACTATAAGCACTTTCATGTCTTATTCTAACTCATTTTAGACTTTAAACTATAGGAACTATGACTAGCAATTATTCAATAAGTCACAGATTGCTTCCTATATCATCTCCACACATATAATACACACATGCTTAATATTTTCACTTGTCATGGTGCTTCCATTATCAAATGTGCACTCACATAGGCAAATCAACTTAACCTTGACAACTTTTCATCTAACATTATCATTGTCTCACCTTCTAATTTCCATTATTTCGTCGTACCTACATATGTTCACCATTAATTCTGAATCATAGATGCATAATCATCCTGAAATTTCAATTTCGATCCCGCTAACATATTCTTACACGAAGTCATAAACTCTTATCACGATAATTCAAACAACCATTCTAAGCCTAATTTCAACCTCTCAAGATCATAGAAAATTTTGTTTTCATCTAACTTTGTTTATACACTTTAAATCTTGTCATTTCTACCACATCTCTATTTTCCTCAATCAATCCACAACAATATATCCACATCTGTATCACATTCAAGGGTATACCATCACATTACAATATTGATATCATGTGTAATGGTACAACCACACATACAAATGTAGTGAATCTTTATCTATTATACAGAACCAGATACTATTTCTCACTTCTAAGTATCCATAAACCTCATTTTCTCACATTCTGGCATATCATCATGCTTCTCAGTGCTTCTAACAGCCCAAACTCTTAACGAATGCTCATGCGTATAATTCATGTAAATGCGACTCAGACTGGGGATCAATTGTCGTTGTATGTTAAGACATGTCTAAAATGTATGTAACTTGACTTATATTTTGAAGAACGCTCATGTAAGATACTAATTCTGAGCTCTGATACCAAATTGTAGCACCCCACAATCATAAGACACGTACCTGACATCCTGAGTGATATCCGAGTATGTACCCCGCGAGGGTGGCATGCTAGAGCAGTCAACAATCGAACTTATTACAAAATTTTTCAAATCAATGCACGCGTATGTGGAAATCAATAATCAAATTTTGGCTCGTTTTATTCATAAACATTTTCAAACATAATGTTACAACTATTACACAACTCATCATAATTTCACTAGTCACTTGTGCCCAATTCAGATAAAAAATATTTTAGTCATAATGCCTTTACATTACCAAAATCATTCATATACACATTGTACAGTATTTATGAGTACACAATTTGATACAAAACAATGAAATATGCATGCAGACGCGAACTGATCCCGATTTCTATTTCTTACTCGAATACAGTAGGTATACACCAATTTGCCTAACTGGGTACTCTTCTGAGCCTGAAAAATAATCGCAAATTTTAGGTGAATTTTGTGAACTCAATGAGTGACCATCCTCGATGGCTCACTCAATCACATAACACATACAATTCATACCAATCACATTCATTGAAACATATTTCACATACAAAAATCAGTCAAATTATTTAAATCATACACATCATATGCAAATGCATATATGATGCTTATGAGACTCACTTTCAATTTGTTGTTGTTGTGATCGAGTGTCTATAACTGTCCCGTATCTATTATAGATACCAGGCTCATTAATAATTGTCTAGTATTCGTTAGGGATACCGGGCTCATTTTATATAGTGAGCCTTTGGCTCTTAATCACTTTCTGAGCTCTAGGCTCTTTTTCACATTCTGAGCTTTAAGCTCTTTTTCAGTGGCTACTCTAGTCACAACTGCCTTTATCTTTCATTCATTCATGTAATGAAATGCATCAATCACACATTTTTAGTCAGTCACATGATCTCATTTGCACATTCTCATAGACATTCTCATCAGACCTTGGTTCGACAATCAGAGTTCACATTTAGAAGCACTTATTTCATCATGTTCACATACAAGTAGCACTTCAATATCTCATTCATATATCACAATCATCGAACCTTCATTGTCCAGAATTTAGCAATCAATTCACATTCATAATCATTCAATACATAATACGAACAAACAAGCAATAAAGGAAGACATCTAGGTCTACTCATAGTACACTATAAATTAGCATTAGCTTCCATGACCCGGAAAGGTCTAGATGCGGACATTCTATCCTATATCATCATTATTCAAAACACATATTGCACACACATTATTAATTGCACAATCACATAAACAATCAGTTTTACATATATGTATATGTGTAATGTATAATGCATGCTCAATGACAATCCCGGGTATATTTTCTAAATTCACATCTTATGCTCATTCCCATTTCACAATTCATATATGTCTAATTGAACTTAGATTTACACTTCATTTGTACATGATCATTTTAAGTTTACCATCCAATCTTTACCCTTTATATGTGTCTAGCTTATTCTTAAGCTTACATCTCAAGAACACTTAGTTCTTCTAATGTCATAATCCAATTTCTCGTCATTTCTTTTCTAACATTATATGCTCTCATAATACTAAATTCTCATTCACTTTTACTTAATACATATTACTCAACTCCTTTGGATCATAACTATAATCATATGCACATCTTCATTCTCACTACACTCATATCTTTGGTACTTATCATCTATTCATTCACTAAGTTATAACCCTTATTATCACATCAAACATATCACACATTAGTCACATAATCAAGGCATCATTCTAGGTTCACTTTAAGTCTCATTTAAGCCTTAATTAGGACCCATTGACCCGTGAATGTCCATTAGGCGGACATCTATGTCCGTTAAACGGACTTTTACGGTCTCTTACAAAAACTTACAATTTTGACCCTCTAGACATCAAAATCTCTTCTTGCGGTCTTCATAGAAGTTGTAGATCTCGAAATCCACTTTCTAACTATATCTAAATGACCTAGATCCCAGTTCTACAGAAAAAGTTATGCCTCTTGGCCCAAAGTATGTCCAAGTGGATTCAAAATTTCCAGATTCTAACTCATTACTTACTGCATTCACTACATTAAGCTTGTCTATCATTTCTAATTCAATTTCTCCTCATTTTTCCCATCATTACAACTCCATTTCAACTCAATATCATCCATAAATAAATTATAGCCCATGATTGATCATGAACACTAATAACAGAACCTACACATGTATACGCATTCATCATCAACTTCCTACACATATTCAACTTCATTTTCACTTCTAACTATTACCTTAATTCTTCCCATTTCAAGATACCACATTACTCCCTTTCTTTAGCTCTAGACTCATTTTATTTCATCACGAAAATACCCAATGAGATTCACATCAATTCATCAAGAAAACAGAACAAAAACCCATCATATATCCAGTTTTTCTGCACCTTTTCCTACACTCAATACTCAACTTCAGGTCAAAATTCGAGATTCTTAAAGACATAATTTGAATTTGATGTCTTAATGAAAGATGTAGCCATATGGCTCTAGTTTAATTCAAATTAAGAATCATTTCATTTGGATAACTATACATCAAGTTATGGCCAAAATACAGAAGCATGATCAATAGAAAATGTTACAACTAACATTTTTCCAACACCCATTTAACACCATTTACTCAATTTAATCCAACATTATATCATTTCATAATCTATTACCCATCAAAACACAAAAGCAAGACATGAATATATCCCCATTTTTTATTCACGTTTTATCACATATCCATCGTCAATTTATGAACATTTAACCTCTAACTATCACCAAATCATGTTTCATTCATCAAATCAAGAAGCGTGATGTTTATACTTACTTATTTAGCTTCAAGATCTTCAAACTCTTCAAGATCTCTCTTAACCCTAGCTTTCTTCTCTCACACGTGCATCACTATTCAAGGGTGGTAGGGTTAGGTCTTTAGTAAGAAATGAAGAAAATAGAATGGCTAGTGATGGAAGAAAGTAAGGTTCAACTTTGTGGCTTTGGAGAAGAGAGTGTCATGAGAAGGAGAGAATGAATGAAGAAATGAAGAAAATGGAGATTAGGGAAGCATGTATATGGTCTTTCACTTAATGAATTTCTTGACTTATAGTGTCACTTGCCACATGTCACCCTCTCAAGGTCTCTTCTTGGTCTTTTATTAACTAGTCCATTTGTCTCCAATTTCTACTTCAATTGTCTCCCAATTTTTAATAACATAAGTCATTAAATCTTAATATCACATATTGAAATTTCTACTTCCATTTGATATTTATTTCTATCACTATTCATTAATTGTTTTGCCACTTGGCTTTTCTAGGCCCAAAAATACTCTTAAATTTTAGAAAATTCTCAAATTTTGTCAAAAAATTATAATTCACTACTTATATACTCCAACTCAATTTTTAACACATATAATTCACAATTCCCAAATATAATCACATTTATAGATCAATTATACCCAGAATATGTCAATGAATGCATGTACAATCATTTTAATATGTGCAAAATTTTAAATTCACGTGCATGTATGCTAACATTATACATGAGCATGAAATGCATTTTTTTAATCTCTCATTGATCTCACAGGTATTGTATTTTTGGATTCTAACTTTTAATATGGAAACGGGATGTTACATAGCATAACAAAAATGAAGAGCATTAATTATTATTGAAAAACACAGCTACATCTATATGTTTTCGGGGATTGCAAATACCGTGGGTTAGTTGTTGTTTTTTTTTTTCAGATTTGTTTATCTATGGTTGTGCATAGGTTTTGAGTGAAAAACACCTTGGGTTAGCTTATATTTTCTAGATTTGTTTTTATGGGTTTGTGAGTGAGATATACATGGTGTTTGGAGTATCTCGTATGGTTTAATTGGAGATGTTGAAGCTAGGATGAATCAGTTCAACTGGTGGAAAGATTTTCAGATTTATTTCAGTGGAGTTGAGCCTTTTGCAAAGTTGTTTTTTCTCTTTTATCTCAAGTATATTATTGTTTTGTTCTTAGTTGATTAATCACTTGAGTTATTTTTATTAATTGTCGTTTAATTAAAATAGTTTAGAAAAATTCTCTGTTAAGGTTAGTACGAGACGGTCGTATTATTGGGTGAGAAATATTTCAAGAGATGTAAGGTTAAGAGATAGTGTCAAGAGTTGATTGGTGTCGGCTCAGTAAAACCTTGAGTAAACCTATTATACTTCAGTAAAAGTTATTAAGCTGGGTAAAAGCCCCGCAAATATAAGCAATGTGTGTCAAACTACTTTACTAAATTTTCGGTGTTGATTTATTCTTGTTTCTCTTTTTTTTTAATTTTTTTATTTGCTAGAGACGAATATGAAAATTTGCAAAATTATTACCCCTCCGAATTTTTCAATGGTATTAATTTAGCTACCCACAATAATAAAAAGACAAGCACTTGAACTGAGGCAATAGAACCAGTGTACTTCTCTATTAATGTTAGTACACCATACACAATATCACTGTGTGAGACATATTAAAGTCTAACGAGATGACAGTCAACTAGATGTTTACAAGCATAGCTAGCGCTGTACTATGAGGCCATCTTGAAACGAAAGGAAAAGATGAAGTGAATCAATGAGTTACTCGATGGCACCGACACCAAAAGGCAGTACCACCACCTCTGCCCCGAGCAACCGCTATTTCCTCGTCCACATAGAACCAAATAAAGAAAGGATCCTCGGTGCTTGGTTCTCTGTCTCCCTTTTTCCCAATGTTTATCTCCAAAGGATTAAAAGGTCCAACTTTTATCCTGATGCTCTCGAAAATGAAAGCCAGTATTCTCTTCTTCCACGAAAATCTGCCTTCAAATGTTAAGCTTCCGATTGGACCAAGAAATACTCCATTTTCAATCCTCTTTGCCTGGTAACCAGCGGAATAATTAGATAGGATAAAACTGAAATATTCAAGGATACATCTGCTCAAGAAGATTTTGTAACTGCAGAATCAACAGGGACCTCAATGCTTTTCAGACTATGACGGGCTAGTTTAAAGTTGAAATGATAAACAAGCATTCCTACCTATCAAGGTAAACAAACATCCTAAGTTTTCCTTTTGTTTTTCCCTTTAAATTTTCTTCTATTTGCAAGATCCAGTCACAAAAGAAATGTGAATGTGTAGGTCCATAATAGCTTACAGCAGCATCAAACCTCTGGACACCAGTGAGAGGGAAGTACCTTCCGCTCTTTAGTTGTTTCTAACAATCAGAAAAGAGAAGATTATCGTAAGAGTTTCTGTTAATCACTAAGATTTAAATCATTGTTAAACATTGAAATGCAAGAGACCTCAGCAGTGAAAATAAGCATCCAGGTTCTGCCAGGGGACTCCGCTCCACCTAGAGTGCCAAGAAACGTGGAGGGATCAATTTTGGCCTTCTCAATCACAGACAGAGCAGACAAAACTTCCTCTCTTGCAATCTTTCTGGTCTTTGCAGCATTCTTAAGCACTTTTACACTCTCCTCAACATCCTAGACCAGGTGAGAAATTATCCAATTAAAATTAAACTAAGATTAGATAAGCTAAGCAGTTGTACAATGTTCACTGACGCGTCCAAGACTATATAAGCATCTATGGTGTCGGTCAAAAACCAAAAAGTGTACTACTTTCGGGATTAAAAGCACTTTAGTTTCTCACCTTCGCTCAAAAACCCAAATTGAATTTATCAAATTAGAATGTAAAAGCAAAAACACTAAGCCCTTACAAGCAAGTCGCAACGAAGTCAAGTGAAGACGTTAACTTTAGCTGGTCAGGAAAAAAATAAGAAAGGACTGAAAGGAACAAACTTTGTTGGGTTGAGGCCGTTCCGCAAATTCATCTTGTTCTTCCTCTTGGATAAGAAGTGGGATAGAGGCACTTTGGTCTTTCTCATCTAGACTGGCTCTTGTTATTGCTCTTCGGAGTCTAAGGATGCGTTGATTTGATGGTATGAGGGTAACTCTCTTAGTTCTGACATCGGCTTTGAGACAGAGTAGCGGTGACTTGGGCGACGATAATTGCCATGAATTCAGAGCCACCCAGATAGAGGAACACGAATATGATACTGCTGCTTGCGAACCCATTGTCTCTGCCGATCACCGCAGGCAAATATTGTGATGGGCCTTCTTGTAGCCTCTACCCATTCTCTTTAGGTCCTTTTTTTTTTACGAGGTGTTTTGGGAAGATTTTAATTATGAGAAAATACCTTTAAGTCGTCCAAATTCAAACTAATCCTTTCTTGAGTTGAAAGATTTTAATTATGAGAAAACACATTTAAATCGTCCACATTCAAACTAATCCTTGCTTGAGTTGGATAGATCCCTTACAAGAGACAAAGCTCTGACTCTAAATTTTAAACAATTGTATATATGAGAATGATTTAAACTCACAATCTCACTTAAATTAGGAGAGTCTCTTAACAACTCACTTACGCCTTGAGTTTCATTTTGTATTTTGTTTCCTCGTTGCCTTTAAACTTGTTAATTTCAAAAATAAAACAAAGCAAGTTATATATATATATATATATATATATATATATATATATAGACTTAAGTAATTTGATTCCGCACTACTTAAAACTCGAGTTTTGGGTAGAACAGTGGTATCAGAGCTTAGGTTTAACCACCACGTCGTGAATTCGACTCCCCCTACCCGCAGAAATGCGCCTAGGTCCACTCATTGGTTCATAGAACACCGCTAACCCAGCGGATGCGTGGTGGACTTAAGTAATTTGATTCCGCACTACTTAAAACTCGAGTTTTGGGTAGAACAGTGGTATCAGAGCTTAGGTTTAAC
>JAOTAX010000001.1:3863257-3881436 GCA_025629825.1 Erythroxylum guanchezii
GTATTACTCATGAGGGCGGCTAACATAGATGAACAGGTGAGATCGGGGACCTCTACGGCCTCATTATTGAACCGGGTAATGAATTCCCGTAAGCTTTCATTCCTTCCCTGAGTCAACTGCATCACCTCCAGAGCCGTTTTCTGAGGCCGCTTACTGGTAGCGAACTGGTTGAGGAACAACAGCTTGAAATCCTCGAAGCAAGTGATGCAGCTCAGGGGAAAACTATTAAACCATCTTCGGGCTCCCTCCTGAAAAGCAGTGCAGAACGCTTTGCATTGAATTGCGTCAGGTACACAGTGCAGGTTCATCATCGACTGAAAGTGCTGTAGGTAGTCTAGGGGGTCGGTCTTTCCGGTGTACTTCTCAGGGGTCGGTATTTTGGTACCGGCTGCAGGAAGGGTATCCAGGATTTCCGGAATGAAGGGAGAATTATACTGCGCGGGAACTCGGACTGGGCGTGAACTCATGGCCAAATTGATTCGATCATCCACAATTCGTTCTAAGGATCCAGTCGAGTGGTGATCGGGTGGTAGGCTAATGTGCCGAGCGAGATTCTGCGGCTGTTCCGGCCGAGACTGCAAAACTTGACGGATCAATAGATCGGTCGCCTCCTCTAGTTGTTTCTTGATGAAGGAGATTTGCGGCGGTGCTGGGGGATCTGCGTCCAAGGGGCGCTGGGAGTTGGGATGCAAATTCACCTCTGCACCATCCTCCAGGGCTGTGCTCTGTTCTTCCTGGTGTTGGTTGTGGAGGTGCAGCTGATCACTTGGTCGTGAAGATTGAGTGCGAGAATTAGGATGTGGTGACGGATGAGCGACGAGTTGCAGCAAACCCATCCGTTGCATCGTAAGAGCTGTGATGGCGGCGATATCAGGGTTGGCCGCTGCCACCTGGCTTACCTGTGTGTGTCTAGACGTGGTGCCCTGATGCCGGGCCCCACGGTGGGCGCTAACTGGTTCAGCCAGATTTTGTTGGACTGGGATATCATCATTCAGATCCATGACTTCGTGGAACTTCGATTAAATGATACCTGCAAAACAAATAAAGATTCTCCGGGAGTTGTTTCCCGGAAGGCCCCTCCGACGCTCAAGTTAGTCTTTTGTGAGAGTTTTGGTTTCGGTGAACAAAGAGACAACTAGGGTTTGTAGCTCATACCTCTACCGTGGTTAAACATTACCTTATATATGCGATAGGTTGCCATTAGGTTTAGGTCTCTACGTGAATCATCGTGTTTGCATGGGAGACGATCTCTCGCTATCAGGCCGTCTGTACTTGGGCTTAGAGGTGGGCCTCCTTAAGCCGGGCAGGCCGGGCCTCATTAGGCCGACCCGACCAATACCTTTTTCTCTTATTCCAAAATTTTCTTCTCTTATCCGATCCTTATCTTTCTTGAAAATTGATAGACTCTCATATGCAATATATTTAACTTGATTCCTTTAATCTATAAATTGTCTAAGGCAAATGCATCTATCATTCTATAGTGTAGGACTTAAAGTACTAAGTGTCGATCCCATAGAGGCTATGAGTGCTAGTGATGACTCTTTTTCTATCATCTAACTAACAATTAAGGTAACGGTGATAATTCCAATTTAAAATAAAATAAAATAAAAACAAATCATCATAAACAAAGAAATTAATATAGCAAAAGAATGAAAAGATCAACCAGTAAAACAATGTTTCCTAACCCTAGGACTTCTTATGTAATCATTATTTTATTGATGAATTTATTTTGCAGTTCATTGGATCACGGAAGTTCCTAAATTATGCTAATATCTTTCTTAAGAATATTAACACCTAATTTTGTGATTAATTGAACTCTCTTTATTAAAATCCCTTGAATTACATTAATCGATTTATAAATATCACTATTAAGTTTGACCCTAATTGGAAAGATTTATATCAAGCTGTCTTTAGGTTTACATGCAACTCTTTTTAATTATACTAGATCTATTTATACGTTAGATTTCTTAATCTTAACTACATGGAATAACACATGAATTAATTTGGAAGTAATATTAATTCAAGAATTATGAACATATAATTAAATCGTAATGAAATTAATTCAAAATAAAGTCACTATAAAATCCATATTGGGGTTTATCTAATCTAAAAATCAAAAGGTGTCTAGCTAGTTTATATCATACTTAAGATATTTATCATGAAATACATCTAAGTAGAATGATTAATTGTTGATCATATATATGATATATGATATATTATGACTATGGTTAAATAATACTATATAATTATCACTAAGCATTAAATCAAAAGTAACTAACAGTTACTAGTTACAATTATAAAATTTAATGGACCTTAAAAATATAAAATTTGACAATCTCTATAGAGAATTGAGACAATTAGTTCTTTACATGAATCAATGAAGTTCATAAGTACTATTAGCTCTATAATGCCTTTTAATAGGCCACTAAACCTAAGACCTTTAGACACTTCTCTTATCCTATGCTCTTTCAAAAAAGTTTGCATTACTTAACTATATTTGTGAATATGATCTGATGGAGTATTCTACCCTCTGGTAAACAAATCTCTATATTGGGACCTAAGCATTTTAATAAAGCATTCTATATTTGCTTATAGGAGTCTTAATGCCTTAATAACTAGCAAAGATGAGACCTTATATTAGGTTATTCACTAATATAACATGTAAAATTAGGTATTTTCTAGGCATCATATAATATTGGTTCAATTGTGCCTTCACAAAATTCACATGATTTTGTAGTATTAGAGTTCAAATTAAAATTGACATTTTTATTTCAACCATTTTCCTGAAACAAATTCAAAGAAAAATAATATTCAACACTTTTAAATAATAACTTGAAATATGTATTATAATATGAGCATATTATTAAAGTGGAACGCTTTGCTTTACAAAGCATAGACAATGATTGCCTTTGGATCATTTTACATCTAATAAATAAATTATTTGATAAGAAGTATCCTTTAAACAAATCTTTTAATGATATATGAAGGAGAACAGATCAAAGAAAATGAGTGTTAATAAATGTACATCAAATTTATACAAGTTGTAAGATGTCAAATAGCAAATAATTCTGCCTTTAATAAAATAGGTCAAAGGTTCAAATTTCTAAATTAAGTAAAAAAATTAGTGGATCAAGATTAGTTGGGCCTCAATAGGCTGGTGGATTTAGCTCATAATCAGTAAAACCAAGCTTCACCTATTCTTGTATCCAAATATAGATTATTCTCACCAAGTTTTAGTCAATCCGCTAACCAAATATATATCTTCTTATTTTGAAAACCCTAGCCACCTCTATTTGCTATGATACACCAGACACCACCATTTGATATCGCTGGCTAAACTCTTCACCATCACCAGCGAGGAGAGTGACTTACACGACAAGGACATAATCATAAACCAACGAGATGCTGGCATCTGTACCAATGAAAGGGAGAACCAACAAAGACGTTGATAATATGATGACATCATCTCCTCTTTGTTGCCGAAACTCTCTTTATTGGTCGTCGACGATAGACACAGACAATATGATGACATCATCCCCTCTTTGTCACCGAATGTCTCCTTTTTGGTCGCCAATGACACTCCCCAGACTTTGTTGTTTCAGATTTGGCCAAAAACCCAAAACTACTGTTCAATTGTTCCATATTTGTAACATATTATGATTTTCCATAATCCAAAACAAATATCATACTATGTAATGGTGGTGGCTTAGGTGACTGTTGAAAAAACAACAAAACAAGAACATCTTTCCAGTTGTTTCAGTGGCTATGATAAATATGACATTTTCCTTAGGTGAAACAAGACAAACAAGAAGTTATCCAATCCTTATCTTTCTAGTAAATCATACCTTATATATGACTTTTGTAATAGTTGCAACATTTAAAATTATTAACTGATTACGTGTGCTTATTTATTATATAGTGTGGTTATACAGTGGCTTTATAAAATTTTTAGATGAAAGGTTAGTAATTATGTTAGTCTATATGCATTATCTCTATATTATTCTACCATGTTTAGGAATATTTTAGTAACATTAATCTAACTCTACTGTGTCGATTAATAACTTGTATCAATATGCAAAAAAGGCACGTCAAAATGCATACATACAAGAGTCAACCCTATAGTTTGGCGAGTGTAGAATACTAGATTGGCTAATAAAGAGTTGTGCGAGAGGACAGTGATTGTCCATGTGGGTGTCTTAAAGTGAGTGAGAGAATTCATGAATTGAAATACCAAAGTCACTTGAAATGAATTTTCTATTAGTTAATAATGTTTGTTTTTTTACAAGTAATATTAGATCTATGTGGGCCAAGTATCGTATTATATGGAGAGTAGAGACTCAATACAACACAATGGACCTTTGGCTTTTTTTTTTTTTTTAATCTGGCGGCGATTTTAAAGTCTTAGCTAAGTGTGAGCTTTCTGCGATGATTTTCAGAATCATCACCAAAAGATCATCCTCTGGCAACCATTTTCAGAATCATCGCCAAATCGTAAGGTTTGGGCGATGATTCGGTTTGGGCGATGATTCGGAAAGATTATCTTAAAAAGCTTATCCTTTAACGACAGTTTTGCAATATCGTCGCTAAAAGGTAAACCTTTGGTGTGTGCCAAAATTATCTTAAAAGGCTTATCCTTTAACGATAGTTTTGCAATATCGTCGTTAAAAGGTAAACCTTTGGTGTGTGACTTTTGGCGACGATTTTAACGGTTAATAACAAATAATTCTTATATTTGTAATTATAAATTTACTAATTTTGACTTGATCATTTTGTAATTGAACATCATATTAAGAATTTTTTTAATATTATTAAAAATGATTGTAAGTGTAAAAAAATAAATTTAATTAAAAAAATCATTTATAAAATTTATAAAACTATAAACTCAAAATTAATTAATATTACATAGATTTTTACTTTTGATTTTTCTCTTTTAAATTATATAATTTGACATTTTTATATGGTGTCGTAAAATTTTTAAATAGTTTTAACATGAGGTTTGTGATATAATGATATACGATTCTCATAGAAAAATAATAAATAATGATATATATTAAGTAATACAATATAATGATATGTGGTAAGTAATACAAGAATTTAATTAGAACTTTAACAATACTTGAGGACAAAATAATAAATAATGGTTCACCTGTATTCCATTGAAAAGAAAAAGAAATAATTAATTTTTTGGATTCCAAGTGACATGAGACTCGGTAGATATGATAAAGGAGTTCCCTATGTTTGGGTTCCTTATGTTCCCTATTCCATTGAAAAGAAAAAGAAATAATTAACTTTTTAGATTCCAAGTAACATGAGACTCGGTAGATATGATAAAGGAGTTCCCTATGTTTGGATTCCCAGAAAGGCTCCTTACATATTCGAAGGCATCAATTGAAATAGAAAAGATCTTCCCCTAGGAGTTAATTTATTGACACCCTCTTCTAACAACTTTTTTCCTTTAACTAAATTAGCAGAAGATACATTAAACGATTTCCTAGATGCAATATGGATCACTAAATTAAATAAACCACATGTGCCAAGCGTTTTACCTAAGGAACAAACAGTATAGAACAATCACGTTAATTTCTTCAACCCTTGAAAAATTAAATCATAAAAACTTAAAAAGCTAAATCAAACAGTACAAGGAACCCAAATTTGATCACATGTATACCCGATTGAATGAATCCATCATCATCATAATGAACATAAATAGTTCTTACAATTGACTATTATTTCAAAACAATTGATTTCCCTAATCCTGTTTGGACCATCGGGACATCACCACCGCCTCCATTTTCATATGCTTTCTGTTGAAGCTTCCTAATATAAAATGAGATACTATAAACCTTAAAGAATAAGATCAGCCATTGAAGGCAAGCGGTGATTAAACTTTGATGAGCAAATTTGTTATACAGCAATTTGTTCTTTAGGAGGGAGAATTCTGCCAGATACCTCTCATCAGAGCTCATTTCTGCCATCAGAGACTATCTGCCACATTGACATTTCATGATTAATTTATGTTAATAGTTTTATTCTAAAAAGTCAAAAGAAAAAAACGAATCATCATATAATCAATATAGAAGCAGAGTGTACAATTTAATAAGGAAACAAAAAATTATATGTAGTTATATGCAATTAACAAATATTTACCGAAGAAGCAAAGATCATTGGAACTTAATTTTTTAACCAACCAAAAATTTTCTACATAAGCACATTCTATGTTTGCCACTCACCTTTAAAGATAAGACCCTATGATCTTTAACTATTAGCAAAAAATTTGGATTAAGCAAGAAGACACTGAGATAGCACAAAAAATCAAGTAACTTCATACCTCATGGTTAGCTTTAACCTGGGATGGGAGTGATCTATGACTCCTGTAAGAGAAAGCTAATGGCTAGCTATTACAGAACAGTGACCAAAGGTAAAAGAAGAAGAAAAAGTGAGAAGTAAGACATAAGAACCCGTACTTGGTAACTAGACCAGCTTGGAGAAGAAGATTGCCTTCGATGGTTCAGCCCCAATTAGGAAGCATTTGGAGACCATTTCAGATGGGGAGGATTTATTTACCTTATTTATAAAACATCATCCTAGATAGATTACCTTGTCTGCCGCTCACAACAACGTTATCATTTTTTTTCGCTTTGCTAGTAGTTTTGGGTTATGTTATCGTTTTTGTTGCTTTGTAAGGAGAATGTCTGTTGCTTGCAGAAATAGGCCTTATTTTGGGCCCCTAATTGTTTGTATGTTTTATCTAAACAACTTATGTCCTATGTTTTGGCAATTAGGTTTTCAAACAATGTATAATTCATCACCAAATTTTATTCCTATATATTACACTCTATATATTATATAAAATATCTATAATATGTAAATTCTATATAACATTATAGAATTTATATATAATAAATAGATAATTATGATTAAATAGAATAATAAGATAACTAAGATATGAGAAAATTTATCTATTTTCTATGCATTCATAAATCATTATACTATTATTTATACATTAATATATGATTTTATTAATTACGATATATAATTATATTTATTCCAATATAATTAAAAATTGCAATATAGTAAAAAAATAGAAATCAATATTAAATATTAATATCATATTCTTAAAAATCAAATTTAATATTATTGATAATGATTGCAAGTTTAAAAATAAATTTGGCTTACAACAATGTCATTTAAAAATTTTATAAAACTAAAAACACAAAATTAATTAAAATTACAAAGATTTATACTTTTTATTTATATATAAATTATATACGATTTTATAGAATTTGTAAATTACAAAAAATTTGTTATATATATATATATGAAAAGATTTGGCGACGATATATAAGATCATCGTCAATCCTTGAGAAAGATTATCCCTTTGGCAATGGTTTTCATAAATCATCGCAAATGGTCACCCTATTTGGCATCATTTTTCTAAAATCGTCGCTAAATTGTTTACATTTTTCAATGGTTTCAAAATCGTCGCCAATGGTCTATATTTGACGATTTTTTTTAAATCATCATCGATTGTTGGCTTTAGTTGTCAAATATAACACAAAAATGATGTCATTTGTTCCACAATAAACGACATTACTTTTATGTTATTTTAAACACAAAAACGAGCTTGTCTTCCTTTTCATTGTTCATCATCATTTTCCTAACAAAAATTTGCATTGAAGACTCCCAAACCTCATCCAACTTCGTCGTTTCTAAACCGCCATCTTCGGTTGTCCGTTTGTCATTAAGATGCAAGAGTTGTTACAAAAATCGATGTCAAAGGAGAATGAGGTCAATGTAGAAGACATTTGTTGTAAGGCCCCACATTGTACCCTAGTTGGAATGTTACATGTTTATAAAAGTACACGTATGATAGGTGTTAAAAAATTGTGAGATGATTGAGAATTGCATTTGACATGAATTTTGGTTTAATGGATCTTACTTAGTGAATTGGAATTAATTGATACCATTAGAGAATTGAGGTATTAAAATATACATTTAGACTAGGAAAATTGTCAAGTGGTAAGATAAGTTGGTACATGAAAATTGGAATGACTAAGCTTATAAGTTAGTGACATTTACATTGTTGATGCATTGACAAATGTCATATTTATAAATTGACAAGTGGCAACAATAAGTGTGTGACAAATGGTTTAATATATTGGTGACATTTGGCAGCTCTAATGTGGGACAAATGAAGAACATGCATAGTGACATATGTTGTTACAACTTGATGACACTTAGCAATGGATGAGGCAAGTTTCCGCTGGAGTAATTTCTCTGTTTTGCTCATTCTTCACTATTTTGCACTCTCTCCACTGAAACTCTCTCATTTCCTCTCAACTTTTGGAGTTTTTGGGATCATTTTTTCTTGGAATCCTTGTAAGTTACTACATCAAGAAAGCTACTTTATACTACCTTTTATATTGTTATCATTTTAGTGTTAAGATCATTTTACATCTACCTAGATTTTGAAAGTGTTTTGGTTGCATAAAGGGCTGGTTTGGTTAGTTCTTTGAAGAAGGAAATTGAAAGTAATTAGGTAAGGGAATTCTAAACTTGATATCATGTATTAATACAAGTTTTATGATAATTGAATAGGCATGAAATATGTGTTAAGATGATGATAAATGAATGCTGGAAAAATGATCCTTGTATGATAACTTCTGGTTTGGTTTTGATATGTGGAAGATATTGATTTGTAAATTACTTAATGAATGATTTTTGAATTGATTTGGACATGAATTTGATGAGGTATTGAAGCATGAATAAGGTAGAATTGAAGTGAAATTGATGGCCTTTGGTGAAGGTGTGTCGAATTGAAGTGAAGAAGTCAAGTTTTGGAAACAAATTGGAGATTGTGGGATTTATAAGCTTTATTCCCACGGTTGTGGGAATTACTTAGGAAGGAGAAAAGATTGCTTTTGGGCAATTGTTGGACCAAATAAGGTTAAGGTACTTAATAATGGTTTAATTGGACTTAACTAATGTGTCAAATGAACCTAGTTTGATACGGAGTAAGTTAGTTAAAGGTTGAATAAGATTTGGATTTTTAATTGAAGTAATAACTTAAAGAACGTGTTATTAGATAACAAAGTATCTAATTTTGGAAATTATATACTGTTAAAGGAATGAAGTATACTTATGAACATAAATGTGTTTTAAATGATAAAAGTGATGGTTAGTTATGAATGTTTGAGAATTGGGAACTTAGGTGAGTACATGTAAAGTGTAATTACTTAATGTATTCATTGGTGCATTATTACAAATGCTTATACATATAAGGCATGATAAGTTTGAGTGAAAACGAATGGGCTTAATTTGAGCATAAGGAAATGAATTCATACTTATGCATTATTTCACTGTTATGTGATTTTGATATTATGATGATTTCAGACCATCAATTATCCAAGAAGTTTAATAATTGGGATTGTATTGGAAGTGCTTTCTAATTGTTTGAATATACATAATGTGTGATGACTTAATGCATTTATTGATGCTTTAATGCATATGTTTTATTTATAAGGCATGTTAAGTTTGATCAAATGAATAAGGTCATATATTATACACTACATCATTTACATGAAATTTTAAATTTTGAAATGGCTTGTTTTAAAATTGTTAAGTCCTAGTCGTGGGTAAGTAGGCATGCCTAAAAGGGTCTGCAGCTGCTCCTGTGACACTAAGGTGTCTCCTAATATTGACACTTTGGTGCCTCCTGATATCGACACTTCAGTGTCTCCTAATATTTGACACTATAGTGTCTTCTGATATTGAGAGATAAGTCTCTTCTGTTATGAGATACCAATCATGGTATCTTCTGTTTTGGTCCCATTACCCATTTCTGTAAAAAGGATTAACAGTCTAACTTATTTTGTATTCTGATACATGTTTAGTTTTGATAAAAATTAATTATGTTCTAATACAAAACAAGTTCTGTTCTGATAAGAGATAAGCTCTGATTTGATACAAAACAAGTTCTGTTCTAATATAAGTAATATTTTGATCTGAAAGGATTATATCTTATTTTGATATTCAATTATGATACTTGTACATTCTGTTATGATATTTATGAGTTTTGTTCTGATGCAAGAATGTTCTGTATTGATTGATTAATCATATTCTGTTTTGAGTCATAATGTTTGGATTACTCTATCATCATCATCATCATCATCATCACACCCAATCCGAAGTCCCGCAATAAAGCAAGGTCTGATAGTACGCAGCCTTACCCCTATATAGTAGAGAGGTTATTTTCGGTAGACCCACATGCAGATGTGACAATAAAAAAGTGATGCATATATTTTAAAAATTGTGATATGAAGATATATATATATATATAATAAAAATGAAGAAGAATAAATAAAAATTAAAAACAAAACTTTAAAAAAAGTTACATATCTTCATTAGAAGATGTAAGTCTAGAAGATAAAGTTTTAAGAAATTTATAGGACAAATATACCTGATATATTGCAAAGTACTGCTTATACCTGATATGTTGCAAAGTTCTGCTTACCATTTATCGAATTGTAGGTGTCATCCTTGCTTAGAGCCATCATTGGACTCGAATATTTGGATAGCTGGCGTCTGAGGCGGTGGTGGAAACAAAAAAAGGGTGGGAGAATCCAAAAGGTAAAAGCAAAAGAACATAAGATTTGAGAAGAGAGCAGAGATTTGAAAAAAGAGACCATCTCTGTCCTTGTTAAAGTTCCAAATCCCTAATTAAATAAACAAGCTGAAGCAATTTCACATTCACATAGCTGCAAAAGTCAACTAACTCCACATCACCCTTTGTTTTACTCCTCCAATATAATGATGGAGTTATTCGAGCATAAAATCTTCCATTACCGTCACCTACATCCCCCTCAGGTACCTTCAAGTTCCGTATGGAAAGCACAACCTTTCAAGTTGGGGACCCACAATCTCGCCACCGATGGCAAGAATTCTGATGGAGAACCTAACCTTATTTCTACCCCTTCTCCTCCTACCTTGCGGCTGACATTCCAAAAACCCAAAATCTCTAATTATCTTAACCCCATACATAACTCATTACTTCCCCTAAACCTGCATCTACCAGTTGAACTTCGTAATAACAACTTTGATCTATTGATAAAGGACATAAATTGGACGACGGAAAACACAATACTAAAGAACGAAAGCAGTGGAATTCACGTGGATCACAAACTTAAAAAGAAGATATAAATAGACAAAAGAGCCACCATAAAATTAAGAAAAGAAAAATTGAGCTATCTTGAAAGGCTAAGAAATTCTGACTCACAATCGGAGAACATAACCAATATGGGAAGAAAAATGCAAACATATCAAAGAAGCATACAATAAATGATAGATCTAGAAGTCAATCAGATCAACATAACAGAACAACATCACCAAAGAATCACAGATCTAAGAATCGAAATCAAAAATACCAATCTCTTAAGAAAAGCGAAGAAAGAAAATGTACCTGGAGAGAGGAGGTGAGAGAAGGTCTGAGATCATGAGACTAACAACCAGATCTGACAGATCTGGCAGTTGTAAATGGCCGAAAGTGGTCAGATCTTAAGAACAATAACTACCTGAAGAAGCACCGTATAACCATTCATCACGAAAACAAAAAGATTATTCTCCCATGGGTTCGTTGCGATCAGATGTTGAGTTTTAACTCAACTAGCACCCTGTTGGCTTCAACTGTGTGCACTAGAAGAAAAAGAATGCATAACAAAGAAACAGGTACAGAAAATGGACCTCTATAATCACTACTCATATACCCAACTCTCAAGATGACCTTTTTCTTTTGAAAGGGAACCCATTTCTCAAAACATGAGCTCATATAAACCTTGAAAGCTCGATCCGCTAAAGCAAGACACGAAGCGTCCTTGTTGTTGACTTTCTTTCCAACCAACGACTGCAGGTCGGCTCCTGCGACACTCGAGAACTGTTGTTTTTTTATGGTCAAACTGTTGCTGCTGAGGTTGATTTCGAGATTCTTAGCACTTGGTCTACAATCCTGGAGCTTGAATGCGGGTCGTTTAGGAACTGGAGAGTTGGTGGATCAGGTTTGGATTACTTTGTATTATGAATAATTAAAGATTGTTGTGATATGATTTAAATCTATATATATGACTGCTAGACGACCGTTAGAAACAGTCTCCATTATGCATTATGTTTAGTTATTCCCCACTAAGCTATGTGCTTAGCATGGTAGTTTTGCCTCTGTGTAGGTTTTGATCAGAAGGTTTAAAGACTGGGACAAAGATAACCGCAATGGCCAAGAAGAATGTCTTTTGTTTTGAAAGATGTATATTTGAGTTTTTGAGTTGTATTTGACCATATGAGATAGCTTATATTTTGTTTAATGGTTTGTAATAACCTTATTACAAGATGGATTATCTTTAAGGCATGTATTTTGATAAGTTCATTATATATGAAGTACATTATGATTTGTTTACAACAACACTTAATGATATGTAATGTATGTTTGTTTGAGTTGTTGAAATGCATGTAAGGAATGTTTGGTATGATTTGGACTATTTCAGTTATGTTTTGTGTGACCTTTGCATATCCTCTCAGGGGATATATTGGTGTTACATTTGCAATACTATGATTGGTGTATATTTCGATTGTATTAAAGTTCTTGGATATGACCCTAAGCCAAATGTTTCATCCTTATACTTATCCACATTCATTCAACTTCTTGAAGAGGAAAACAAGTCGCTTAAGGTTCAATTACAACATACTCAAAAATAGTTGGCCAAACATGATAAGTATCTCAAAAAATTACTTGGGTCGGATTATCGAAATAGTGAAGATGAAAGTGAATGGTATTAATTACATCTCTTATACTTTTTTCTTTTAATTCCTTTTTTTATTATACTTTAAATTTAATACTTTTTCTCAGATTATAGATTTGCAGAAAATGCCACAAGGTTGAGTGATTTGTATTATATTTTGTAAATTAATCTCCATATTTATTATTTGTATATAAGTATTGTTAAAGTTGTAATTAAATTTTGTGCACCAAAAAATTTAATGATATTTTTTAATATACAAAGCTTTAAATTATCAATTATTTTTTTATAATTTTTCTGTATAATAAATTAAATAAAAAATCTAAATATTTTATACAATAATATGGATTAAAAATGTAACAAATAATTATAATTCAATATGGTATAATATTTCGTTAAAATATAGATACAAATTTTGACTACATTTTACAAAATATAGCTAAAACCATTTGACTAGGTTTTAAGAAATGTAGCTAAAAATTTTTGGCTATGTTTTCATAAACGTAGATAAAAACATTTGACTACATTTACATTTAGCTACGTTCCTAGAAACGTAGCTAAAAACTTTTGACTACAAAGCATAGCTAAAAAGTATTGGCAACAATTTTTCAAAGCGTCGCTAATAGTTTTTCTCTATGAAAATAAAGCGTATGCAAAAACTATTAGCGACAATTAGCAAAAAACTTGGCCTATAGTTTTTAGCTATAGAGATTTGACGAATTTTTGACGAAAAATATAAATTTGTAGCTCAAGGTTTATGATTAATGATTTTGATGATAACTGTATAATATTTCAAAATTCAAATTGGATTTATTTCCTTGTATAATTAATGATCTTATTCTCAAAAGGAAATAAAATCATAATAAATACATTTTCTTTCTTGCAGGAACGTTCATTATAAACTTACCTTATTAGAAATGGTTTATTTGATAGGATCCTACAAATCATGAAGCTCATATATTAGCCCTGTGATTACTGGAAGATTTTTAGCAAAGACAACATCAAAGTTATTCATATTTAAATCTATCTAGTTGATTAAGGATGCAAGATGAAGCAAAAACTAGTTGAGGAAATTGACCATTTAAGAAAGAGCAATAGAACTTGTGAAGAAATGAACATACTCAGACTTTTGAAACATTTGAGCAACATCTATATTCTTGAGAATCATATCAATCTTATTTTGCTTTAAAAAGTGAAATCACTTTATTAAAAGAGAAATTGTTATTTGAGAGCTTATTTTTATTTTATATTTTAGAATAAGATCATCCACCTAGACAAGCACTATTGCTAACTTTCCATTCTCCTTTTTCACAAAAAAGTTTGAGTTTGCTAGGACCATTGTGTATCACCTTTCTATTAAGAATTTAACAATCTTACCATACCACGCCTTTGGCGCTTGCTTTAACCTATAAAAGACCTTCTGTAGTTTACATAAATAGCTTGCGTGAGCTTTGTCTTCAAATCCCTGAGGCTACTTTATATATACTTCTCTATTCAATTCTCCATTCAATAAGGCATTCTTTACATCCATTTTCCAAAGTTTTCAAGATTTATTAGCTGCAAGGGCAAGCAAGACATGTATTGTGATCTTTGTTGCCAGACTAAACATTTCATCATAGTCTAGCCTGTGCTCCTAAGAAAACCCTCGTGTAACCAATCAAGCCTTATACCTTTTGATTGTTCGATCAGGTTGTCTCTTTACCTTGAAAACCCACTTGTAAGAAATTGATTATGTATACCTAGGTTGTGGCATTAAGTCCTAAGTTTGATTATCTCTTAATGCTTGAATTTCTTCATCCATTGCTTTCTTCCAGTCTAAGCTTTGTGAAGCTTCTTCATAGCTTGTTGACTCAACTACTTCATTTTCTTCTGGTAATGCTGTATTTGCATACTTGGGATTTGACCTTCTTTTTCTAATGGACTTGCGTATGGACTGTTGAAGAAATCCTTGTTCTTTTGTCTTTTCTAATTGACTTGATCTTCTTCTTCAAGAGTTATACGATGCACTCCAATTTGCCATAGACTTCTCCTCAAGGAAGTTAATATTTTGGACTTTAGGGATTAAGAAAATATATGTTTTGTTGTTTCCTTCAACATCTTTCCATTAATGAAGAATTTTAATATTGCATTGAAATGTTCAATTGAATCGTACCAATCTCTATTGTTTTTTATTACTCAATTTGTACTTACTATTAAAAAAAGTGGTATAGGAATAGTAGAATAATAAATAATAGTCAAAATTTTCCTATCCCTTCCTGATTGGAAAGATATTATCTCATAATTAACTATGACTATTTATGTCTCTGCCTTTATTTTTTGCAAAAATAAACGATGTAAACTATCAAATCTAAGAGACTTACTAGGATAGAGTTCAAAGATTGCTCTTTCCATATCATTATAGGTGAAGGGTTGGATTAAAGCTTCAACATCCTTTCCATAGATATGATCAGTTATAAGGAATTGAGCGATGGACAGTATAGTTTTAGGGTTTGAAGAGCCCAAGGTGCTTTGAAAGTAATTATAAGGTTCTTGCTCTAATTCTTCTTGAGTTTGTGTAACACTAAAATCCTCTATCAATAGGGATATTATACGATTGATATTTTTCCTATCAACTATTGATTTCTAGAAAAGTGAGGTGTTTATCCCCCTCTTTCATCTATCGAAAATGAGACTTTTGCATGAGTAATTAGTGATGTATCTAAAGCCTATAAGAATTTTAATAAAGCTTCCTTCTTCCAATTTTGTTTTATTGGATCTGCAGGTTTGAGATATTAATTAGCTTGAATTGCCTTTAAATTTTTAGTAGCAATTGATATTAAGTGTTAAATGTTGTAGCCCTATTATTAATTGAGATTTTTAATCTTACAATTACCCTTATACAGCTTCCTTATGTAAATAAGTGCATAATTTCACCTATTGTTATATCCAATATCATTGGTAATACTTCTTTAAATCCTTCTAATTTAGTAAGGCAATTGTTAAATCATAAGGGAACTCTCTTAAATAAGAGGGAGGTGAAATTTTGCACAAAAATAATGCTATGATATGAGAAGAAAGGTTAGAGAGCCTAACTAAATTATTGTCAAATTTCAAAAACCAATCCTTATTTACAAGAGCTCTATTGCTATTTTTCCTAATATTCCATTTGCCATTTTATTTGTTCCTCTAAATGTAGTAATTCCCCTTAAACTTAAGATCTATTACTTTTATATACTTGACCCACTCTTTGAAATGTATGAAAGTTGAACAAACATGTATTGGCTTTTGCTTTTAAGTAATTTTTAATGAGGTTGAAGCCTTTTAGGATAATACATGGTGTATTAAATGGGTGGTGGACTCTTCTTAGCATATTCCATAGCTCTATCCTCTAAAAGGCCTGGTTAGCACTATATATAAAGGAGATTGATAATCAATTTGATCAAGGATTAAAGTAAGATATAAGTATATAATTTGATACGACATTTCTTTTAAGTTAACTCTAATTTTTTGGGATCAAATGCAAGGACAATCGCACTATAATGATGATAATGGCAATTATTGATGATGTATTGATGATTAGCCATTAATTAGAGATTTTTTCAATCTTCTTCCTTAAGTTTGGTTTCTAGTAAACCTATGAGTATGGGTTTCATGTCTACTAACTGATTTTGAAGCATTAATGCTTTTTTAGAGCAGTTAATACCCTTTAGGTTTCATGATAAGACTGACATCCTATTAGGAGAGGCTCTTGGAGCCTTTATCCTTATGCTTCTCCCTTGCAGTTCTTCAAATTCTTGGTTTGAATTCATCATTCTCCATGAAAACTCCTTAACTTACTAGTCTTTGTTTAGGAAACAAGTTTTAAATTTGGATTCAAAGTTATTATGCTCTTTAGTTAATTTAGATGTTCTACCACTTATGGGTCCCTTTAGATTGCTTTGGTGCCTTCAGTGAAATTTAAAGCTTAGTCATTAGTAGTAGCTAAATTTTATATAACTGGCTCAGTACCTTAAGGATTTAGAACGAAGCTCTACGACTATGAAAAGATGGGTATAACCTATTCTTTTGAATGATATTCTTTTGTCATTAATGGTAATTAGGGAACCATTGCAACTAGCTTAACCTTTTTATGAACCAATATTCTAAAGGTATGTTTGGAATATTGATACATAGGTGAACTTGCTTACTTATAATAGATTCTAGCTTCATACCAACCTTTTAGAATTGAAGATAGATGTGTCTACTTTAGAGAGCATTTTGTTCAACATCTCGTAAAGTGAACTTAAAGTGGATAATCTTTCCCTTTGAAAGTAAGGTTTCTTTCAATCCCATATGCTTCGACTTATTTGTTGCCTAAACTTAAATAATGGGGAAGGCTAGTCTCTTTCCTACGAAGTAGGCAATATAAGTAGCATTCCACTTACTAGCCTCCTCTTTAAGCACTTTCAAAGGTGGAGCTACTATCGCCAACTCTTCTTTAGAAGCTAGTGAATAAAATTGAAGCTTCTTTGGTGAAGGCTCTCCAACCAACTACTTTTAGCTTAAGCTATAATTAGTTATCTTATTAATACAAAATGAGGGAGGGTGGGTAGGTTAGGATCTGCAAATGAAAACGAGTTTACTTAAGGCTTTTGGGAATGGTATAGGGAAGTGGAGGATTCCCTAAGAGGTTCAGCTGGGTTAGAGTCTAGAGGAAATGCGTAAAGTTTCCCAAAAGTAAAGGTGGAATTTCAAGAGAGTTGAGGTTGATTATGAAGTTGGAAACCTACTAGGGATGGGACATATTTCTACAAAGTAATTTGTTGAACTTTCATCATCTCTGGGGTTATTTGGGATGGGTGATGGGTATCGAATCCACTAAAAATAAGATCTACTCCTGAAAAATCAATTAAATTGTAGCTAGAACGAGTAGAGTCGTATCCACAAAGACTAGAGATTAATCAATCCTATTGACAACCAGGGAATCAAGAACGAGGAAATAAAAGGGGTTTTTGTAATTTATGAGTAAAAATTCTAAATTTAATAAATGGCAAGCAAATAAATTTAAATTGAAAAGAAATCAGATTAATAGCATCTAACAAGGTAATCTCACTCAAGTTCTAAGGTTGATCATTGAAACAAATAATAAATCCAAATCCCATGATAGATTGGTTATGATTATTGAAAAACTTCTAATAATTTGATGCTTCCTTAATTTTAGATTAGTCGGACATGCGCCTATAACTAACCCCTTATCGACGAACAATCCCAACATGCGCCTAGGATTTAATTCGTTAACAGCTTTAAGAACTAGAAAGACCCAACCCTAATCAACAAGATCAACAAGTTGATTGTTTAAATGAAATTATTCATTCTCATAATATAACTTGAAAATTATATTACCTGCTACTGTCATCAAGATTAACTAGACAATTACGG
>JAOTAX010000001.1:3890842-3905539 GCA_025629825.1 Erythroxylum guanchezii
TGCCCTTAAGTTTGATTGACTCGTTCTGGTTCCTTTGATTCTGAGTTTTTGTAAATCCGTTCTTTCGATTCCTCGTCTATTCTTTTGTTATTCGATTTGCTTTCTTTTACTTTCGCGCACTTTGACTTTCGCCTTATGTTTCCGTTTTCAATTTTTTTACTTTATGATCCATTCGTTCGTTTCCGCCGATTTGTTTTTGTTTGCGTTTGGCCCACTTTCGTTTAGGATCCTTTCTTCTGTTTTGTTTTCGGTTCTTCGATTTGTGATTCCATTTTTTTCCGGTTAGGGTCCGGTTCCAAAATCGGGTCCCAACATAAGGCCTACATTAAGACAGGAGATTTGTGACGCTCAAAGAGCTGATGATAAGTTACAACAACTTATCTTGGCTACTCTGGAAGGTAATCAGTCTGATTTTTCTGTGCAAGGTGATGGTGAATTGTATTATAAGGATCAGTTGTGTGTGCCAACGAATGATGAATTGAAGAAGAAGCTATTGTTTGAGGCTCATAATATAATATTTACTATGCATCCCGGTGGGAACAAGATGTATTAGGATTTGAAGCAGTATTACTGGTGGTCAGGTATGAAACGGGATGTTGTGGATTATGTAGCAAAATGTCTGACATGCTAGCAAGTTAAGGCTGAGCACCAGGTTCCATCTGGTTTGTTAAATCCTGTTCCTATTCCTCAATGGAAATGGGATAACATTACCATGGACTTTGTCACTGGACTTCCTCTTACTCAAAGGAAGCATGATGCAGTATGGGTAATTGTGGATAAGTTTACCAAATCTGCTCATTTTCTGCCTATTCGTCCTGACTATTCTTTAGATAGGCTTACAGACTTACGTGTGAATGAGATAGTAAGGTTGCACGGAGTACCATTGTCGATTATTTCTGATTATGATCCTCGATTTACTTCGAGATTCTAGAAAAGTCTACAGAAAACATTGGGTACTCAGGTTAAGTTTAGTACTGCTTTCCATCCCCAGATAGATGGACAATCTGAATGAGTTATATAGATTTTGGAAGATATGTTGCGGGGTTGTGTGTTAGAGTTTCCCGGGAGTTAGGATAATTATCTGAATTTAATGGAGTTTGCTTACAATAACAGTTATCAGACGAGCATTGGCATGGCACCTTATGAAGCGTTGTATGGTAGGAGGTATAGAACTCCAATATGTTGGACTGAATTGAGTGAAAACAAGATGATTGGGCCAAAGATTGTGAAAGATACTGAAGAAAAAATTTCGATTATTCATCAAAGATTGAAAGCTGCCAGTGATGGGCAGAAGTCTTATGCTGATCTAAAAAGGAAAGATGTCGAGTACCAAGTAGGTAATAAGGTGTTTTTGAAAGTGTCACCATGGAAACACATACTTCGGTTTGGAAAAGAAGGGTAACCTTAGTCCGCGATTCATCTGTCCTTATGAAATTCTAAAAAGAATTGGACCAGTATCTTATCAACTAGCTCTTCCAGAAGAATTGACCAGGTTACATGATGTATTTCATGTTTCTATGATGAGCAGATATCGGTCTGATGTTACACATAAGATTCCTATACAAGAAATTCAAATGTAACCAGATTTGTCGTATGAAGAAGGGACAATTTCTATATTAGCCAGAGAAGTTAAACAACTTATAAACAAGTCAGTACCATTGGTAAAAGTCCTCTGACAACACCATGGACTTGAGGAAGCAACATGGGAACCAGAGGAAACCATGAAAGCTCAATATCCGCAATTATTCAGATCAAGTATGAATTTCGATGACGAAATTTCTTAAGGAGGGAAGAATTGTAACACCCCATATTAGGGGTTAGGATATTAAGAAAATTCAGTACATTTTATACTTTGCACATGTGAATATTTGCTTATTTGTGCATAAGCATTTTGGACACATACAATAATTGTACATGCATTCATGATATTTTTCGGATATAATTGATTTATAAATGCGATTAAAAATGCGAATTGGAGATTATTTGCGATAAAAATTTATTTGGAGAGTGTTATTATTATTTCAGAATTTTTAGTGAATTTTAGAAATTTTCAAAAAAAAAATGGTACATTTTGGATATTTTGAAATTTTTGGCGAATTATTTAAGCTGAAAATTTTACTTGGAGACTATTAGTAATATTTTGGAATTTTTGGAAAGTTTAGGACTTTTTCTGAAAATTTTAGGATATTTTTAGATTAATAAATAAAATAAGAGACCAAGTAAAATATGAAAAATAACTTAATTGTATTTAGACAAATGGCTTTTTGCATGGGTGAAATGTGTCATTAGATTAAAAACACACGTTATCACATGTTTTTAGTCTTAAAAAAAAGACTTCTGAAGTGGTTGCCTTGTTCTTCACCGAAATGCTCTCTTCACTCATCCATCACTTAAACATCAGATACTTGATACATATCTGTCATTTATCCTTGCTTTTCCATTCACTCACCGATGCCTTTTCTTCAATCTCACTATTGGAGTTTTCACTGGAAAGCTAGTAAGTGAGTTTAATTTTCTAGTTTTGAGAATGGATTGTGTTGATGTTATAATGCACATAAATGGATGTATATTTGAGTTGTTTTGGGTGAGTAGTTACGATATTATTAAGTGATGAAAGAAAAAAAATGAAAGAAAATGCAATGGATGAAAATTTGAAAATTTGAAAGTTTACAGTAGAGAGAGAGAGGGAGAAGTGGAATGTTGGATTTGTGATATTTGAAGTGGATGGTTGTTTTTGAATTGTTTTGAGGTTATGGTGAGTATTGATGAGATAAAAATGAGGTAGAAAAATTGTTAGAAGTTATTTCAGATAAATGACGTGAGGTTGAGCTTTAAAAAAAATTGCAGTAGAAAAAGGAAGAAGAAGATGATGAATAGTGTGTTTGACGTTGGTGTTTGAAATGTAATTTTGAACTAGAGTTGTTTTGTTGCACAGGTTGAGTCTTTTGGCTATAACTTTTACATATGAACTCCAAATGACTTGGAACTTGGACCAATGGATTCTTAAGACATTTTTCTTTCTTTCCATAAAAATTTAGAGTTATTTGAATTGATTTGAAAGTGATTGATAGGATGAAAGTGTGGAAGTCTGTTGGAATGTTATGAACTGAAAATTTTCATGATCATGGTTCGCTTTTCAAATTATAACTTGAGCTGTAGATTTATGAATGAGTTTATTTTTTATTCAAATTAAACTGGAGACATATTTATACAACTTTTGTGAAGAGGTCAAATTTTAATTCTGTCTATAAGATTTTCAAAATTGGCTTGTAAGTGAGTTGTAGCTTAAGTTAAAGCACTGTCAGCGACAGAAATCTAATCATGTGGTTATTGAATAAATTGTATTGATGTGAGCTAAACTGGGCTGACTTGTCTTCACCAAAGTTGTAGCTTATTCTCCTAGCTTTAAATTGGCATAAAGTTTGTAATTTTTGGATATCTGAGCTGAAAGATATGAGTTGTGCAATTAGAGCGTATGATCATGTACTAGCTAAAAGTTCAAATGTGTACAATCTGTAGTATTTGGTGCATAATTCATTGAATACTGAATCATATTGGATGATCTTGGAGTCATTAGAAATTTAAGAAATTGGAGAACAACTTTCCAGAAGGAAGTTTTGCCTGACTTTGTCATTTACCATATCAGATTAATTATGCAAAGTTGACCCGAAATCATGTGGGTAGAAAATCTAAACTGATCAATTAGGTTATGAAATTGATTTCACATTGTTTTATTTTGGTCCAAATTATAAGTACCAAATGATATTAATGACGGCTTTGATATTTGATTGATTTGATGATGAGAATTTCAATAAGATACCCGGAATTGTCATTGAACAATGCATTGTGCATATTTTAGTTATTTAAGTACACGCGAATAAGGAATATGTTTTCAATTGTACAATAGTGATTTGTATATGTGTTAAATGTTATAGAGGAACCCTTAGAGCGACCGATTCCAGATATTGCTGGGACTTTGAGGCAATAAATAGTAACGACGCTTTTGGTAAGTAATCTTAGATGGTCATACCTTACTCTGTTCTACTTGTTAAAATTGATTTATATTGATTGTCTGAATTTCGGACAATGATTGTCTGAGGCGTTTGATGTATGATTATATCATTGTAAGTGCTATTTATATGTGAATATGATTGACTACTTGCTTTGCACATAAAATGTCTAAAATGACTCTATTTTGCTTTAAAACTGTTGAGTCCTAGTTGTGGGTAAATAAGCATGCCTAGAAGGGTCTGCAGTTGCTTCTGTAACACTTCAGTGTCTGACACTTCAGTGTCTTCTATTATTGACACTTCAGTGTCTTCTGTTATTGAGACATAAGTCTCTTATGCGATTTGATACCAATTATGGTATCTTCTGTTTAAGTCCCATTACTCACTTCTGTTGACGGATTAGCAGTCATTTAATTGTATATTATGATATATGTTGGATTTTGACATAAACAAAATGATGTTTTGAACTGAAGGGATTGTGCCTTCCTTGATACTCAATTCTGTTAACTATACAACTACTCTAAAATTTAAATATCTACTTGTGATATAACTTGATTCAGTATGATTATTTGTCAAACTATGCATAGTTTAGTTATTGCTCACTAAGCTATATGCTTAACACGGTGGATTTGCCCCGTGTAAGTTATGAGCGATGTTTATAAAGACTGGGACAAGACAACCGCAATGGCCAATGGAGTCTGAGTGTTGTTTTGAAAATAATGTAATTTTTTTTGGTTGACTTTTGGACTTGTATCTGATATGTATATGTGGATTTGTTTGTAAGTTTGTAAAATGATACTTCAGCTTGGTTTGGACTTTTTAGCGAGTTTGTGTTATGTACTATGTAATTTAATGTCTGTTTACTTGAATTGTTTATTGGAAGTTTTCGTTGCTTTGATTTGTTGTACTGTTTTGTGTAGCATTCATATATCCTTTCAGGGGGTATGTGGGTGCTACATAACATGCATGTGTTTTTCAACAGTATATTTAAAATTTTGAAAACATTTTACAATTTTATATTTAAGAATAGCACTCAACTTAAATTTATTATATTTTATCTTATTAGTATTAAAATTTTAGATATGTCTACCTATTTATATCTAAAAAGATAATTTTTAGAGTTTTAATGCATTAACTAAATATTTAAACAAATTTATAAAGAAAATAAATGAAATAATATGAAAAATTATATATAAATGTCAATTCTAACTAACCTTAGGATTATTAAGTACACTTACCATTAAAAAATATAAATTAACATTATTAATTTTAAATTCTTTAATATCTACTTTTGATGATGATTTTCATATTTTGTCACCTAAAATCCTACTTTGGTGATGAATTATATATATTTCATCACAAAAAGTATTTTTTTTGTGACGTTGGAAATTATTGTCACCAAACGCTTGATCATTGGCGACAAAATATAGAAATTGTCGCAAAAGAATGTGCTTTTCCCTATGATTCACAGGAATTGTTGCTAAAGAAATTCCTTTAGTGACGATACTTTAGAACATCGACAAAACCTCAAATATTTGCGACGAATGTATAAATCATTGTCAAAAATCGACATATCGCCACGATTTCCAAATCAGCGCCAAAAAATTTGTAGCTAATAGTATGTTTTATTGTATTGTTATTTAATTGATTAACGTATAAGATAAAAGTACATGTCTTTTTATATTTTTAGTTATTGCTTAATTAAGACTATACATTAATATAATAAAAAGATTAGATCAATTTATGTTTCTTCCTTATGAAAAGAGTAGTCAATTCTCATAAACTAAAATATGGACATATTTAAATAAATTTGTAAGTAGTTGTTAGAAAACAAGTTCACTAAACTAACTAAAAATGATAATTATATTTGGAATATTACTTATAAATAAAAAGGTATGAGTTTTTAGGAAGAATGAATCAGTATTATTGATCACATTGATTTACTTTTATACAGATACAAATATACTTTGGACTGAATACAGTATCTACGATTAATCCTAAATATCTTCAATTTTGTTGTAACAGCTAATACGGTTTGATCACAAAGATTGGAAGAGAAGTTTGTTGCCGATATGATGGGATATGCTTTGACTTGGCAACTTGGGCTTGTGGACTCAATTGTGCAATATGGCCTTGTCCTGATACAACCCCTCAAGCTGGCTGTCGTTGGCGAATGCCAAGCTTGAATTTCAGGCGCAAAATTGGTAGACGTGAGAGAGGTTTGGTGAGTGTATCGGCGGCCTGGTCATCGGAGCTGACATGAGAAACACGAAGGGACCCAGACTGAACTTGTTGACGGATGAAATGGAAATCAATGGCGACATGTTTTATTCGCGAGTGGAAGATGGGATTAGAGCTCAGCTGAGTTGCACCGACGTTGTCACAGAAGATGACGGGAGGATTTGGCAGTTGGATTTGGAGCTCAGTTAGTAGATTAGCTATCCAATTTAGCTCCGAAGCAGTATTGGCATCCGATTTGTACTCAACTTCAGTGGAGGATCTTGCTACCGATCGTTGCTTCTTCGAGCTCCATGAGATGGGGTTGCAGCTGAGAAAGACAATAAATGCACCAGTGGACTGAAAAGTGTCCCTGTCACCGCCCCAATCAGCGTTAGAGTATGCTTCAAGAGAGGTAGTATGAATTTGATCGACAAAGGCATGAAGAGTAGTAGGGTTGTCGGTTAAGAGTTGAATTCTATCATTGACTGTGTCGGCAATGTATCGAAGGAGATGTTTGATCGCCATCTAGTGTTCAGTGGTCGGAGAGTGACAAAACTGCGACAATTTGTTCACCGTAAAAGCGATACTAGGCCTGGTGAGTAAGAGGTATTGCAGGCTCCCAATAATTTTCCTGTATTCTCCAATTTCTGTCAATTTCGTTCCTGATTGAAGAGTGAGAGTTGGGCTGCTTGCCATGGGTGTCGTGAATGGTTTGGCATCATGCATTTTCATTTCCTGTAACAAGTCAAGCATATATTTCCGTTGGGAAAGTAGAATACCATTCTTGTTTCTGACCACTTCAATGCCTAGAAAATACGATAAGGTACCCAAATCCTTGATGGAGAATTTCTGTGCCAGTAGACATATGTAGTGATCAACGAGTCTTGTATTATTGCCTGTGACAATGATATCGTCAACATAAACAATTAGGATAGTAGTACCTTTATCATTTCGATTAATGAACAACAATGCATCAGAATAGGAGTTAGTGAATCATGTTTGCAAAAGAAAATTTTTGAGTGCCTGGTACCATGCACGAGGTGCTTGTTTGAGCCCATAGATTGCCTTTCGTATTTTGCACACATGTGTAGGACAATCAATGTCAACAAAACCCTTAGGTTGTTCCATGTATACATTTTCGGTAAGAGGCCTTCTAGGAAAGCATTATTTACATCTAGCTGTCGTAATTCCCATTCTCTTGTAACTGCAAGGCTTAAAACAATTCTAATTATGGTGGGTTTTACTACAGGGCTAAAAGTTTAAGCATAATCAATACCAGGACGTTGATGAAAACCCTTGGCAACTAAGCGAGCTTTGTATTTGTCAATTGTGCCATTAGAATGTCGTTTAATCAGGAAAATCCACTTGCAGCCAACAAGATTTTGTGAAGTATCGGCAGGAACAAGCTCCCAGGTACCATTCTTTACCAACTCATTGAATTCATCTAAACAAGCGTTCCTCCATTGGGGTTCTTTTAAAGCTTGTGTAATTTTTGTGGGTTCCATGTCTTGGTTCCCTTAAATTTGAGTTGTGAGGCTCAGTTTCTTGATTGGCTTGTGAATAATGTTCTTTGTGCGAGTGACCATTAAGTGTCTTGGAGCAGCCAGCTCTTGTATTACCTGTTCGGCATCATTCTCTTAATTTATGAGATTATTGATTTGTGGGTCCTCAACTCTTTCAGGTGCAGCGGCCTGTGGAGATGGTGGCTCAGTTAGAACAGGTGGCGATGAAGTTGGTGATGGAAGTGCTACAGGTAATGGAGGTGGGATCTAGGTGGAAATGTGATCAATGGGTGTGGGAGTGGCGGCATCTTTAGTTATGGCAAATGGAAAGGTGGATTCAATAAAGACAACATGATGGGAACTATACATCCTAGAGGTTTCAAGGTCTAAGCAGTGAAAGCCACTTTGAGACTGTGAGTAGCCCATAAACACACACGGTTTAGATTTTTCTTCAAGTTTATTGTTTGTGTATGGTTTTGAGCCACGGGTAGCACAAACACCCAAAGACTCTGAGTTTAGAGTAATTGGGTTTTGTGTGAAATAGGCATAAGTAGGGACTTTTCACGTTGAGATTGGGAGTTGGCATGCGATTGATAAGATACACTACAGTAGTGAAGGCTTGTGGCTAGTAGGATGTCGGTATTGATGCATGAGTGAGTAGAGCTAGACCTGTTTCTACAATATGTCTATGTTTTCTTTCGGATGTGCCATTGTGTTCGGGTGTGTGTGGGGGTGAGGTTTGAAACAAAATGTCATTTGTCGAGAGATAGGAGGATAGGCTAATGTATTCACCGCCATTGTCTGTATAAAGTGTCTTTATTGTGGTGTCAAAAAAATTTTCAACAATGGCCCTGAATTGAATGAATACATCATACACTTTAGATTTTTGTTTGAGATAATAAATCCATGTGTATTTGGTATAATGGTTGACAAAGATAACATAGTATTTGAATACCTCGGTAGAGAAAGATGGAGATGTCCACACATCCGAGAAAATGATATCAAGACGTCTAGTAGATGCTAGAGTAGATTGAGCAAATGGTAATTTATGACTTTTATTTGAGAGACAAGTATTACAATGAAAATTGGCAGAATTGGAAACAAACTTTATTTGATTTGAAGCTAAGATTTGTTGAACTATGGGCTTTGCAGGATGTCCTAGTCTAGAATGCCAATCAGGGAGAGATGGTGTGGCTACAGAGAAGGCTTGTATGGGAGGAGGGTCGACTGGCCATGCATACATCCCATCTTTAGGCGCGCCCTTGAGTATTAGATTCCCGCTCATCAACTCCTTCACAAGAAAAGAAAGTGGTGAGAACTCAATAGATACATTATTTGAAGCACAAAATTGATACACAAAAATTAGATTCTTTTGCATATACGTCACATATAAGACATTATCCAGTTTAAGATTTCTGTTTAAAGCTTTAATTGTACCACTCCCTATATGACTAATTTGTAGACCAGTGCCGTCACCAATCATAATATCCTCATTGCCTGTATATGGACTGTGTAGGGACAGATTTTGCAGGTTAGTGGTGACATGGTGCGAGGCACCAGAATCAAGAAGCCAAGATGCTTGATTTAGAGCAGCAGATGTGGCAGCATAGTTGGCTCGCGGTGGCATCGTTTGAGGCTGAGTTAGCATTGTGCGAACAATGCGAAACGAGGGACAACGCTTGGCTGTGTGGCCATGAACACCACAAATCTAGCACTTTCTAGGGTAAGGGCATGGTTGATGCTGAGTGCCACCGGAATTGTTCATACCAGCCTGATTCCAGTAAGTGTTGTGGCCATTCTGGTTCCAATTGGTGTATTGTTGTTGCTGTATTTAACTTGTAGGAGGGCGAAATTTGGTTGGTTGTCCTTGTGGACGCCATTGATTGCCTGACTGATTTGAATTATTTCTCCTGCCATTTGATCAATTTGCATAATTGGCTGTGGCAGGAAGTTGTGTTGTTTGAACCGAAGCCATGTCTGCTTCAGTAGTGATTAATCGTTCGTGCAGCTCATCGAACGAGGTTGGTAGATCTCTGGCACTAACTTGACGCTTGAATTCAATGTAGGAGTCATCTAGTCCCTCAAAGACTTTATAAATAATATCTTCAAGATCCATAAGGACCTTTAAAAAAGCCAACTCGTCAGTCTTAATTTTGATGGCCTGCATGTACTCCGTGATGGACATCGAACCTTTGGTAATTTTCTTTAGCTGAGCTTTTACTTGTTTTTGTTTGCCTCGAGAAGCCTAAGCATAAGTTTTTGCTAGTATGTCTCAGGCCTCCTTGCAGGTGGTGGTGGTACCAATAAATGGGATAAGGGTGGGTGTTAAAGCACCAATGATAGCTTTTAGAATCAGTTGGTCCTGTTGGATCCAAAACTGATATTGTGGAATGGGGGTTGTAACATTGTTTGTGGTTATTGTTGTTGGTGGATAGGGTTTTGTCCCATCAATGTAGCCAAGCAAGTCATAACCTATGAAAAGGCTATTGAATTGCATTCTCCAGGCTAGGTAATTACTCGAATTGAGCTTGAGAAGAGCTTGTGCAGCTGGGTTAATGGTGATAATAGCAGATTCATTAGTGGTAGTGGTGTTGGAAGCGATGGCCATTGGGATCGGAAAAAAAATGACGTTAATCAGAGGCTTTGATACCATAAAAAGGTATGAGTTTTTAGGAAGAATGAATCAGTATTATTGATCACATTGCTTTACTTTTATACAGATACAAATATACTTTGGATTGAATACAGTATCTACAATTAATCCGAAATATCTTCAATTTTGTTGTAACAGCTGATACGGTTTGATCACAAAGATTGGAAGAGAAGTTTGTTGCCGATATGATGGGATATGCTTTGACTTGCGAACTTGAGCTTGTGGACTCAATTGTGCAATATAGGCTTGTCTTGATAATACATGTATAGGAATTCTCATTATGATGATTACATAAGTAATTATTTGACTTGAGATCTCTAAAGTATCTCATAGGGATTGTTATATTTTGTTGCAACTTATGACCTGTCTTATTGAAAGATAGCTTACTTGATAGTCATTGGATATAAGATAAACTATTTTGAGGTAGTTAAGTGATTAATATATTATTTGTTTTCCTAAAGTAATGAGGGAGAATGTTCAATTTTTCTCTATTGATATTGATTTAGAAATCCTTCGCCAAAGTGGTATGATATTCTAAAAATAATTTTCAAATATCTTTAAAAGGATCAATTATTAATGATACAAAATTAATATGATTGGATTTAAACAATGTAGACATTTCATACTTTATATCTAGTCAAAACATTATACGATAAAAGAATTAAATTATATAGAAAGTATAAAGAAAAAGGTTAGTTAAAATTATTTTGGGATTCTTAATACTAACTAAAGGCAATCTTAATGTATAGATATAAATTATTTAGCTAGAGAAGTAAAGATAAATTAAAACAGTTTAATTTATATAATCCTAAATATAATTTAGGGCCACAATTTATATTAATCGCCAATATATTGAGGGCCCTAATGGATCGCACATATAGAATGGTTGAAAAGAAAGAAAGAAAAGGTAATTTAATTAAGTTGGACTTAATTATAAAATTTGAAAAAGCTGTAGGATAAAATATAGGATATTTGATAAATAAAGACAATTATTAGATATTATTTAAGCCAAATTCATATTTAATTATAAATAATTATAGTTCTAATTAATATTTAATTGAAACTAGGAATATATTTCGATCAAATTATTAAAAAGTTAAGTTTTATTATAAATATGAGTAGGCTCATTAAGACCTAACATTTCTTGTGTATTACTCTCTATGCTTGTAGAGTCTCAAATTGTAAGCCAGAGCATAGTTAGAGATTAGAAACTTATATGGCTAGAATGTTTCCTGAGAACTCAAAGGGAGCAACAGAAAAGGAGTCAAGTTTTATAATAAGTTACATTATTATACTTATCAATTAATTAAGTTATAGATTAAAGTGATATTGACATTCAAGAAATTATAAATTTTGTTCAACATGCATTACACATATTCAGGGATGGATTCCAAAAACTTTTTAAGTGGGGGCAAAATTTTAATGGAACAAAATTTTATTTTTAATGGAGGCAAAACTTAAAATACTAATTTTTTATATAAAATTTTTTAGAGGCAGTGAGGACAAATGGTGAATCCGTCCTTGCACATATTGCACCATAAAAAATTTTAAAAAATTGTTCTAATGTTGTTGAGATCCTCCGACTTGTTATAATTCTAGTTGCATCTAATATTGCAGTGTTCATTGTGTTATATGGAAGTCGAATAATGCAGAGAAAATGGATGAAAAGGAAGAAAAGATTGGCCTAATTTACTTGGAAGAAATTGTTGTGACGGTTACTTCATATTGGTAGAGAAAAAGAGCAATCTAAGAGCCCCACATATTATTATTTTTTTACATATTTTATAAATCATATAAATAAAAACTTTAATCAATCGAAAACTTTATATGTTATCCCTTGAGGTTGTTATATGATCAAGGTCAATCTATTTTACAGCCTATTTTGATTCTTGTCATCCAAAGGAGGAGTGGCAAATCGGATGGAGAAGCTATGAATTGAACTATGTACAGGAATGTGTGTTATTACCGTCACCATTATCTAATAAAGAAGAACAATGTTTGTAAAATCCCATACTGTACTTGGATTCAAATCTTGTTAAAAAGAAAAAGAAAAAGAAAAAGAAAAGAAAGAGTCAATGATTTGTTTTTTTTAATATAAAAGGAGAGAGTACATAACGCATATTACATGACTAATCTCAGGAAACAAATCCCAACCATGTCCTCTAAGAGGAATGGGAGGCACCCTATAAGTGTAGTGTTACAAATAGAAATTTCAAAACCAAAATGAACGGCTGCATTTGCAAGCCAATCAGCACATCGATTAGCTTCTCTATATATATGTCAAGTTTTAGTAACCCAGTTGCGATCGAGCATCTCGTTAATCCCCTTCATTTGTGATAGATTAACTTCTCCTCGAACAAGTGATCTTTACTTTCTCATGATCCATGTTTTTCATCTTCATTTACTTTCACTTGATTTTGATTTTGATTTTCATCTTCACGTGGATAAGGCACACTGTTGTCACTGCCACTGCTTGGTGCAATCCTCTAAAAGATTGAACTTTAAAACTACGTACAACTGGAATAGCGAAAAATCAAGTGGATACAAATTTTCCACACCACATGTTGGATAGTCAACCATCCTTTAGACAACGTCAGAAATGTATTAATTAGATTTATCTTACTTCATGTGAAAGAGCACCGGTGGCTGTTGACTGGGGAAGGCAGAGGCAAACTGGAAGGGAAGACAGGAAAATAAAATTATAAAAGTGTTAAAAACGTTAATAAAATTCTTGATGTGCTAAGGCCTTGTTTGATGAAGAGCTGATAAGTTCTTTTTTAATTGATCGACCCATTTTAATTTGTTGACTTTATAAAAAATCTATTAAGGTTGTTTGGTTATTAGCTGATTGGGTTAACTGATTTAACCCAACCAACTTATTTTGAATAAGCTCCTCTATAGAAGTTTTTCAAGCAATAAGCTGAAATTTTGTTTGTTTAATGTCAAATTTGCCATTTTCCTTTAAGCCCTTTAGGTAATTTAATATTAATCCATCAATTTTTGATATTTAATAATTTAGTTCTATATAAAATAAAAAATAATGCAATATTATGTGATATATATATTACTTCTTATTTCTTAAGCAAAAGGCTAGTAACTTAAATTGGAATGTATTATATTCCAAATCTAAACTTAATGTTAACTTATTTTGATTTTAGAAAATTTGATATGATAATTTATCTATAATATAAATAATATTAAAACAAATCATATTAAATATAAAAAAACTTAACAGTTTAATTAATCAAATCAATTATAACATTATTATTATTATTATTATTATTAAACGTTCTATATTTTTTTATTATAGTTATAAACTTAATTTTTGTATAATTAAATATCTAAAATTTAAATTCTGATAAGAATACTCAACGAAATACTAAGATATATAATATTCATACCTTTATAATTTTTTTAAAGTCATGTCCTTATAAGTCATTTTATACATAACAAGCTAATACTAAACAACTAATTTTACAAAACATCTCTAAGAAACAACCAATACAATCCGCTGGTCAAATCAGCTGATAGAATCAGCTAACAGCTAACAATCAACTATTTGTCAAATAGGGCCTAAATGCAAGATTATGGGATTCGTTCCGTTCCGGCCGGAGAACGGAATTCGGATCCTAACCTTGATACCAGTCAATACCGGGGTTTTCCGTTGAGTACCAGTCGGTACCCAACATTCTGGAAAATTCTGGGCAATTTTAGAATTTTTAAAAATTCCGAAGACTTATCTGCAAAAAAGTTTTTTAACCCGCATCTGCTACTTTTTCTTTCTTCTTCATTTCTTCTACTCTTCTTCTTCTCTCTAAGCCTCTCTATCTCGCTCTCTCTCTCTCAGCCTCTCACGGTCTCACCGTCTCTGTCGTCGACGTCTGGAGATCCTCTCACCGTCGCAACCCTTGGTTCTCCTCCTCGCACAGTCGGCCCAGTTGTTCTTCGTTCTCCTCCTCTCCACGTAGATTTGGCCTCCTCTCCGTGTAGATTTGGCCTCATCCTCCTCGACGTCACCTCTCCTCCTTGTCGCACCACCACAGACCTTTTGACAGCTCACAAAGGCACGCCCCGAAGCCCAACCCAAATACCCAAGTGAAGACCCGAGATAATCTGACGGTTCAATAGTTTTTTTGGGTATTTATTACCGTTGATACTCCAAAATTTGCTGGTATATGAATTTTGTTTTTTGTGTTGTGGATTAGAATTTGGAAATGGATTGGATTTGCGTTTAGCGTGTATTGGTGTTGATGAGTTGATGAAAATGGAATTGGTTTTTGGTTTTTGAATACCGAATTGGAATTGTGGAGGA
>JAOTAX010000001.1:3923567-3934649 GCA_025629825.1 Erythroxylum guanchezii
CACGACATCAGCCATCACAGTTCGGGAGGCAGTCTCCTCTTTAAGGCACACTGTTGTCGCTGCCACTGCTTGGTGCAATCCTCTAGAAGATTGGAATAACAAAAAATCAAGTGGTTACAAATTTTCCACACCATATGTTAGATGGTCAACCATCCTTTAGACAACGTCAGAAATGTCTTAATTAGATTTATCTTACTTGATGTGAAAGAGCACCAGTGGACCTGGAATAATAAAGTTGGAATCCAAATGCAAATTTTCCTAGACTTCTAAAGCCTAGGAGCAGGTAGCTTGTCACAAGAATGAAGACTGAAACATCCTTTATTCTAATAAACTAGTTTGTATCCCAGTTAATTAAATCCCATCCACCAATTTGTAAAGATACACACAAATATACGGATGAGATCATGCAAAACAGAGTATAACAGCCCATATAAAAACAGATGTTCTGTTTTTGAAGACTTGTAAAGCCGGGTAGGTAGCTTGTCAGAAATGACTCTTTTCCACAAAAAATTTTGTGATAGTCAACCATCCTTCAGAAGACTTGTAATGACTAATGCCTGGGTCGCTTGTCAGAAATGGCTCTCCAATTACTACCTCACCTGCATCCACAACTATTAAACATGTCCCACAAAAACTTTCCAGTATAGTTCCAGATATTTTCGAGCAAGACGATCGTGCTCATGGATGTTCTCTTTTTGCTTCTACATTCATTTACGCTACTAGTTTTCCATTCCAGGATTGTCACTTCTGTGGACACCTTGGCTTGGAACCAAAACATTAGTGATGATGGCCAACTTCTGGTCTCCAAAGACGACCTGTTTGCTCTAGGATTTTTCAGCCCTGGCAATAGTTCTTCTAGATATCTCGGAATCTGGTATTATGGTTTACCAGACCAACATGTGATCTGGGTTGCGAACAGGGACTCTCCAATCAATGGTTCTTTTGGGGTACTCTCACTCAACCGAATTGGAGATCTAATTCTTTACTCTAATGGTGATCAAGAACATTCAATGGTCTGGTCTACAAATCTGTCGATGGATGTACAAGCTGATGATACTTGCGTGGCTCAGCTGTTGGATTCAGGGAATTTTGCTCTGTTTCGTGGTGGAAAAATTGTGTGGCAAAGCTTTTATTATCCTACAAACTCAGTACTGAAAGGAGTAAGACTTGGGCTGAACAGGAGAACAGGTGCAGAGCATTTCATATCATCTTGGAAATCAGCAGATGACCCAGGAACAGGAGAGTACTCTCTCAAGCTTAATGCAGGAGGCACGCCTCAGTTCGTTTTGTACAAGGGTGCGAGCCCTTACTGGATAAGCAGTCCATGGCCGTGGAGAAAATATGCGTACGTATATAATTACACTTATGTTAACAATCAAGATGAATTATACTTTACTTATTTTCGGGCTACTGAGGATCTATCTCAAAGAATCAGATTAGTTTTAGATGAAACAGGAACCATGAGGAGGTTAAACTGGTTTGAAAGTGATGGGAAATGGAAGGAGTTATGGTCAGCGCCTAAGTACAGGTGCGATTCATATGGGCAGTGTGGCGATTACTTGAATTGTAATCCCAGTAATGAAAACAAAGTTGACTGTACTTGTCCACCTGGATATGAACCAAAGTTGATGAAAAACCGGATTTTGAAGGATGGGGAAGGTATTTGTATGAAGAAGCAACAAGGGTCTTCCTTGTTGTGTGAGTGTGAGCAGGGAGAGGGGTTTGTGAAAATATCAAAAGTTAACGTTCCTGATAATTCAAATGCTGTTTGGTTGGGGAAGAACATGGGCTATCTCCAATGTCAGCTGGAATGCATGAGTAATTACTCTTGCTTAGCTTATGCAAGTGTAGGTGTTGCAGGGACAACGGGTTGTTTAGCTTGGTATGGAAGATTGATGGACTCTCTAGAATTCAGGGAAGATGGATATGATCTCTATGTTTGTGTTGATGCACTTCAATTAGGTAAGTCTTCATCCTATATTTGGTGCTATTTCAAAACTTACCAAGCCAAATTTATATGAAGGTGTAGAAAAAATTTCCGATTATTTTCAAATAATGTAAGTTCTTTGGATTCATTCAGTTGAATATGCAAGTAAATCGAGTAGTTTGTTGAAAAGGAAGGAGATGCTAGCCATTTTTGCTATCTCAGTCTCTTCAGCGTGGGTTGTGATTGTTGTCTTTTTGTTCCTTAGGAAGAGAATAAAGAGGAGGTAAGAAGCAAAACTAAATAAATTACTATTATACTTTTAAGATATATATTTGTTCTGCAATTTGGTGACTCCCTATAGATAGTTGATGACAATAAACGAACTGCATTTCCTGAAAGTATTAATGTCTATTTAATGCAAATATTGCTTGAAAAGATTTGTTTTCTTTCTGTTTAAAGGGCAACGAAGGACAAATGGAGCAAAAGAATATCTCATATCAATAGTTTAGATCAAAACAAAAATACCCTGATGGCAGATGAGTTGAGGGAAACTAGTAATCAGGCAGAATTGGCATTTTGTGATCTCAGCACTATATCAACTGCAACGAATAATTTCTCTCTTGCTAACAAAATTGGGCAAGGGGGCTTTGGTTCTGTTTATAAGGTAATGACTCCTTAGCTTTTATGGTCTAAATATATAAGGCTTTAGGTTATAAGGCTTTGGTTCCAAGACTCTAAATATAGTCTTTCGGTTCTAATGTCCTACTTGACAATTTACCAAAATTCAACTGTGCATTATGATTCCAGGGTCAGCTCCCTGACGGACAGCAAGTCGCTGTGAAAAGATTATCCAAAAGCTCAAGGCAAGGAATGGAAGAATTTATCACTGAAGTGAAATTGATAGCAAAGCTTCAACACAGAAATCTGGTAAAGCTTCTAGGATGTTGCATTGAGGGAGAGGAACCTATGTTAATTTATGAATACTTAATCAACAAAAGCTTGGACTCTTCTCTTTTTGGTGAGTATAATTAATATCTTGTCATCATATTACGGTAGTTAGTCTACATTCGAACTGAAATCTTCATTTTCGTGTAGATCAAGTCAGAAGTGGGTCCTTAGATTGGCGGAAGCGCTTTGACATAATTGTTGGAACTGCTCGTGGAATCTTGTATCTCCACCAGGACTCAAGGTTGAGAATTATACACAGAGATTTGAAGACTAGCAATGTTCTATTAGATGCGGAGATGAACCCAAAAATTTCAGATTTTGGAATGGCTAGAATATTTGAAGATGACCAAATGCAAAACGAGACAAAAAAAGTTGTAGGCACATAGTAAGTACAATTTCACTTGATTATCAAAAGCAAAACATATATTAGCTTGGTTATTATACGATTTATAGAATGACCATCTTTCACATTAATCATTGCAGTGGCTATATGTCTCCAGAATATGCAGTGTTTGGGAAATTCTCAGTTAAATCCGATGTCTTTAGCTTTGGAGTCATAGTGTTGGAGATTATAAGTGGCAAGAAGAACAATGACTTTGATCAACATCATGCCTTAAGCTTGATAGGATATGTTAGTTATATAAATTTTCAAATTCCCATGAGGTAAAGATACTTGGATTGGAAATTCACACGTTGTTAATGGTAAAACTTTGACAGGTATGGGGATTATGGAGAAAAGATAGAGCTCTGGAAGTAGTTGATCCAGCAGTGGAGGAGTCATACCTACCTCATGAGGCCTTGAAGTGCATTCAAATTGCACTCTTGTGTGTACAAGAAGATGTAATGGACAGACCAACAATGTTAGATGTAGTTTTCATGCTGAACAACGATATGGCTCTTCCATATCCAAGACAACCTGGATTCATTTTCCATAGAACTTACAATCCTAACTCAATTGCCCGCGAGGAAGGATCAAGTTCTGTAAATACCATCACAATTACCACCACATTAGGTCGCTAATATCTCAAAAACTTCATTAACGTCGTCACACCACGAAAATGTACAATGAACTTTTTGGAGTTTTCGGAGACAACCCAGAGGAGGAAGCCCTACTTTGGTTATGTTTTTCGTAAGAGTCGAAAGAGGATTATGAGATTACTATCTGCGGGGTTTCTTAATTGGGAATTTTAGTATGTGCGTCTAAACTGCAGTGTTTAAGGATGGGCCCCTTGCAAGATTATCTATTGTAAACATTTCTTTATTTATTCAAACTAATTCCTTTTTATTATCAAAAAACTTTTTGGAGTTTTCTCTATAAAAATACTACTTTGGAATTCTAATTAATTTTTCAGTTAAAAAATATGCAAGGTATCAATAATGAAAATGCTCTAATAGTCAACAAAATGCTTTGTTAAATGTACAATTTTATAGTTTTTTCAATATTAGTATAGTTATTACATAATATTTTAATTATTTATTCAAATATATGAATTATTGTCACTAAATCTTGCTACATGTTAAAATATAATTATATAATACATAATTACTAATAAAATTTTGTAACACACATCGTAATTCCTAATATAATAATAGAGAATCAATAAACATCATTGTGTTAATTGATGACTTTTATATTACATAATCCGAACACATCTCACCTTAACTCTTGCCCACATTACAGCCCTAAAAAGTCCTTTGATTTACGATTATGCACATAAATCCTAGTGGTGGAGAAATAAAATGATATGAAAGATTGTGGAATGTCATGATTATGAATAGTATTTGAGTGTTCCTGTGAATTTATTTTATTTAAACACATTTTCTATGTCTACCTCTAGATTGCTCAGTTTCTAAAGGTAATGAATATTGATTGATTATGAGGAGAAGCATTGAATGTTGAATTCTTGCTATGATTTTTGAGAGTCGTTCATCTTCACTTATAACTATATATTCTTGAGAAATATGAGAAGTGAGTAAATGTTTTGAGTCCGTGATCTTAATTTTGATGTTTTTCCCGAGGACGGTAAACAATCTTAAATAAAGTCCTTTTGACTTATGAGTGCCTACTCTATATGGTGGAGGTTTGGTATATAAACAAGTATATAGTAGAATATTTGCTTAAAAAGAACTTGAACGAAGCACCAAACCATTAACCATAAGAGTGGTATGAGACATAATCGTAAGGAGAATCACCAAAATTTTAGACTTGCTTTAGAATGAGATTTTCTTAGTATATCTTTGTGTATTTCCTTTTGAAGTTTAATTATGATGTGTTTTATTGCCTTAATCTTAAATGGTTTGAATTTTAAGCTATGCATATTTTTTGATTTCATGATAAATGGATTGATGAAATTATTTTGTTTATCATGTTTTGATGTGATTTACTCAAAGATGAGTAAAATGTAAGTATGGGAAAATTTGATAAAACTATTAATTATCATTATTTTGAGCCTTAATTGTGTTATGCAATGTGTAATTTTTTTCATTCAATCTAAATGATTTACTTATCTTTTGTATTTTCGATATAAATATGAAGTTGTTTATGCCTCTTTACTTTATCGAAGTCCACTGCCTATACTGGATGTTGTCAATTTTAGGAGATTATTTTTGGAGAGACTCACCTTAATCTAGATAAAACTCCATATTCTAAATTTTCTCTTTCAACAAGGTATAAAAAATCTAGCAATCAACTAAAAGAATTGTTGTGAAATTAGTCATACTTTTGCAAATTGTCTTATTGTAAAATGAAGATATTGTTGTAGGTTTTACTCATATTCTTGAATATTGTTTAACACGACCTCCACAATTAAAAAGAGGGTTCTCTAAATCCAAGAATTCTTTGAGGTATGGATCTTCCTCTATCACTACTGCTATCATTCAGGATTTTACTACCATAAGTGATTTGAGAAACTACTCAAACAAATTATTTCTTCTACTTCCTTTACTACCATCTCAAATTCTTAATCTTCTTGTTGCTACCATATAAGGTTTTCATATCACCATTATGAGTGTTCTTGCGCCACTAATAAAATACTTTATTCCCTTCGATTCCTCTGCTGCTATGTCTACCACCACAACTAATTCTCCTTAGCTATATGAATTAGAATGTTGCAATCATATGACTACTAATGTCAAACTTTTGTCTTCTCTAATACCTCTCTTCTTTACCATTAATCCATATTGTAAGTGGTACTAAAATGCATATCACTTCTATTAGTCATACATTTACCCCTAATCTCAATCTCCCTAAAACCTACTAAATCCCCAATTTAGACATCAATCTCATCTTTGTTGGTCATTTAAGTGAAATAAGACTAAATGTTAACTTTTATCCCTTTATTTTCAGGTAAAAGATCTAAAAATAGGTCAGATTCTTAAGACATGTCATATAGTGGATAGATTATTTGAACTTACCTCTTTTCTTCTTCCTTCAACACTTGTTTCCACTACCACAACCATTAAGTCCTCCATTCAATAGTGGCATCTTTTTCTTAGCCATTCTTTAGCTATTAAGGTTCTTCAAAATTTGAATCGTTTCAATGTTTAGGTTATCAACTTGCAAAATAACCTAACTTACTTTGTCCTTTAATAATAACGATTATATTTTTGACATTCCATTGGACTTAACTTATTCTAACATTTGGGGTCTTTTCCCTATATCTTAAATCAATGGATTTTATTACTTTGCTTTATTTATTAATGATTATTCTTAGTTCACTTGGATTTATTTTTTGAAACATCATTGAGTTACCATAAATTTACATAACAATTCTAATATAATGAAAACTCAATTTTCATAAAATGATTTGCAAAGACAATATTATGGAATATTGAGACTCTTCTTTACTTCAGTTTCTTAATCAATAAGGAAATGTTGTTCAACATTCATTTCCTCACACGTACCAACAAAATGGACAAACTTAACAACATTGTCATATTCTTAATTCTATTTATGAACTAACTTTTTTTTCTCAATATCTAAAATTTTTTTAGTGATAAGTATTTTCTACTATTGTCTACACCATAAATAGAATTCCCACCTTTGTTTTTTCATGATTTATCTCCCTTTAAAAATTTATTTTGCAAGCCTCCTGATTGTTCAATTATATGGACCTTTATGTGTGCTTGTTTTGTTCTTTTACAACGTTATACACACATAAAATTAGATCCTCGTGCTTACATTGCTTTCTTAGTTATAGGATAAACCATAAAGGGTATCACAATTGGGATCCTATTTCCAATAGGTTACATATTTCTTATCATGTTACCTTATTGGAAAATATTATGTTTGTTTTCTCTTTCCAAATTTCACCACTCTGTTGCTACTAAATCTTTGTTTTTAACTAACTCCCCAATTGAGTTGTTCCCTAGTTTCAACATAGGAAACTGTACCATTAACACTATGACAACGTATTTTCAAATTATAATAAGCAAATTATAGTTCCAAATTATTTTCATTTTGAGACTTTAGATAGATTAGAATTGCGAGACAAGGTCGAAAATTTAGCAGAGAGAATTCAATAGGGACAATTTATTCAATTTCAATACCCAATTTACGAAGAACATACCTTAAAATTCTTTACATCCCTTGAGTATGAATCCAATAAACCTAGGGAATTGTGGTTTAGGTTGTGGGGACAACCTTGTGAGCTTAATTACGAGACTTTATATGAAATTTGTGGTTTCCCCAAATTATCCGTAGTGGATCAGCATGACGATTTCCGTGTCACCCCTTACTGGACTGAACTAATTGGGTTAGAGCATTTCGATGCTAAGAACACACACAACAAGATCATCAGGGGCCATGAACACTTGTTGCTGCACAAATTCATATGTCAAATTGTTTTTGACAAAATAGAAACCAACAAGTATTCGATGAAGGAACTTTTCATATTGTGATGCACGAACTATAACATCCCAATTTGTACAACCACTCATATCTTTAATGTAATTATTGCTACTCGACGTAAGAGGAGCAATAACTTAGGAATAGGTTGCTTGGTTTCATAGCTAATTACTATAGAGTTGAGTGCAACAATCTCATAGTCTACCATCCTAAATTCATAAACCATCATCATCTGTGGTGAGCTGAAATCCTGAAGTCCCACAGTATGGAACTTTGGGGTATTAGTGCCAAGACACACATCAATATCAAGACTAATCAAGCGAGTTCAAGTGCTCAACAACAACAAGAAAAGGATTTGACCAGCGAGGAGTCTGAGAAGGAAGAAGAAGCAAAAGAATCGGGCTGGAAGAAAGTGCTCGATACAATCTTTGCAAACACTAAGGTAATTACAAATACATTTGCGGAGAACTCTAGAAGGATGAAAGAGATAGCCCAAACACAACGAAGTCAGAGTCGGGATATACGTCGTATCCATCGTTATTTCGAGGCTTAGGGCTCCAACTTCCACCTCCAACACCATCCCTGCCTCCATCACCATAAGGCTCTGTTCTAACCCTTTTCTTTTTAATTTTAATCTTTATTTTATTTTTGTTTTACTTTAATTTGTGTCTCTTCTTTCCATTTATGTTTGTTTTTTCCCTTCTCACATTAAGGACAATATGTTGTTCAAGTGTGGGAAGGGTTATGTGTTTTGCTTTAAATGTGAATTTTGCATATTGTATGATAGTTTGTTAGGTTGCATTTTGTGTATTGTTTGAATGTGTCAATGGCTTAGATGAATTGAAATTGATTTAATTTTGAACATAGTCTATTAGTTTGTGAAGAATCATTAGCTCGCAAAATTAGTGAATTAGGTTCTTAGGCTAAATATGCAAGTTAATTAGGATTTAGTGTGAGTTGTCATCCTCTAAATTGTCACATTCATTCATAATTTGAGGTCTTTCAACTAAAATAGTTCTGCTAGTATTTTTCATGAAAACGAGTAGCTTAAGCAACAAGGTAGGCAATAAAAAAAAGTGTGTTGTTTAATTTTTTATAAATAACTATTCGATTAGCTTTCGGGTTATGAATAGAGTTAGTAGCTAGTTGAGAACATGATTTAACTGAGTAATCGGATCGAAACACATCACAAATGTATACCTTCGCGTCAAAAGGCTATAACATTATCAAAAGGACTCTTTTCAGTGGCTAAAGCACTCTTTGGGGTGATTTACTAATAAATCATACATACCTGCTCTTAAGATGCATTGGTTTAAGATGTTTTGGTTTAATCAAGCTCTACCTAGAGTTTCCTTTGTGCTTTGATTGACTTTTAGGCAGAGATTTAGCACCCTTGATATGATTAAAGGGATTTACAATCCTCCCATTTGATGCATATTATATAATCAAGCACTTGAGACACTAAATCACATCTCTTTCAGTGTTCCTTCTTTAGCTTTATGTGGAATGAAATTTTGAAGCTATGAAACATTGCCTCAGCTGTTGAGGATTAGATTGGGGTGATCGTTTGGCTATTTCAGCTGTAGAATTTGGCTAAAGGAGATCAAACTACACTAAAGATTGCTCTTGGTAATTTCTCTGTTGCTTAAAGGAAATTAAAATTTTTCCACAAAAGGCTTCACATTTATGCTTTTTCAACTTAAAAACCAAATTAGAGAACAAGTAATGGTTTATAATATGCACACTAAATGCTCCGAGTCTCTTGCTCTTAATCGAGGCATTATTGTTCTTCTATCACTATAGTCAAATTATTCATCTTTAATAGATCTTGTATGCCTACTATCTTGTTCAACGGCTATTCTTCTCGGGTGATATTTAGTTGCCTAATGAAGTTGCTCCTTTAACATCAACTTGCCAGGAAGTTTCAAACGTTCTATCATTTCTAGTTCTATTTCTTATATACTTTCCTTAGCTAGTTATGATTTATATTCTTTTGCTAAGCTGTCTTGTATGTTCTTCCTTGTTAGAAGTGCTTTTGGTACTTGACCATCTTGCTTGTATTATAATCTTATTCTTTAATACAAACTTATCTTTTTTAAAAAAATTAGAGCATTCTATTGACTATTAAAGTATTTTCATTATAATACTCTGTCTTATACTTTTTACCTTTTTCATATTTTTGATGTTATCATATATTTTTAATTTTTGTAATCAATATAATTTCTTATGTTATCAGCATTGTAGCAGATTTTATTCTTTAACCACATCAATTGAGAAAGAACAATTCAAAAGTGATCAATTTGGTCACTATCATAATAATATACTATTTTCCATTAGACTAATGACTCGCATAGAATTATCAAATTGAACTTTACTATTGCTGTTAGATTTATTGCAATCATGGAAGTTACTTCCTCTTAATTATCCTCATCATATATGAATTTTTGATCTCCAACTTGAGAAGCAAAAATTTCCGTTAGAATTTTATTAGAATTCCAAAGCAGTATCTTTACACAGAAAACTCTAAAAGGTTCTTTGTACATTTCCCTGAAGTGACAAGGTAAATGAAGTTCTTGAGATCTTTAACGAGCTAATGTGGTGGTAATCGTGATGGTATTTACAGAATTCGGTCCTTCCTCTCCTGCAAGTGGATTAGGATCGTAAGTTCTATAGAAAATGAAGCCAGGTTGTCTTGGATATGGAAGAGGCATGTCGTTGTTCAGCAGGAAAACCACATCAACCATAGTTGGTCTGTCCATCACATCTTCTTGTACACACAAGAGTGCAATTTGAATACATTTCAAGGCCTCATGAGGTAGGCATGACTCCTCCACTGCAGGGTCAATTACTTCTAGGGCTCTATCATTTCTCCATAATTCCCATACCTGTCAAATTTATACCAATAACAATGAATGAACTTTCAATTCAAGTATCTTTACCTTAAAGGAATTTGGAAATTTATGTAACTGACATATCCTATCAAGCTTAATGCAGGATGTTGATCAAAGTCATTGTTCTTCTTGCCACTTATAATCTCCAACACTATGACTCCAAAGCTAAAGACATCAGATTTAACCGAGAATTTTCCAAACACCGCATATTCTGGAGACATATAGCCACTGCAATGATTAATGTGAAAGATGGTCAATCTATAAATCGTATAACCATCAAACTAATATATGTTTTTTTTTTCTTTTTGGCAATCAGGGAAAATTGTACTTACTATGTGCCTACAACTTTTTTTGTCTCGTATTGCATTTGATCACCTTCAAATATTCTAGCCATTCCAAAATCTGAAATTTTTGGGTTCATCTCAGCATCTAATAGAACATTGCTAGTCTTCAAATCTCTGTGTATAATT
>JAOTAX010000001.1:4013497-4023905 GCA_025629825.1 Erythroxylum guanchezii
ACAAAGACAATTTTCTCTGTCCTGTCCACTGCAACCAAACATCTCACTGTCTTCAATTCTTGTTCTGTTCCGTCCTCCTCTGTCCCGTCTCGTCCTGTCTCTGCCTGTTGAAGACGCTGACCATACAGACAATTAGGATGTCGAGTGTTGAAATAGACTTACTAAGGGTTTGCGTTTCAAATGTAATGACACATTTAGGCCTAAGCACATATGTAAACAGGTTCTTTTCCCTTTTAGAGCTCACTAACGATAATGAAGAGGCTGACAGAGTTAACGAGGTCGACCTAGATGACACTTCTGTAGGCGGAGCACAAACTAACCATGCTGAAATTAGTTTACAAGCAACTATGGGAAAGTCAATTAGTACCACCATGAAACTCCAAGGCATTATCAGAAATAGAAAGGTTTTCATAATCATTGAAAACGACTCAACGTATAACTTCGTGGCTGAAAATATCATCGAAGACCACAAGCTCCCAGTGCAATTTCTTCCTTTATTTGGATTCCAAATAGGCAATGGGGAGGTGATTCGTCGTAATTGAATCTGCCGAAATGTAGCGATGCAGTTTTCAGGATTGAAAGTCACTCAAAATTATTTTCCCTTCTTAATTGGAGGTACTAATCTTATGTTCAGTATATAGTGGTTTGCGTCTCTTAACACTGTTCAAGCTAATTGGAATGAGATGTTCCTCGTTCTTAATTTGAATGGAAGGAACTACAAGCTACAAGGAGTCCCTTACAAAGCCCAATCCGAAGCCAGCTTCTAATATTTGGCAAAAGAGACTGATCAGTCAAGTACTAATGATACACAGCATCCAGAAATTTACACCTTGCTTCACGAATTTGAGTCTATTTTTTAGGAACCAAATTCTTTACCACCCTTTCAATCACACACTCATTCCACACCTCTCATCCCAAATTCCAAATCCCCTAACATTAGGCCTTACCAATATCTATATTTTCAAAAATCTGAAATTGAAAGGCAAATTTCAGATTTACTTCACTAAGGTTTTATTCACCCCAGTTCTAGCTCTTTGGCCAGTCATGTTCTTTTAATTAAGAAAAAGGGTGAAACTTGGTGAATGTGCATTAGTTATAGATCCTTGAACGAGATTACCATACCTAAAAATACCCAATACCCAATATAAACGAGTTAACCATACCTAAAAAATACCCAATACCCAATATAAACGAGCTTCTCGATGAGTCACATGGTGCAATCATTTTTTCCAAAATTGACTTGCATGCGGGATATCATCAAATCTGTGTCACTCCTGCTGATATTGCCAAAATAGCTTTTTAGACTTACTCTGGCAATTACGAGTTCATCGTAATGTCGTTTGGGCTCACCAACACCCCATCAACCTTCCAAACTGTAATGAATGATATTTTCAAGCCACACCTAAGAAGATTTATTTTGGTCTTCTTCGACGACATCTTGATCTACAGTCCATCAATTGAGCAACACCTAAAATATCTACGAATTGTACTTGAGCTTCTCCGTGACAACCATTTTTTTACTAAGGCCTTAAAGTGCTAATTCGGTGAAACCCAAATATTCCTTTTAAGTTTTTAGGATATCTGTCAAAGGTGCTGAAGTTGATTAAGACAAGATCCAAGCAGTCCAATATTGGCCTATGCCATATAAAATGAAGGAGTTACATGGATTTTTGGAATTAACAAGGTACTGCCACTTATTTGTGTAGCATTATGGTGTTATTGATCGACCATTAACAGATCTCACAAAGAAAAATGCATTTCAGTGGTCACTAATAGTTGACAAAGCTTTCTAACATCTCAAAAGTGTTCTAATTTTGGTTCCTATGTTGTGCCTTCTAGATTTTAGTCAACCATTTACAATGGAATGTGACGCCTCCATTGAATGAATTGGAGCTATACTTCTTTAAGATGATCATCCTGTGGCCTATTTTATTAAGTGATTCTCCTTCTCTTACCAATTAAAATCTACATATGATCGGGAATTACTTGCTCTTTTTCTAGCTTTACAGAAATGGAGGCATTACCTTTTAGGACAACATTTCTTTTTCAAAATAGATTATTTCAGCCTTAAATTTTTACTAGAGTAGCGTATCACTACCAACAAACATCAAAGGCTACTCTTGAAGTTGTTACCATTTTATTTTTCCATTGTTTACAAGGCTGGAAAAGAAAACAAAAGAACATATGCACTTTCCCGACATCCACAACATGCAAAATTTCTCACTTTTGCTCTTCCAGTCTCTTTAGGCTTTATGGATTTACAGGAAGCTCTTCAAGCAGATCCTTATACTATCTAAATTATGAAGACACTTTTCAAAGACTCCACTTCTTATCAGAACTTCTAGGTGGTAGATTAGAAATTTTATTACAAGAATCGTCTGGTAATCCCAAACAATGCACCCTTGAGGCATAAAATTTTATCCGAATCCCATGATTCTTTATCTACAGGTCATGGAGGACATTTAAAGATTCTCAAAAGGCTTTCTGCAAACTTTTTCTAGCTAGGTATGAAGTATAATGCCAAGCATTATGTTCATAATTGCTTAACGTGTCAATAGATCAAATACCAAGCCTCGACTCCTGTTGGTCTTCTGTAACCCCTACCTGTACCAAGGAGGATATGGGAAGATATCTCTCTAAAATTCATCGTTGGTCCTCGTAAATATAAAAATTTTGATATTTTTTTGGTGGTAGTAAACCGTCTCAATAAGTATGCCCATTTCATTCCTTTATCTCTGTGAAAAAAGTTGCTAAAAAATTTTACAGGTAGATTGTCCATCTTTATGACATTCCAAGGTCTATCCTTTCGGATAGAGATGTCATATTCCTTATCAATTTCTGGCAGGAACTTTTCAGATTAAACAAAACTCACTTAAGAATGTGGAATTTTTACCACCCTTAATCTGATGGCCAAACGGGGTGGTAAACTAATGTTTAAAAACCTATTTACGTTGCTTTGTCAATGAGTAGCCTACTGCCTGGATTACATTCATCCCTTGGGTTAAATATTCTTTCAATACCAGCTCTCATATTTCCATAGGGACCATACCTTTCAAGATGGTCTATGGACGAGATCCTCCTCTACTCCATCCCTTTGTTTTGAGAGAAATAGACCTTGCTGAGCTAGAGGAACAACATCTTCTTCGTGATGACATGCTTAAACTACTGAGAGCCAATCTCTTGAAGCCTTAGTTAAGCATGAAAGCACAAGCTGATTCCAATAGAAGAGACATAAGTTTCAATTTTGGCAACTCTGTCTATTTAAGAATTCAGCTTTATTGCTAGCACTCACTAGGTAAACGACAATGTGATAAACTTTCTCCTAGAATTTTTTTCCCTTACAAAGTTATTTGGCATGTTGGACCAATAGCGTATGAATTGGAACTTGCAGCTTCTTCTAGGGTTTATCCCATCTTCCATATGTCACTTCTACGTCCAAATTTGGGGCAACTACCAGCTTGTCCACCAGCTCCCTTACTAATTACTTCTGATTGGGAGATCATTCTTTCTCCTGCCAAAGTATTGTCACATCATTGGGTAAAAGAAGCAGGTGTTCCTACTTTGGAGTTGTTAGTTCAATGGGGAAATATACCACTAGAAGAAGTCAGCTGGGAAAATTATGATCTTCTTATTGGTCAATTTCCCTCTTTTTACCATGAGGACAAGTTGAGTTTCCAGGGGGAAATATTGATACAATTCCACCTTTGCATGCCTATTCAAGGAAAAAATGGAGAGCTCGTGACAAGGAGCAAATGGCAGAAGACCAATTCTGTATTTGCCAGATGTTAGGCCTACATGATCTACATGTGGTTGAGTAATTGCCTGCATGTTCTCCACATCTCCAGCTTTACCATTTCATCCTTTATCTCCTAGTTTCTAAGAACTTAGTTATGTTTGTTAGCAAATAATACTCTAGGATATCTATCATAAGTATCTTAGGAATTGTTTAGTCATACGCATTTTGTATTATCATTTGAATTTCAAGTTAGAGATTTGTCCTCTCGAATTGGACTAGTTTTATTATTTGTAATTATGTCAAGATTCTTACACTTTTTGCAGCTAATAAATATTTATATTTTTCTCTCTACCTTTATTCCATTATGTTCTATATTCGGCTTCTATCAAATATCCAGTAAAATTGTGGAGCTCAAGAATGCTTCAGTAGGCATATGATTTGTCAAGGAACCATGAAATGGTGGCGGTGCATTATGGAATGACAGGCAGGCTCCTGCAAAGAGGTATGAATTATGTTGGAAATTCATTGAATCCATCAAAAACTTCATCTGGTCTATTACTTACTCTTATGCATGGAAATTAGAAGCTAGACAAGGAAATGAGATGGAATAAGACGACTACAAGTAAAGAATTAGATGAACATAGGGCTAAAGGGTTATGCTTTTAGTGTGAAGAAATGTATGTTCCTGGCCATAAGTGCAGGAAGAAGATGTTACAGGTGTATTTGGTGGAAAGTGAAGTTGAGAATAAGGAAGCTGATGAAGCCATAGAAGAAAAGATACCTAATATATCCTTGCAAGCAATGCCTAGAGTAATTGTAGTTAATTTTCAGCAGATTAAGGTGTAAAGCATGTTAGATGGAAATATAATTCACACATACTGATGAGGAAGTACGCATAATTTTGTAGACAAAAATTTAATATCTAGATTAGGAATAGAGCTTGAAGAGGTGAAGTAGTTGTTTATTGTAATAGGTAGAGGGATGATTTTAAGTTATAATAGGGTGTGTAGAAATTTAAGGTGGTAGATAGAGGGTAGAGATTTTTGCTCGAATGCTTTGGTGATTGATATAGGATGTACCAACATGGTATTGGGGGCTCAGTGGTCTTTAACATTCAACAATATTGTGTTCAATTATCAAAATGGAACAATGAAAATCTGTTGGAAGGGTGAAGTGGTGGAATTAGTGAGAGAAGGAAACATAAGTAATAAGTGTAAATTGCATCATGTTTTAGGGCATAGTTTGGTATGTGTTTAGTCGTTGATTCAATCATTTAGTAAGTGTTTAGGTTAGAATTGTGTTAGATTGTTAATTATTTATGTTTTAAGTGTTTTATTGGTTTAGTACAAGTCTTTGAACTTAAATATTATATTTTTGAGGTACCTTGATGTGTTTTCTTGTGTTTCAGGGTCAACATCGAAGAACAGAGGAGTTTTGAAGACATTCGAACTGAAACAATGACCCACCACGATCGTGATAGAAGCTCCATATTTGGCCCATGATTGTGGCCTACATGCCACGATCATGACAGAAGGCTCAGATGTGAGCCACAATCGTGGCCTGCATGAGGCAAACGCGTAGACACTTATGAACGTCAAGTTTCGAGGGATTTGTTTAGACCTTTCGAACCTAGGAAAAACCCTAGGGTCACCCAAAACATAAGAGGATAAAGAAAGAACAAAAAGAGGCATAGAAAAGAGTGGGTTTTTGTATCAACTACCTCGAGAAACCCTAGAAAGAGATCATCGAGAGATAGAGGAAGAGAAGAAGGCAAAGAAAAGAGGAGAAGAAGCTGACTCGTCGGATCAGGAGGTTTCTTGACATCGTTGCCTCCCATCATCCATTTTAGATTGTATTTTTTTTCTTTTCAGTTTTATTATTGTATAGAATTGGATTGAACAAAAGATGATAGGATCTAGAATGTCAAAGATGTTCTAAAATCACCTTCGAAATTTTATTCTTTAATTAATGAGAAACTGATTATTTATGTGTTTATTGGATATTGTTGTGGTTTGATTTTGCTATTGCATAATTCTATAATAAACTGAGAGGGTGAATCAAATGAAAAATGATTAAATTGGACTAACGAGAGTTAGGTGATTTAATAGAAACCAAAATTAAATCAGATCCATAATTTATGCGAAGAGAGATCTCGTATAGGTTTCTAATAGTTTATTAGAGAACTTCAGAACTAATTAGGGTTTTGGATATGTTGTGAATTGAGAGATTACATCTTCCATAATCTGATTAGGGTTAATGGTTATAACTCGAGAAAAAGTAATCAACCTAGGATAATCTAGAACTAACAATCCAATAATTCATAATCTGTTAGGTTAGCATTAAGGATAGGTAAAATTCTGTTTTTCTCAATTGGTAATTTCCTTCAGTTGATTCTTAAGTGTGTTGCAAATTGTTTAATAATTAATATTTTCGTGATTGATTCTTAATTTGATTGATTGAATTAAATTCTCATATTAATTATTCTCATATTAATTTCATTGCATCTTAAATTTCTATTATTTGTTTCTGGCCTTAGATTTTAGGATTATATTAGTTCCTTCCTAGCGAGATCGACACCTTTGCTACTACACTAATGAACTATGCGCCTGTGGATTATTGAGAGTTAATAATTAAAACTTACACACAACTAACCCTAATCAAATTTTTGGTGCCATTGTCGGGGAGGCAATTAGTTTAGTTCTTTAGTCTAAGGTGTTTTAGTTAGTTTTTAGTTTTTGTAAGTCCTTTCTATTTTTGAATCTATGCTCTTGCATGAATACAAGAGTTACGAGAAGTTCGAGTTGTGCAGCTGAAACCTTAAAGCTAGATATCACTCGATTAGAACGATCAATTAGGAAAGCTCGACGCGATGAAAAAGAAGAAATTGCAAAAGCAATAATGATTGAGGAATTTCAATAAGATTTAGATCACGGAGCAAACTAAAGACGTCCACAAAGAACCCTTATGGATTTCATGAGACTAGGGTTCAATGTGACTAACCAAGTAGTAGCTAGGCCACTCGTACAACCAGCCTCTTTTGAAATTAAACCAACCCTCCTAAACATGCTTCAACAAAATGTGCAATTTTATGGATTAACGAATGAAGGTCCCAATGCACATATAGTAAGTTTCATTAAACTCTACGATACCTTTCGGTACCATTAGATGTCAAAGTATCCAATAAGAATTAGGCTTTTTTCTTTTACTCTAAGAGATAGAGCAAATGCTTAGTACCACTCCCTCAACCCAGCCAATGTCACCACTAGGGATCAACTAGTTCGTGCCTTTTTAGACAAGTATTTTTCCCTTACTAAGACCATGAAGATTATCAAGGAGATTACCAACTTCTAGTAAAGTGATGGGGAATCGGTTTATGAAACGTGGGAACAATACAAGGACTTGCAACAAAAATGCCCACACCATAACTTACCTAAGGAGTTCTTGTTGTAAACATTTTGTAATGGAGTAAACCCACATACGAGAGGCACGATTGATGCACCTTCAGCAGGATCACTGATGCGAAAGACAGTAGATGAAGCAGAAGAGCTGATAGAGGAGATGGTGAGTAATAGCTGCCTATGGACGAACGAGCAGAATAGACAACCCACTACCTTCCGAGAACAAAAAGGAGTTGTAGTTGTTGATCAAATGACGGAGATCCAGGAAAAAAATTGACAACTTAACTCGACAACTTAACAACATGAAGGCTTCGTCCTTAGCTTCAGTAAAAGCTATGCAACTAAAGTGTGAACTCTGTGGACAGATGGACTATGATACAACAGACTGCTTCTTGATGAAGGATAACGATCCAAAGCAAGTTAGTTATATGGGAGCTTAATATGAACGAGGAGGAGAAAACAAGCCCTACTCTAACACATATACCCATAGGTGGAAGAATCACCCTAACTTCTCTTGAACGAACAATGTTGGAGGACAATTCAGACCCCAAGGACAACTAGGTTTCTAACGAGATAAACCTAATTGTTGGATAGGATTTTAGATAAAATTTGAGGCATGGAGGATGCACATAAGAGGCTTGAAAGCAAGTTTGAGCAAGTAACTAAGAACCACGTCTCTTCAATACATAATTTGGAGGTCCAAGTAAGTTAACTACCAGAGGTAATTTCAACTCAGAATGCAAGAACCCTTCGAAGAAATATCGAATCTAACCCAAAGGAATAAATTATGGTTATTATTCAGACCTAAGAAAAGAAACTCGAACATATGAAAGAAGATGGATATAATGAAGAAGGACAAGCAAATATGAAATTCCTTCTAAGTGAGCTTGTAATTAAGCCAATCGAGGAGCCTCGACTTAAATTTTCGTACCTATTCTAGCTCAGCAGAAGTCAAAATCAAGTAAGGCGGCGAGGAATTCTAAGGAGGCTAAATTAAACAATGTTGAGGACATAACATAATAACTACAAACGATGTTCACATTAAGGGAATCGATCAAGAAGAATATAGCACAGAAGAAAGAGGACCCAGGGAATTTTTCCATTTCTTTCAGTATCAATAGAGTTAAAATAGATAGGACATTCGTAGATTTGGAAGCGAGTATTAATATGATGCCCTATACCTTTAGTCAAAATTTGGGGTTAGAAGAGTTAGAACCCATTAAGATGCTAGTAAAGATGGTGAACAGAACAGTTCATCGATCGAAGGGTATTATTAAAGATGTACAAATACAGATCAATATATTTACCTTCCCCACAGACTTCTTTGTATTAGATATTGGAGAAGATGTGGAAACCCCTGTGGTCCTTGGACAATCATTCTTGGCTACTGCTTGTTTAATAATTGACGTTAATGGGATGAATTAACTTTGAAGGTTGGAAAGCATCAAATATCCTCCACTGTGTCGAAGAATGACAATAGTTCTCCCTTACTTCCAGCTAACATTAAAGAAACAGAACCTCGAGGACAATGGGAGGATATTAAGGATCCTAGGAACGCATTTAGAAAGAAACAATCGCAGAGGAGAAGGCGTAGGAAGGTGAAGCAGAAGGAAGGTGGAACCCAGGGCATGGTAGCTCATTTGCAAATTATAAGTTCAATGGCTGTGCTACCATTGCACGATTTATTTGAACCACCTTGAGCACAAGAAGAGCGTCAAGCTATTGATGTTAAAAGAAGTGCTACATAGGAGGCAACCCATGGATTGTTAATTTCATGTTATTTCCTTTGACATTTAAATATTTGAATTCTGTAGTTAGGTTATTTCGTTCCAAATAAGGTCGAGAAGGCATAGGACTTAAACATGAGTTAGATAATAGAGGAAGTAAGCAAAAAAGAGGTGAAAGAGTTATAAAAGAGTTAGGAAGGGATCTCGGGAATGTGTAGAAGGACAAAAGAAGAAAAAATTAAAAATCGGTGGAATTATTACGAGCCACAATTGTGGCTTGTGGAAGGGTAAAACTATCCACGCAATTTTTAGCTAAAATTTTTACCATTTTACCCTTCCTTCACCTATATATTCAAGTCATACTTTATTTTTTCACTCACTTTCATTTTAACTTTATCTCTCTAAGTTTAGAACCTCTAAATGCTCTCACTTCTCTCTAATTAAATTCCAAATTTCCATTGTATTCCAACCTCCACCTACTTGCAGTCCACTATGCTGCGCATTAAGTAGTTAGCGAAGCACAACCAATCATCATGAAAAAATCAAGTCTCGGGCCAAGGGCGAAGGAATAGGGCGGTGGATTTCAAAGCACCCTTCCCAATATACACAAAGGAGGAAGGTATTCAATTCAAATCCCCTAATGTTAAACAGATAGTAGTCCCGAAATACTTTGATTTTGCTATGCTTTTTAGGCTAGAATTATGAAATAGGGTAGAGAATTTAGCAGCAAGAATTCAGTGGAGTAGGTTTATACACTTCCAATATCCTCTCTACCGGAAGCTCACTCTCGAATTCTTCACTTCCCTTCAATTCGAAACTAACAACCCCAAGGAAATGTGGTTTAGGTTACGGGGACAACCTTATGAGCTAAACCTTGAAATTATGTATGATATTTGTGGTTTTCGCGAATCTTACATTGTCTATCAGCATGTTGATTTTTGTGCTTTCGATTATTAGAATGAGCTCACTGGGTTGGAGAGGTATGAAGCCAAGAATGCCTATAACAACATTATACGAAGCCATGAGCACTTGTTGTTACATAAATTCACATGTCAAATGGTTTTTGACAAATCATAAACCAACAAGTGCTCAACAAAGGAACTTTTTCTGTTATGGTGCATAAATCACAACATCCCAATGTGCACCTCCACACATGTGTTTAATGCTATTGTTGCGACTCTACGTAAGAGGAGTAACAATTTGGGTATGGGTTACTTGGTTTCTACCATTGCTGGGTACTATGGCGTGGATTGTAGAGGTTTAACGGTCTACCTCCCTGATTTTCTAAATCACCATCACTTGTGGCATGCTAAAATCCTAAAGTCCTATAATATGGAACTCTGGGACATTAGTCAAGAAAACTCATGTAAAGATCAAGGTTAGTCGGGCAAGTTCTAGCACAATGCCACTGTTGGACCCCGAACTTTTTTTGAAAATTTGATTTATTAAATGAAATTAAATGAGAAATTAGGGGTGTTTAATGTTTTATTTGGGTAATGTTAATTGGAGCAATTGCAATGATATTTTGAGGTTAATGCATGAAATGG
>JAOTAX010000001.1:4041134-4053142 GCA_025629825.1 Erythroxylum guanchezii
TTAATTACTTTTGCTCTTAATTATACATATGCTACATTATTCTTTTAAAAAATTAAAGTTTGTGCCTAGACAATTATGGTATTATGACCAAGATAATAAAATGTGTAGCCTTTTTAAACCTTTAAGATAGGGTATCTAGAAAAGCAAATAGTTACCATAGTATCTAACTAAAAATAAGAGTTATCCTAGTAGCTAACTTCTTATTTAATGGGCTATAATTTTTTTATCTATTATGGAAAACCATAAACCATCAAGTGATTCAAACTAGGCTTCTTACTTGTCCATATTCCAAAAGGAATTTTGGGAATTGATTTACTAGGAACTCAGTTTTATGATGTAGAGTGCTATTTTCAGTTCCTCGCCTCACAAACACTTAAAAAGCTTTGATCTTGCCTTCTTGTTTCTTACAATGCCCTTTAATGTGTGATTATGCCTCTTTATTACTCTATTTAACTCAGGTGTACCTAGTGTGGTATATTGTGCAACTATTCCATAACCCTCTAGAAACTTGGGAAAAGGTTCTTTCTCTTTCTTGAATCTCCATGTTTACCATAGTAATCTCCACCATAATCAGTTTTAAAATTTTTAAAGATTTTATTAAGTTATTTCTCAACGTCTATCTTAAATATTTTATACTTCTCTAAAGCCTCGAACTTATTAACGATGAGATAAAAATAATTATATTGAGAATAATGATCAATAAAAATAATAAATAGTTTCTTTGCATCAATGATGGGGCTCAAAAGTCCAAGAATATATTTATGAAAATCCCTAAAATCTCGTTACTCCCAGTGGCACCTTTCTTCTTGTTCTCAGTGAGTTTATCTTTAATATAATTTACATAGGCACTACCAATATCTTCATAAATAAAAATTGAGAGGATTTCATCCTTGATTATTCTTTCAACCTTTCTTTTTTCATATGACCAAGTTTCATATGTAGGAATGGTAATCGATCAGGTCAGGCTTGGATTACAAGTTTTTTTTCAAAAATATGAGCTCAACCTGTAACTCGATTAGGTTTGAGAGAATTAGCCCAAGCCTGAGCTTGATCGAGCTTTAGGTAGCCCAAAGTCCAATCACGCCTAAGCGACTAAAAGTAAGCTTATTGAAAGTAAAAAGAGGATGAGGAAAGTAACTCTATAAATAGAACATTTGACTTATAAATACAATTACAAATCACTTAAAGGATTGGACTTTTGGGCTTAAATTCTCCCAATTGGGTTTTAGGTTCCTTATCCTAAATATGCTTTATTATTAAAATTTTAATTTTATTTGAAAATACAACAACTTTATTTTTTAATATAGTTAGGCTTCAGATTAGGCTAGTTTGTGGAGCCTAATTCCAAGCCTAACCCAAAGTCTAAAAATTTTTATAAATAAAAGTTTAAGGTTAACCTAAAACTCGGTCAATTCATGTTAAATTTGTTTACTTTGGATTGGACTAAGCTTGATCAAGCCCAAGTTATTTTACCGTTCCTACTATTATATCACAAAGTACATGACATATTCTAAGTTAAATGCCTTTTAATTCCTTTCTTTTTAATATTCATAAGCAATTTACCAATATCCTTCATATATAAACAATAAATACCATCATTCAATAAACATTCACAAATCATAATGGAATTGAGGAACGATGAAACTTATTATTATTGAAAATCAAAGTGTATTCAATATCATCAAGTTAGGAAACTGAAATTAAACTACATTTTATAATTGAGACATACTCCACTTTACTTAATACTATACTACTACCAAATATACATTGCAGCTCCACATCTCCAAACTTTTACTTAATTTTCACCTATAAGCAAGTTCACCTCCCCTTTACTTGGACTTCTTTTGTTCCTTATTGCCTCTAATATATTAGAAAAATTAATAAAGAACTAGTATTTAACCACCAACTGTTTGGTGCTATATCTATTGAAAATAACTTAAATAAAATTTAAAACCTCAAGATTACCTTATTTGTTTTCCTTCTTTTAAAAAACCTTTATACTTATAATAGTCCTTCTTTAAGTGTTTTATCTTATCACAATGCTAATATTCCATATAATTCTTCTTAACCCCTACCAGATGGCTTATTGGGTTTTTCTCTAATCTTCTTAAAACCTTTATTCCCACTTCTCAATGGGATTACCATAATTCCCGTTAGGTTTAAAGGATTTAAACACTATATTTAATATATTACCCTCTCGTACTTTAATCTTTTTCTCTTCTATATTAATTTATTCACTACCTAAACCTCCTTCCTAGCATCTTAAATTGTCTTTAAGGAACTAAACTCAAATGGTAAAGAATCTAACACTTGATAGAATAAGGAAGAACCAAATATCAAGATAAAAATCCCATTTAGCTTATTAGCTATGTCTTATATCGTCATGATGTAAATTTTAACCCAAGACATTTTATCATACTTTTTTAAAGTTAACTTGTGGTTTATTGTCCAACTTCATCTTCCTCACATTATGTTAATCTTTCTTCAAAGTTTCCATTAGCATTTTAGCACTATTTTTAACTGATACACCCTTAAAATATAATGAAATAGACTTCTTCATAAACATAATGCTCATCTTATTTGATCTTTCCCATTTTTAGAAGGAAACCTTCTACTTTGTCGTCTGCTCTTATGTAATAGCACAAGCTCATCCTCAATGAGAGCCATATCGAGATCTGTCAAACCTAATGCTAACTGCGTATCACTTATCCAAGTCTTAAAGTTATTATTAGCAAAGGTCTTTGATTGCGTTTTGGTTGTGTGTAAGTTTTAATTATTAACCCTCGATAATCCGCAAGTGCACAGTTTATTAGCATAGTACCAAAGGTGTCGATCCCACAAGAAGGGAACTAATCTAATCCTAAAATATAAGGCCAGAAATAAATAACAAAATTCAAGATGCAATGAAACTAATACGAGAATTTAATTCAATTAATCAAATTAAGAATCAAACATGAAAATACTAATTATTAAGCAATTTGCAACATACCCAAGAATCAACTGAAGGAAATTACTAATTGAGAGAGGGAATTTTACCTATCCTTAATGCTAACATAACTGATTATGAATTATTGGATTGTTGGTTCTAAACGAACCTATGGTTGATTACTCTCTCTCAAGTTATAACCATTAACCCTAAATTATAACCCCTAATTAGATTATGGAGGTTGCAATCTCTCAATTCACAACCTATTCCAAACCCTAATTAGTTCTGAAGTTCTCTAATAAACTATCGGAAACCTATACAAGATCTCTCCACACAAATTATTGATCTGATTTAATTATGGTTTCTACTAAAACACCTAACTATCATTAGTCTAATTAATTGTTTTTTATTCAATTCACCCTCTCAATTTATTATCGAATTATGCAATAGCAGAATCAAACCACAACAATATCCAATCAAGAATAAAATTTTGAAGGTGAATTTAAAACATCCTCGATATTCTAGATCCTATCATCAACTATTCAATCCAATTATACACAATAATAAAACTGAAAAGAACAGGAAATACAATCTAAAATGGATGACGGGAGGTAGCGACATCGGGAAACCTCCTGATCTAAGAAATACTTCGAGTCAACTTCTTCTCCTCTTCTCTCTTCCTTCTTCTCTTCCTCTATCTCTTGTTGATTTCTCTCTAGGTTTCTCAAGGTGGTTGATGCAAAAAGCTCTTTTCTCTGCCTCTTTTTGTTCTTTTTATATCCTCTTGTGTTTTAGGTAACCCTAGGGTTTTTTCGAGATTCGAAAAATCCAAAAAAATCCCTCAAAACTTGACGTTTGTGAGTGTCTACGTGTCTGTTTGACGCAGGCCACGACTGTGGCTTACATTTGAGCCTTCTGTAATGATCATGGCATGCAGTTCACGATCGTGGGCCATTCATTAGGCTTCTGTCACAATTTGTTACAATGCCAATTTGTCATCCGAGTTTGTGAGCCTTTGGTAAGGGTTCTTCGTTTAGCTGATAGTGATAAAAAAGGCAATAATGAGTTATTTTCATAATGTCATTGAGAGGGCAAAGGAAGAAATCAAGGTCAATCTGAAAAAATGGTCTTCTTTATACACACCTTATCTTGCAACCGTCAATAAAAGATGGGAAAAGCAACTTTACTCAAGCTATTTATAGCTGGGGCATTTTTGAATCCTAATGTCTATTTCAAGTTTTACAAAGAAAGCTAAAGTTAATAAGAGAATGCTATTAACTATTACAATAGTTGTTTCCCATTAGATGATGCAAGATTTTGTAAGCTCACAAATGGAGATTTATAAGGAGTCTTTTGGGAATTTTAGGATGTCAATTACTATTTGACAAAGAGTAAAACTTAATCCAGGTATATATTTTTTCACTTTTATTATTGTTGAAAATTAATTATCACTTTATTTTGTTTATGATGCTAATTTTGTTGTCTTACGACTTACAATTTCTTGTTGGGACCAATTTGAAAGTGGTGTTTCAAAATGGCAAAGATTTGTAGTTCAAATTCTAAGTCAATGTGTGAGTGCAATAGGTTGTGAGAGGAATTGAAGCACATTTGAATCCATCCATTCTAAGAAAGAAATATATTGGAGCACAAAAGATTGAATGACTTGTTCTTCATTTGATACAATTTAAAGCATCGAGAAAGGTATGTTATTATGATTACTAAATTAGATATAATTTCTTACAATTTTTTAATAATTTAATTTTATTATTTACTAGGACTATTAATAGAACTCTTAATAAAAAAGTAGTTCAGTAGATCCAATTTGCATTGATAATATCGACAATTTGCATTGATAATATCGATCTTTAGGCATATTGGGTTTTTGAGGAACCAGGTTTGATAAATAAGAGTCACTTGAAAGATAATCTTGGATAGAAAAGCATTGACACGTCATTTGGTGCAATGAATTTGAATGATGATGATAATGAGGCTCTTCTCAATGATGAAGATTGTACCAAAATAAGAATTTAGGTCAATGCAGTTATAGCAGGTATCCCTCTATAGATGATTAAATAAAGTTCCAGGTTTTTGTTTCTCCTCTTCTTTTAATTTTACTTATATTTGATATATATGTTAAACTATATATATGCAATTTAATTGTAAATGTTTTTGTTTCATGTTTCATTTCTAGTTGATTGTTTTCTCATCACGAACTCTTATTGTAAATTGTAATAGTTAGAGAGTTAAGAATATTTATTATTCTTTTTATTTGATTTTTGATTTAATTATTATTTATTGTATGATAAAATTGCAATATTTTAAATACTTCATATTGTTCTTAATTTTATATTTGTATGATGATTAAATGACCTTTTTCATATTAATTGTAGTTATTATTTATATGTGAAATATTTGAAATTAACGCTAATAAAAATAAATAAATTTTTGTTATTTTAAATTTTTATTATTATGATTTTTTTAAGACAGTGTGGATGCAAAATTATAAAGTATACATTACAATATACAAATTGACTATTTTGCAATTTTTAAAAAATTTACTATTTTACAAATTTAAAAAATTACCTGAAATAGTACCAAGTATTGACTACTACTAGTGCAGTACCGTATCAAAATTTAATCCAGTTCTAATAATTTAACACATTTTATTTCTTATGTATAATTAATTCTTGTACCCGATGTTATGAATGCCAATACATTGGGTACAAAAATTAATTATACATAAGAAATAAAATATGTTAAATTTTGCTTAAATTTGGGTTTCTAAACATTTGGCTATGAATATATTTTCGTCGTAGCCAAATGTTTTTAAAAGAAATTATATAATCTGTGACTTGTAGCTATGAAAATAGTTTCGTACCTAAAATTATTCTTAGTTAAAAGAAAAAGAACAAAAACATTTGGGTATAAATATATTTTCATGGTCAAATGTTTTTAACAAGAATCATAGGATTTGTGACTTTTAACTACGAAAATATATTCATAGCTAAAAGGAGAAGAATACAAGAGAGTTTTTAATATAATAAACTACCATTTTGCAAAAAACATAGACAAAAGTTTGCTTTTTAACAACAATTTTAAAAAAATGTAGCCAAATGTGCAATTTTTAACTATGATTTTCAGATAGTCATTAAAAGAAAAGTAGCTAGAAGGCTTCTTTGTTGTAGCGTTTAGCTACGATTAGCAAAATCATCGTAAAAGGCTGAACTTCAAAAAAGTAGTCATAGGACTACCTTGTTGTAGTTTTAGCTAGGATTCGCAAAATCATCACCAAAGGATCACCTTAGTAGCAAAAGAAATGTAATCAAAGGGCTATCTTGTTGTAATGTCTTTAAAAATATCACAAATATAATTAAAATTCTTCAAGTCTTTATTTGTCTTGAATATAAAATAAAATACTGATTAATTTTAACCTAAATAATAAAAAATCTTACGTGTAACTTCATCAGTCTCTAAGAATGTTGGAGGCATCAGGTCGAGTAAGGTAAACATTGAGACATTGGGTCGGATTCCTCGAGTATTTCACGGTAGTTTACAATTATGGAACCTAGGCATGGACCACTGCCCATGCAGAACACGCCAGCAGTAGGTAGTATTTGAGGCAACACGACACATGAATGACTTCCCGTATCAAAAGTTGGCAGTGGCACCTAATCTTTGGCAATCGCTTGCTTGGCGCTGTCAAACAGAACATAATGGAAGTGTGTCCCACACACGTGACGGTCACCATCCCTGGTCCAAAGCTAGTTATTAGTACCAATTCCTAACCGTTTACTCGAAACTGATTTGCTTTTCTTTCCGTCTTTCGTTGACAATGGCCTTTTCCAGCTGTTCAATGGCCCTCGCGTAGCTCTTCTGCTTCCCTTTATAATGTGTTGTTACGTTTCGGTAGTTGTTTTCACTCCCAGTACATGCTTAGAACCTTTTTTACTAAGGGTTGCTGTGTTCCAATACATGTATCTCCTATTCTAGTCGAAGCCGTGTTCCAATACATGTATCTCCTATTCTAGTCGAAACATTCAATGCCATTCAAATCATCCAACGTTTTCTGTTGCATGTGTTTCAATATATTTATATCCTATTCCAATCGAACCATTCAATCTTTATCAATCATCCAACGTTTTCCAATTGAAACTTGTTTATTTTTAACATACCGAAAACTAATGATAAAGACTTCTATCAAAATTCGAATGAGGACGTTTTAAACCTCTAATCCTAATCCTTAACTAGAAATTTGAAAGTGTTGGGAAACCGGGTTGAGATCCAATCCCGACCGCAATAGAATTCGTGATTTTTAATTTCTCAAAAATCAAGATCTATTTAATTCTATAAAATGATGAACACAAATTATAAAGCATAATTTTAATTTGTACCTTATTTCAAAACTTGATCTTTATCTTATCACATCCCTCGAACTGTTCTCGAAACTGATCCATCTTAATCACCGTAGCTGCACAAGTATCCGGCTTTTAATGGTATCCACTGAACAGGTTGAGAGAACTCTGTAACTCTTACATAGAAGGTTAAGCAAGAAGTGATAACTCCATAGAGCTTAAGCCTATTTATAATAAATTTTAGACGTTTTAGTAATTTAATTGAAATTAAATTCTAACTGCAATTAAACTTTAATTAGAATTACAAATAATTCTAATTAAATGTCAATTATGCTCGTATAAGATTCAATATCTCATATTGATCCTTATTTATTAAATATCTCATTTTTAATCATAAAGTTTCTCAAACTTTACAATCAAGTCCAACTTAATTAAATTAACTTTATTCTCTTCAACCCATTCTATATGTGAGACTTATTAGGTTCCCAAATAAATTAGCAATGATTATAAAATCTAATTTTAATTCATAATTAAAATTAGATAAATTAAAACTTCTTTTAATTTATCTTTAATTCTTCAATTAACCAATTCATAATCATAGATCAAGATTAGCGTCTAGCAACACATCATGACCACTCAAATATTTAGGAATGTTAAAGTAGTTTTGACTAATCTTTCTGTGCATAATTTTTTTTGTATAATTCAATCATTTTATCATAAAATGTTCCGATTAGACATAGAGCATGGAGTTAATGTGTACTCTATTTCATATCATAAGTAATATCAAAACATAGCAGTCCCCATACAAGATAAGTTTGATGACCTCAAGTCAAAGGATCACTTATACAATCAACACAATGAGAATTCTATAGACATACAAGTAATATTCCAAATAGATTTCTCATATCGGGTCTGTTTAGTGAACTTGTTCTCCAGCAAGCACCCTCATGTTTGTTTAAGTATCTCTATATTTTAGCCTATGAAATCAACTACTTCCTTCATAAGAAAAAAACAAAATGTGTGCTAGTCTTTTTACATTCTATTAATGTCCAATCTTAATAGAACAATGATTAGGAATATTTAGGAATAATACATAAATGAAATATGAATCTTATAATTAAAATCTCATTATAATTTCATTTGCAATGTAAATTTATCTCATGGACTTTATCATATACATCTAAACATATACAAGATAAAAAATGTCTTTAAATAATTTGTCACTAAATTACAACCAAAGCGATTAGTTGTAAGAGATAAACCAATAGAAAGTTGATCAAATAATACAACATCTTTTCATGTTGATTTTGAAATCTAGTGCAATATTATTAATTAAAGCATATCCTAAATAATATTATTGTTTTTTAAAACGAGTTAAAATTTTGTGTTAGAAACTTAACGCATAATCTTATCCTTCGCAAAGAAAAGCATATTTTTTATTGATTACAAATATACAGATCACTTTAATACGTAACTTAATTAACTCAGAAAAATAGTAAAGTATAAATTTAAATTTGTACTTTATTATAAAACTTGATTCCTTTTTCTACGGTACCCTTTGAATCCACAAGTTTGTCTCAATTATGATAATTACACAAGTATCTAACATCTAACAGCATTTATACGAGGTATAGAGAGGGATAAGACAAAAGAGCTAGCTCATGTAAAGCCTACACCTATTTATAATATGGTTTAGATATTTTAATAATTTAATTAAAATATAATTCTAATTTTAATTAAACTTTAAATAGAATCACAACTAATTCTAATTAAATGCTAATTAGACCTAAAAAAGATTCAATATCTAATATTTGTCTTTATTTATCAAAAATCTTATCTGATCCTATAAAATTATCTTTTTTTCTCTGTGATACCTAAATATGTTAGTAATAGATATAAATTATAACACCAAATTATATTTAAGATTAGATAAATTAAACACCTTTAATTTATCTTTAATTCTCTAACTAAACAATTTATATTCGTAGATTAAGATTAACGTCTAGCTACGTAACATAATCACCTAAATATTTGGAATGTCAAAATAGTTTGGACTAATATTTTTGTTCATAATTTTGTCATACAATGTTCTGATTAGATATAACGTATAGAATTAATGTCTAATTTATTTGGATCCAATCGTATTAATTGTTCACCATTAGTAATGAAATTCTTTCAATAACGTTTGAAAATTATTTTTAATTATCATTCCATCTTGCCCAAGAATTTTCTAAACTAATATTAAACAAGAACAATAAAACATTCTTTCTAATCATTTTGGGGTAATAAATCTAATATTAATCATTCAACATACCTCCATATTATATCCAATAACTACTAATTGAACTATTTTTTATTAGGTTAGGTGATAAGTAGTATCAAAATATAGTAATCCCTTTATAAGATATTTAGAGATCTCAAATCAAAAAATCACTTATACAATTATCATAATGAGAATTTTCATAGATATATAAGTAATGTTTCAAATACCGTGTCACTTCAGTAAACTTATTTTCTAGCAAGCACCAACATTTTTGTTTAAGTATCCCCATTCTTTAGCCTACAAGATTTGACTATTTCCTTCATAGGAACGAAACACAATATATGTTAGTTTTTCTACTCTAATAATGTCTAGTCTTAATAGAGCAATGACTAGGAAAAATTTAGGAATAATGATTAATGCAATATGAATCTCATAGTTATGATCTCATAATAATTTTATCTGCAAATTGTATTTATCTTATGGGCTTTATCTTATACATTATTTTTTTTGAAAATTAATTAAAATTGCATTGATAAAGGTATTTAGAAGGAGTTATAAGAGTTCATGGCCTAAAGAGTCCCAGAAGAACAAAGGCTTAAACACCAACAAAGGATTATACATGAAAATATATTCCAACTTTTACTATCATTTTTATAGTCTAGTTTAGAAGTGCCTAGTCTACTAAGCTACCATATATGTTGACCCTAGTACATCACAACCTATATGTACAGCCGTTGTAGAGCTTCCTTATGTATGTCCTGCCTGCCTAGCATATATGCATGAAGTTCCTAAGTTAGGGAACCAATCATTTATTTGCCTTAGACTAAATTACCCTTACTTCAGCTTAGATTCCATCTGTTGGCCATACTAAAAGTGATCCCAAATTGTTCTTTGTTAGCCATCAAAGACTTCCTCATCCATACTATTGTATTCCATTAGAATGTTGAGCTTCTAGGCGATCATTTTTAAAATTATTTTATTTCATTTGATTCCAAATGGCTTATATTTCATAATTGAAAGCAACTTTAAATAGTGTATAATCTCTTTCATATAAATGATTTTTGTTAAGAAACCAAGCTAATACTCCTTCCCAAACTAATACGTGTGTGGGTTTAGTGTAGTCTGTGTGTATAAACCAAAGGAATAGTGGGGTTACTTCTCTTTGTAATTTGGGAATTGTTTTCAAGCTCGTTAATGGAGGCTTTCAGTATTGTTGTTTTGATGACAATCTGTTAATCGAATAATGTGAAATAAAGAATGAAAACTGAATGAAGTTTTAGATTGGGTGGGTTCTGTAAACTGAAGAAGAAAGGGGGTTATATCATTTGAATATAACACGACGTCTTCTAAACTAATTAAATGGCGTCATTTAACTAATCAGGGTTTTGAATCTTAGCCACTGCTGAAGTTTCTTATTAATGAGGGTCCCTATATATGTGACATTGTCACGTCAGCAAAGATAACGATGGCACTAATATTTGGCTAGAATTGAAAAAATTTGAAAGTTCGAGCATTTTATTGCTCTTTTTTAAAGTTCGGGCTATAATTGAAAATTTGATAAAAGTTTGAGATTTTTTTATGGGTTTTTTTTAATAAACCCATTAAAAATAGATAATAATGATATCATTTTCCTAAAACTTTTAGGCTTCAAACTAACCTAAATTTTCCAAAAGAAAAAACCCGAGTCAAGCTCGAAGCCAAGTCAAATCGTGTTATGCCCATTAATTTCAAGTCAGGTCAATCCCAATCTTAACTGCCACCCCTAAGCCTACCAGCGTAGGATAGGCTTTTATTGGTCTAATTTCTCATTCTTTTAGCATCATATAATATAAAGGTTGGCAATCTACATATGAAGGCTTTTTAGTTATGATGGGGACCCCCAAGCAGGTGAAGGGAGGATCCCTAAGCTTTATACTTGATAGGCTTAGAGTTGTTAGCTAATAAGGACAACAATTATAAAGATCATAAGAAACATTTTGTTTAGATTGATGACTAAACATAATAATTTGTCGAAAATGCTGATAGAATTCACTAGCATCTTAATAGAGGAAGGATCAGCTTTGCAAAACACTAGGATATCATCAATAAATGTCAAATTAAACAGTTTAAGCTTGCTACATTTGTTTTGAAATTTGAATAATGGGCTTTTAGAAAAGTTAGAATTAGTGAGCCTAATAAGATCCTCAATGTAGAATGAGAATAGGTAAGGAGAGATAGGATCTCCCTACCTTACAACCTTCTTTCCTTGAAATAACATGGTTTGTTCACCATTCACTAGAATATGAATGAGGTAGTGGTAATGAATTGTTGAATCCAAGTTATAAATTTGTATGGAAAGCTAAAAGCTTGGAGAGAATGAATAATGAAGTTCTAGTTGATTGCATTAAATGCCTTATTAAAGTCAATATTTATGATATTATTATTTGTGGAGGATTTCTTTTGGTAACCTTTAAGAAGCTCCTGTTCA
>JAOTAX010000001.1:4091094-4114070 GCA_025629825.1 Erythroxylum guanchezii
ATGACGCAGCTAGTGAGGTTCTAACCGAGGCGCGTCTATTGCTGGTTGAAAACTATTTCCAAACCCCCTCTTTGGCCAGGGCCTGTCCTTGGCCATCGAGAATTTCTGGAAGGGCTATCCTAAGGGTACAGCCCTCAAATTCGAAGTTATAAATTTTTGTTCTTCTATGCTGAGCTGTTAGGTTGGGATTCTATCAGGAACTTATTGGGCTAGTGTAGAAAGAGAATAAAATTCAAAGTTTCATAGAAGTCACACGTGTGACTCACGCAAATAGGACACCTGGTAAGTTTCAGATGGGTCCTTGTCATTCTGGAACATGCGTCCTACTATACAAACGCAAAGCTAATGGGGAGGAGTTGTTATGATGTGCTTGTGCTGAATAAACAAGGGAAAGGTAGTAATATGTCGCCGAAGAGACCCATAAAACGAGCTCCGTCTCCTGACCCAAACGGGATGTTCTCCGGAATGGTCGTGTTCTTGGTCGAAAATGGTGTCCAGCCTCGCAGATTACATGTCTCTGCTTAAACCCTTTATTTGTTTCCACGTATTATTATTTTCAACGGTAGGCTTTTGATCTTTCGTTGACTTGGGGTTTCTTTCTTCTGTTGGTGGCATGAAGATTTGGAAGCAGAAGTTGGTCCAAATGGGTGCTACTATTGAGGACCGCTTGTCCAAGAAGGTCACTCACGTTTTTGCCGTTAGCTTGCCGGTTCTTCTTCAACAATTGGGCAGAGAACGCGTCAAAGGAGTTAATTTCCTGTTCAAATTCTTGGTTTCTTTCTTTTTTCCCCCACTAAAATCTAGTTGTTTATGTTCTGCTGGGTTATTTTATCTGATGTTAATTGCTTGTTCCAGAAAGTACTTCTTTATCAATGGCTTGAGGACAGCTTGAGGTCAGGCGAGAGAGTGTCTGAAGATCTGTACCATATAGAAGTTGATAAGGAAGAAGGAACCAGTCCTGACAAGTCTTTTGTTCGAAAATCCGTTAATGGAAGCAGCAATTCGGATGACGGTGAAGTGCCACCTCACAAAAAGATCAAGTCTTCTCCGGAGAATGTGAAAAGCTCCAAAGCAGAAAGTGGCGAGAGTGCAGAGAATAAAGTTTATGAGTCACCTGATACTCCAAGACATTCTCCAAGCTCATCCATTTCTCTTAGCCCAACTAGTACTAGTCCGTCTTCCGTTAGTCCAAATCATGATGTGAGATTTAGAATTTGCATTTACAAACGTATTTCTAATTATTTGTGAATACGGTTTTTAATCATGTCTATGCATGTTTGTCAGCTATCCTCGTTATACAATCCACCTGATTTAAACAAGAACATCACTGACATATTTGGAAAACTCATCGGTATATATAGGGGTGGGTGAGACTTTGTTTTCCTTTCTATATACATTCTTCCTAACCTTAATTCTCGCTGCTTCTTTTGATGGTCTGATGCTAACCGTGAGCTTTCATACAGCGCTGGGTGATGATCGTAGGTCATTTAGCTATTACAAGGCTATTCCTGTGATTGAAAAGTTACCCTTTAAGATTGAAAGTTCAGAGCAGGTCAAAGGTCTGCCTGGGATTGGCAAGTCATTGCAGGATCATGTAAGTAGGAGGAACTTCAAATGAAATTTCCACATTTTATTGTCTCTCTAATGATCAAGTAATTCTTCTTTTTCTTCTTTATTCCAAGTTCCCTTTTATTTGTTCACTATTGCGTTGTGGGGTAACTTTTGTTCCCTGGTTGTTCTCCCATTCTTAATTTCGGATGCTTGTTCTGGTTCGTTACATTCAAAATATTGCACATTGCAAGTTTTCCAAATCAAAGTGTTGGCTTGCTGAGTTGATGTTTGATATCTTATCCAAGGAATCAAAATTACTTTTTGAAGCTTCTATTGCTAGTTTCCTTAGTGCCATCAATTACATATTATAGTTTTCTTGCAGATTCAGGAGATAGTGACTACTGGAAAACTATCGAAGTTACAGCACTTCGAAACCGATGGAAAGGTACTTTAAACATTTACCCTGTGACTGCTTTTTGATGTCAAATATTTTATGAATTCTCCTTTGCCTTCCCTTTATATATGTTCCAAGTACCCTCAATGTTAAGATTCATACCTTGCATGTAAATTTCACCTGTAACCTGTTTTTGAAGACATCCACTCAATCTACACCAGAAGAAGGTTCTTACGATTGACTTGCATTTGATTTGCCTAGGCCCTTCTTCCTTTACCATTGGAGGTTGTTATTGACGTTTTCCGCTTCTAGCCGATGCACAGTTACATCTATCTTATTGGTTACTAAAACTGTTTACAGGATTTAGATCTAAATTTAGTATTAGTTGGACAGATAAACAATAGAATGGTTAGTTTATCAAATTTTTGTATCTATTTACTGTTGCACAGGTATGTACGCTTAATCTATTTGGAGAAGTTTGGGGCATTGGTCCTGCTACTGCCCTAAAACTGTATGAGAAAGGTTATCGTACACTGGATGATCTGAAGAATGAGGATTCTTTAACACATGCACAGAAGGTAGGACTGAAATATTTCAATGATATAAAGGCAAGGATTCCACGTAATGAGGTAAAACTGTTGTTTTAGTTTGTAGACTTTGGGATTTATATGTGATGTTTTGTGTATTGCTTGACCCATAAATGTATAAAACAACAAAAGTGGTTCCTATTTGGCAGGTTCAAGAAATGGAACAACTTGTACGGAAAGTTGGAGAGGCGATTTTGCCTGGGGTGAGCATTTTACTTCTTCACTGGAATTGTGTACATATGAATCTTAAAGGTCCTTGAGGTAACCTTAATGTTAATTGTAAGTTGTGTTTCAGGTTCATGGCTGTCCACCTCCTTGGTGCATGTATCCAATTCCTTTTCACTGTTAAGGATAAAAAGAACAACTAAATTATGATGCACCTTTTAATGTCTCAGCTAGGGGTCTCAACACATCATTACGAAATTGGTGGCCACTGATAGGAGTTCTGTGCAATCATGTCACTTGCAATGTTTGTGTAGGATAAGGGTGCAAATGTATTAGGAAAATTCAATCAATTTCTTGAGTGTATCAAAAGCTTATTATCAAGAACATGAGGGCAACAAAAGTCCTCTAAGACACATGAATTTTTGTTGAGATTTTGCTTTACATATCAGTTCTTTTTCTCAGACAGCTTAAGCATTTTGATGTTGAAAGTCATAGTTCAAGCATAGGCATTCATTTAGGTAAGCTTGATTTAATCTGATTGCTCTAATATCCATTTTGAAGGTGGTTATTGTATGCGGTGGATCTTATAGACGAGGAAAAGCTTCTTGTGGGGATATGGATATTGTAATTACTCACCCTGATGGGAAAAGGTAAATATCCTCTTCTCTTCTTTCTTTCTATTCAAAATTTTATCATTTTCATTTGTGCTTGTTCATGTTGGGAGTTGCCGAGGCATCTTCAATTTTTAACGGCATGAAAGTAACTTCTTGACTGAATATATTCAGGTTAAGCCTATTTTTGGTATTACACTTAGATCTGTTATCTCTACTTGCAGTCATAAAGGATTTTTACTAAAATATGTAAAACGCTTAAAGGATATGAAGTTCTTAAGAGAGGACTTGATTTTCAGCACCCATAGTGAGGAGGTACATTAATCTCAGAATCCATTTTTCATTCTCTTCTCCTGTGGTTTTTGCATTTCAGTTGTGCTTCTGTTTTTGCAATAATGTGTGCCAAATTCATGGCATTTTGTTAGTCATTCTTGATAATTGGTTGTAAACTTTGTTTGATATACCCTTTTTACAAATATTTGGAGATTCTCAGTTGTTTATTTATTTTGCTACTTATATGTTCTGTATCATGGGCCTCCTAGATTTACTTCAATTTCTCTTTTGTTTTCCTTTTCCCTATTCAAAATGCGTACAGGGTACTGATTCAGGTGTTGACACGTATTTTGGTCTGTGCACATATCCAGGAAGAGAATTGCGACACCGCATAGATTTCAAGGTAATTCATTGTTGACAATGACTACGTTTCCTTATGTTAAATTATGAGTTACAGGTATCTAGACAAATCTTTCTGGTTGATTCGTTATAGGTATATCCAAGAGACATATATGCATTTGGTCTAATAGCTTGGACAGGGAATGATGTATTAAACAGGAGGTATGCTCACATTTATCAGTTGTAATCGTTTTTAATTTGTAAACTTGAGACGAATCCAGTTTCTAGACACTAAGGCAGATTGTGATTGTAATAACTACATTACTCTACTCCATGCTATGTTTTGGTTTATTTTCTCCATATTTTCCAAAACTCAATGGCTCTAACGTGGAATTGAGTACTGTGAAATGGCAAGTCAATGATTTCTGAAGTTACATATGAGGAGAAGCAAAACTCTATGAAGTTCCATTCTGTTATGTCTTCCCTTGCAAAACTGCTCCTCTGATGATCTTGATTGAAACTTAGAAATTCCTTTTGCAGATTGAGGTTGCTGGCAGAATCCAAAGGATTCCGGCTTGACGATACTGGGCTCTTTCCTAAGACACAATCTTCAGGTGGCAAACGGGTAACCAACCGATCTCCTTGATCTTTGTTGAACTTAAGAATTCATCTCAAAGTTTATTAGCCAGTAAACTTGTTTATTTCATTAATTGTTTTGCAGGGTTCTAAAGGTAGCGCAAGTCTGAAGTTTGACACTGAGAAGGAGGTGTTTGATTTCCTAGATTTTCCTTGGCTGGAACCTCATGAAAGGAATCTCTGAAACCCGTTTAGCTTCCAATAGTGATAGCATGTGTGCATAGTAGGATAAATATGAGAATCCAACAAAGTTCAACTTACACTACGATCAACATTAACCGACTTAGGTGTACATGGCTTGTTTTGACTCTCAACTTGTAATTAATGTCGACCTTGCAGATTATGTTTAACAGACTTATTTTGTGATTATGTAATATCTTCTTGTCAATAAAAACCTTACGAGCCAATGAAGTTTCCAGCTGAAGGAAAGGAGTGGATACCTATGGTACAAATTCTGTGGTAATTTTGTTGATGCATCTCTATAAAATGAAATTCTGGTCTTATAACCTAATAGGTTCTCCCTAACACGCAAGAATATACAAAGACCAAATGAAACAATGTCGTATTCTTCTAGGCTTTCGCTCGAAACGGAGTAATGGAGGGAGCTTGGTCACAAACTCTCTTCGTGAATAAGTAACAAAGGCAGTGGGATGATTTTAGTTTTTGCTTAATTTGATAGATAATGTTAGTGCTAATCCTTGTTTAAGTAGCTAATACCTTGTCAACAGTGAGAATACCTCTCAAGCTTTTGAGGCATATGGTTCACCTATTGCTTGTTTCGTATTAGGCCCGGGCTGGGGAGTAAATGAAATGGTATGGTCTGCGCATGGCAACTGAGAAAGGTCGGAGTCTCAGAAATGCTTAGCGAAAATGCGCAACCTAGGCAAACCCACATCGCTTGTTCACTTCGTGTGAGAACCTTACACATGCTATATAGTATGATCTTCTATTTCCGGAAACCTCACGCAGCCACGCGTTGAGCACAGAGCGAACTATTCTTTCGCCTTTTACTAAAGAATACCGTGTGCGCGACGCAGAAAGTGGCATACGCCAATTTTTGGAGGGTCCTCTTATCTGGAGGATCCCATAATACAAAGTTGAATTTTAAATTGATGCGTAAGATACTATTAAAGTAGAGGGCTAAGTTTTTCCAAATGAATTCATGAAGATAAAGTATTGTAAGCACTATTAAATGCTGAGTGCTTATGTCCTCCGTAATTGTATTTTAGGTTTGGCTGCAACTTTAAGCAATTTTAAAAGCTCGATTTTATATCTTTTGATTCGCAGCGGTGTTTCTATGATTGGTGGGATGCTTAAGCCGCATGTGAATATGTAAGCCTAAAACCCTGAGGAACCAACAGAAAAGGATACGGAATACTCACTGAAATGGCTTCAGTTTCATGGAGTAAGGCTCTTGTTTCTGCAAAAATCGGCCCATATGTTTCCTTCTACTGTTCAACTACTCGTCTCCATATTTCTTCTCTTTCTTTCACTTCTGTTGTGGATTGGAGATTCTCAAGAACTCACCTGCCCACTGCCTGTTATCCTTCGTTAACGACGAAGAAAGCTCGAAGGAGACCCTCTTGCATTGCAGCTGAGTACAAATTTCCTGACCCAATTCCTGAATTCGCTGAAGCCGTACGTCGTATCCTTGTTTTAGTGTTTGTCTGCTGATACTATCTGAGTTTTTTTTTATTTAATTTTTTTGGACTTTCAATTCTGGATATTTGAGTGAGCTTCTATGGTTTCTGAGTCAGGAAACTGAAAAATTCAGGACCCATCTTCTTAAGAAGCTCACAAAGAAGGATCTTTATGGAAATTCACTTGAAGAAGTAGTGGGAATCTGTACCGAGGTATTTGCGTTTCGGTTTGTCGGTTACTTGTTTCGTGTGCTACATTAATTTCAGTAGCGTTTGTCCATTTAGGTTCAGCTTCTTGATTTGAATTTGCTTAAAGAAATATGTAAGAAATAGCAGAAACAGGTGCACTTAGAAATATGAGCACTAAGCTTGTTATCCAACAGGTCTGCCTATAAATGGCAATTTCTCCACATTATTTGCTGTACAGTTTCTGCTTATACTGGGCCTAAATGGATGACATGAGACTAGTATTACTATCTTATACAGTTATACTGCGTGAGTTCATTGTTTTCATTCAGGAGCTGTCATCTCATTGGCACCTCATTGGTTTATTCATCATTAACCATGTGCACAGACTTCATTCAGACCATTAAGATCCCTTGCCTCTAATGTAGGCACCACTGGCATTGTTGCAAGCTGTCACAAGTTTTCATATTATTTCGGAATTCCATTTCCATTTAAATTCACGAATGGTTTGAACTTGTTTATTTTGTTATTTGTCAACTGCCTGAACTGATAATGGTGACCAAATGGGTCTTTGAAGTGATGATGTTGATTCACTGTTTATCCTGTAATTTACATTATTTTAATTGCATTCCTGTAGCTATTGTTGATGGTCAGAGTTTACTAGTTTATGTAGTTTGATTTCTGAAATTAAAGTAAACAATTTGAAGGAAATTCATGAGTAACGTCTAGTGTCAGGAAAAGAATAGAGGTATTGGAGTTTTTCACTGGGATTGCTCTGTTACTCAAAAACAATGAGAGAAAAAATACAGGCAGGACTGTTATCAGGACCAAAGAGTGAACTCAAGCCATGGGTGTGTCTTATATAACTATTTTGTGGGCTTATTCATAGTTCTTTGTAAGGCTTTGTTCCCATGATCCCATCTCTATGAACAAAGCCCCTATGCCATGAGCATCGATTGTGAATGCCTCTTTAGATAGCTTAAACTGATTTCTTCTGTTTCTGGAAGTGTGCTTATCATGACCTTTTGTTTTCTGATAATTTGCTACAGATATTCAGTTCGTTCTTACACTCTGAATATGGTGGACCTGGAACACTTTTGGTCACACCCTTCATGGACATGGCAGATACTCTAAACGAGCGAGGGTTACCTGGAGGGCCACAGGCTGCCCGTGCAGCAGTCAAATGGGCACAGGATCACGTGGATAAGGACTGGAAAGAATGGACTAGTGGAGATAGCGATTGACGTAAGCAATGCACAAACTGTTGTTTGGTGATGATAATGTCATTAAAATGGCTTTCATGTCTTCAGAGTTGAGATCACCTCTCTTGTGATGAAAGTGTGTTCAGCATGTGTTGCATCTTTTGATGAAAGAGTGTTCAGCATGTGTTGCATAGTGATTACTGGGAGCTAAAAAATAGCTGTATTTTATCCTCCCACTTTCTGGCATTGTGTGAGGTTCAAAAACTTGCAACGATGGTATAATGTAATACAAAAGGTTGTGTAGGTTATCCTGTATGAACTTTTACTTCCTAGTCATTGTTAGCATCAATTTGGCATCTGATACATTTCTTATTGAAATAGCCTGTCAGATATTTTGTGTATGTGTGTGGTGGCATTCTAAGGGAACATTCCTAGGTTTGAAAGCCCGCTGCAGAACCTTGAAATATACCACAAGGGAGTGAAGCAACATTGTCTTAAAGAAAACAGAAAGATAAAAGGAAAAACTAAAGAGAGCCCATATGGATGTAGAAACTAAAGAAAATAGAGAAGATTGAGTGGAATATGAAAGAGTAGAACGCAAAAGCAGGTAAAGTTTCAAGGCATGAGCTTGATGGGAACTTCGGATTTGTCATCTTGGTTCTGTCAACCGCAGAGTTCCATACGCACAAAACTGACCCAAATGAAAGAAATAAGCAAAAAGAGAGACTCTTTTGATCATATAAGAGGATGTAAATGTGAAATTCAACATCAGTGAGTCACATAGGTCATCCGATAGAACTCTTGGCAGACACAAGTTTTTATATTACCGAGTTTGATGCACGATTTCATAGTAGCACCGTAGACGTGTAAAATACATGATTTCATACTAGCAATCAAAGGTAGACATGTCAAAGTTTCAATAGTATGGTCTGATAATAAGATGAGTTAGATAAGGACTTCATTGACAAGATTTTTACACAGGAAGAAAAAGAATATCCCAATACTCTTCAATCCAGTCAAAGATGGAATATATCCGGAGATCCTCAAAGTCAGGCTTATGTTAAGAAATCATTTGGAAGTAGATGGTAGAGAAGCCACATTCATACACTCACGACAGATCCGAAAATAGAAGCCTTCCCAAGTGTGTAAAAACATGATGTTTATAGTATAAAATCAAAATTAACATTTGTAAAAATATTAAGTAAATAATTATTACGTATAATTATGGTATAATATTGCATACCGATGCGGAAGACTGTTGGGCACAACGGGTGTATTTTGTAAAAAGGAAAAATAAAATAAACAAAATGGACACAGAATATTTAACGTGGTTCACTCTTAAAACAGAATATTTCTTCCACTATTATAAACAGCAGGTATACCACTTGTTGAACGCAGTAGGTATATTTTGCTTCTTTTTTTTTTTTTTTATATCCGTTGCGCCCAACAAAGACATCGTTACCGTAAACAAAATAAGAAACTACTTAAAACATTTGTTCAAAATTGATTGTCTCTTTAACTCTTTTCTTGTTACAAAAAAATTTGATCAAAAACTTTTTGGAATCCTAATTAGTAAAGAGAAGACTAATTTATATAACTTCAACTTTTAATATGGTATGTCTATTAAGTGATCAAAATAATCGGTTAACATTGATTATATTATTACATAAAAATTATGGCACTGGTAATTGCGCCACATTCTAATATTGTCCCACTTGGTTCAATATTTTAAATTTTATTTTTAATATTGTAAATATTAAACAAGAAGAAAATTATTCAAGAATTGTCGCAATAAATTTTCAGTGGCTTAGTAATAGTGTCGATAATTCTACTAAGCTCTAAAATAAAGTTCCACAACTATACGACATGCATTTTAGCCTCAAAACAAGCTATAAAATTTGCTTCCATAATGGATGAAGAAATTACATATTGCTTAGCACTTTTTCATGAAATTGCTCCTTTTGCTAGTGGAATCAAGTTGCCGATTGTTGATTTTTTTATTGTCAATGCGTCCAACAAAATTTGAATATCCAGTCACTTCTAATGAATTAAATCCTCTATACACGAACATATAGTCTTTTATTCCTCAAAGATACCTTAAGGCTTTCTTTATAGCTTTCCAATGGTCTGTATCAAGATTACTTTGATATCTATCTAGCATGTCAACAACGAACATAATATCAAGTCATGTACATGTTTGCAAATATATCAAACTACCAACAACAGAAGCATATGGAATATATTTCATTTGTTTAAGTTCTAAATCATTATTTGAACATTACATTAGACTAAATTTATCCTCCTTTTGTATCAGAACAACCTTGCTGAACATTTGTTTATATTAAATCTCTCAAGAATTCTTTCAATATAGTCTTTCTGAGATAATCCTACTAATTCTTGTGATATATTTTGGAATATTGAAATTCCTATCACGTAGGATGCCTCTCTCATATCTTTCATTCCAAAATTTTTAGAGAGAAAATATTTAGTCTTATACAATATGTTCAAATCATTAGAAACAAGTAAAAATCATCAACATATAGGATTAAAAATATAAACTTATTCCTATTGATCTTTCGGTAGATACAACGATCAACAATATTTTTTTGAAAACCAAAAAATGTTATAAAGGTATCACTAAACTTAATATACCACTGTTGAGAAGCTTGTTTAAATCCATATATTAATTTCTTAAGTTTACACACCATATGCCCACTTTCTTTTATGTAAAAAACTGTAGGTTGATCCGTATAAACTTCCTTCGCGAGATCTCCATTCAAAAAAGCGTGTGGTTCTTATTCAAATTAAGCTATTAATTCCATTATTTATTCTCAGTTAGTCTTTTTTTGAAACAGATGAAAAAGTCTCTTTATTAGCAATGTCATCCTTTTGAGTATAACATTTGACAATAAGTCTAGCTTTATACAATTCAATATTGTCATTTGAGTCACATTTGGTCTTAAAGACACATTTAAATTGATGTGTCATAATTTTACGTTATTTTTAGGAGTTAAAATCTTAATATGTTCAAATTTTAGTATTTTGTTTATTTTTGCAAGATAAGGTTGGAAGAAACTATTTGAGTCGAAAAAGAATTGGAAATTTGAATATTTAAATGGAGGAGCAATCTTAATAGTAAGCAAAGGTGAATTAAAAGGATTTTAAGTAACAAAACATTTTATTAGGAATTTTGCAACAGATGTGTGGATTGGTTTAAGAATTTTGCAGAACGTTTTGATTTCGGAATCACGATTTTTAATATTACACCCATTGGATGCCATTATATCCTTTTACAGAATATGTCAAAGGTCTGTTTCTCTAGACTAATCATGTGATTGTATCGTCTTTCTTCCTTTAATTAAAAAAAAAGCCTTTGAAGTTTTTAACTCTTTGTGGAAACTTGTGGCAGGCAGAGTAGGTTATATTTTTCGTCGCTCTCCACTAAGCCTTGGTTTGGATTGAAGGAAAGCAAAAGAAAAGAAAGGAAGAGAATTGAACTTCTCTTAGTTTCTACCGTTTGGACAAAAATAAGCAAAAGGAAAGTGAGAGAATGGAGAGGAAATTAAGGAAAATTTGGACCAAATATATTTCCCCTCAAATTGGTGAGAAATGAGGAGAAATCTAAGATAAGAGAACCCCAATATATGTAAATTACCATAGTATCCTTATCTATGTATGCTGAAGTTCTATAATCAAAGGCATAAAGATCTCAAAAAATTCTTTTGTCCAATATAAGTTTCAATTCTCTCCTTTAATATATTAGGAAAACAAACAAAAAAAAGAAAATGTCATTTCTCTTCCATTCTTTTCTCCTCTTTTTTTTCTCAATATTTCCTTTCCCTTCTCTTGTGTAAGTAAGAACTCAAACAAAGGCTAAGAGCTGGTCGTCAATTTTTAATGGAGCAAGTACCAGTAGCAGTCTGTAATTATGTAAAAGCTATCTGTTCCAGTAGTCTGTAATTATGTAAAAGCTATTTGTTCTTGAACGACGTAAATGCTTGGGTATCTTGCTTCTGCTAACAAACGGTGGTCGTGATTGACTTGTTCTCAGCATCTCTTATGGTAGACTTGTTTTTTGTCGATTATTAGAACATTGGACTTTTACGTACTGTCGTAACTTGTTTGGAGCACAAGGCATGGAACACTTATAGTCAAACTTCAGAGTAAACTACTATGCTTCGTATCATGAACAAACTCTAGCAAACATGAATCAGTTGAATGAACTTTCTATCGCAGTGATGAATTAATGAAAGTTTCCTATATTCTGCTTCTGTTCATTAACAGGTACCTTTACACAAGAAAGTAGCAAGTTGGAAGATCACAAAGCCAGTTTCTAATATGGAAAATATCATTTTGATTCTATAATCTCATCTCTATCAATGAAACGCTCAAGCAGCTCTTTATCATTCAAAACTAAGCAATGCTTGGCCTTTCCAAACCATTTGTACCGTCGTTGTGCAACATAGTCGTATACAGCATCCCTGACAGGAGTTGGAACTATAAAGAGTGTACTCAAGATCGAGTATGGTAAAGGCAAGTATGAAACTACTCTCAGTGCAGCTGCAGCGCAACATTCAAAAGTTAAAAGCTGCAGGAAAAAGATTGAAAGTTGACTGAAGAGTTAAAGAGAGATGAAAATGGTTAAAAAAATGATGAGCAAGTTAAAATTGTATAAATGAAAGTCAGATAGTAGATTGACATTCATAATGGAATTTCAACATTTACTACAGGACCAATCTCTGATGAAAGATTCATTTTCTACTTTCAAAGATTGCATTAAACAATGCAATTGAATTATGGAGAATAGAACTAAAATGCCATCTATTAAACTGCCAACTAAACCAAACTTAACTATAGCTACTAAAGGGAAGGGGTTCTCTTCTTGCAGATCAGACATCCATATAATATGCAAAAATAAACTCCATAATTTGATATCTTCCTCTTTGAATGAGATCTTGTGACCAGAAAAATTCAGTGAGCATCAATTGTTAATCAAGTGAAAAAAAAAAGAGAGACAGTATGACATAAGAGTGGTTGGAAACTTTTGTTTCTTCACATTCCAAAAGTTGTATTCAATGGGCACCAAAGACAGACTAGTCATACACTTGTAAGCACCAAAGACAGACTAGTCATACACTTGTACATTTTGGACAGAGGAAGATGGGCCATGACAAGCTGATGAAGAAAAGGCACAATTACAGAGATTGAATAGTCGTTAATTGAGAAAAAAACATCCCTATTCATTCATTCATATTAGTGGGAGCATGAAAAAAGCATTCAAAAGAAAATTAAGGTGCATTTAGAATGAACCAACCAGTGGATGCTTGGTGGTATAAACCTAAGCCTTCAACGAACAGAAAACGACGCATAACATCCTCCCTCTCAAGACCACACAACTTCAAGTATGGTTCAGCAGCCTTGGATTGGAGGCAACAGAACTTGATCTTCCTGTGTTTGTCAGCTTCAATCACCCACTTGACCCCTGTAAAATGGATCAGAGCTTGAGAAACAAATCAGGGGGCCAACATGGGTCTAGCTAAATTAGTAAAACAACTGAAATCAATGAAAAAACTAGAAGTTATAAAAAAAGCCAGTTGCCTTTGCAAGCACATAAAACTGATGCCTCCCACTGAAAGTAATCAAGCTAATATTCCAACTACAAGCAAAAGATTAAAAAACTTGTAGGATTGCGTGCTAATACAGGGACAAAAACCATAAATCAGGAATTCCATTCTGATCTTCAACATGTTTGCAGAATACTGAGATGAACCAATTTGCATCGTTACAATTCAACAGATTTCCAGCTAAGCAAGAAAGCAACAATAAACCAACGGACTTGGGAGTTATTGGCAATGAGGCCAATTACCATACAACCACTTCCTAAGGAGAAGCATAAACATAAACATGAATGAAATCAAACCTATGCCAAACGCATTATTTAAGAAACCCAGATAAACATTTAGATCAATAGTGACCGAAATTAGCAAAGCCCTAAATATGTTAGGCTAAGCAAGAACCTACATCCGTGACAGAGATGGCAAACACCGTCATAGACCGCAACACGTGGCTGGAGGAGGGTGAACGTAGGAGTAGCGGGGCTAACAGAAGCTTGTGGGTACACCGGATCCTCCTTTTCCCATCCGACGTCGTTGGCATCAGGTTCAGTTTCTTCGATGACGTCAGTGACATCAGGTTCAGTTTCTTCTACCACGTCCGTTGCTGACTGAACTATAGATGACGATCCTTGGGAAAAGAACCGGTAATTCAATAATGAGTAGCAAAGTGGGTTTGTCTTGGCAAACGGTGGCGTGCTCAAGTTCCCTAGCGCTCTCGTCATCAACCTTATCATCGCCATTGCTGGTTTCTTCGAGCAATCACATTAAGATGATCGCAGGTTAAGAAAGTTCTTTGATCTTTATGTGTAAGTGAAAATGCAGGCAAAATCTTGCTCCCACTGTTACGAATAGTATCGGTGAACGTAACAGAAGAAGGAGAGGAAGAGAACGACGTCGGGGAGGAAAACGAAAGAACGAGAAGATGAAGAAAACGACGTCGAAACGTTAAACATCAGGAAATAAAAATACGAGCCCTCTGTAATGGTCTTAACAAACCGTCCAGGATCACAAGGCGTGTTGCCATTGTAAGGTTCATATTACTATTTTACAGCCTAAATAAGGTTTAATCGGAAGTTTTTAAGAGATTTAATTGATATAAAACTGTATTAAAATTAGTTAAAGCTTAAATAAAATTTAAATTTTAAAATATGATTAAAAAATTATTTTTATTTATAAAAAAACTTGACGTTTAATTGAAAAAGAAACTATTAAATAAAAATTAATTAATTTACAAAACTAACCGATTAACTAATAAATTGGGATATAATTAATAATAAGAATTATTAAAATAAATCTAATCAAAAAATTAAAATCGAACCGTGGAGTCAATCGGTTCAGGATTTTTATTATTGAAATAAAAATAAATTAATTTATGAAACTAATCGATTAACTAAAAAATTAGGATATAATTAACAATAAGAGTTATTAAAATAAATCTAATCGAAAAATTAAAAATTGAATCGTAGAGTCAATAGGTTCAAGATTTTTTTATTAAACCAGTCAAACTAGTTAGATTTTTTTTTTTGTCTTTGACCAAGGTATCCACCGGCAGATCCAGTGACTAATCCCCTCGCTGATGGGAAGGCACCTCACAGGGTGGGACAGCTGGCCCAAGGATTTAAAGCTGTTCCACTAGTTAGATTTTTTAATCTTTAGTTGTAATGACTAAGTACGTATGAAAAATTTGAAGTAATGTTTTCTATTCCCTTTCTATATCTCTTCTTCTCCACCGTTCCTTTCTTACGTTCTAAAAAAGGTTACTATGATAGTTGGTATCAAAGTGAACGATCCTTGGTTGTGACGCAACAATAGAAAAAACAAGGGGAGCAAAAGTGAGGTGTCTAGAAGAAGGAACGAAGAATCTTTTAGAGGCACAGATGAGAAAAGAAAAAGAAATCGACAACTTCAAATCTATGTTTTAGCAACTTATTCAGAAGATGGGGGACGAGAACTCTAAAGTGACATCACGAAACTCTAGTGGTACAGGAAACTACACCCTTCCAACCATATTTAGCAAGTTAGACTTCCTTTCTTTCAATAGGGTAGAGGTGAGAAGTTGGATTTATAGGTGCGAACAGTTCTTCGCAATCGACCACATACTAGAGGAATTAAAGGTTCGTATGGTGTTGCTGCACATGGAAGGTGTAGCATAGGAATGGTTTTAGCTAATGATCAGGAATATGAGCGAAGGGGAGTCGATAGGCTAGGAGGAGTTTATAACTGCATTAGGACATAGGTTTGATGAATAAATATTCAAAGACCTAATCGATAACTTGAAGATTCTCAAGCAAGAATGATCGGTGTTGGAATACTGTGCACAATTCGAAAAACATTCAAATAAACTCACACTTCCAAAGACTTATTTGATAGGTTTTTTCTTGAAAGGCCTTAGGTTGGAGTTGAAGCTCAAGGTTAAGAAGATGGATCCACAATCACTCCAGCAAGTGTATGCAATTATTAGGAAACAAGAACCTATAATGGCCGCCATTGTACCCATGTACTCTGAGAAAGTAGCAAAAGCGTCAAGGCAAAAAGGAATGAACTTAACATACAAGGGTGGTAATCCAATTACCTCTCTGACCAAAAAAAACCTTAAATTAGGTTTGCTTCCTACATCAAGACATCAAGGGAATGCAAATAAACTTAGTTACAACAGAAACTTGAGAGGCACAAAATCTATGAATAGTAGAGAGTTTGATGAGAAAAGAGGAAAAGGATTGTGTTTTTGGTGCGATGAAAAGTACAAGATGGGACACAAATGCAAGAAAAGGCAATTTTAGTTATACATGGTAGAGGAGGAGGACCTAACAGAAAACAAAGAAACTGATAAATAATAGGAGGTGGCTAAAAATGGCAAAAGGTAACACGGAAGTGTGACGGTTAGAGGAAGGAATGAAAATTTTTTTAGAAGCACATATGCGAAATGAGAAAGAAATCAACGACATGAAATCTACATTCCAACAGCTCATGCGAAAAATGGGAAAGAAAATGTAGCACACCGCTCTCATAGGGCATATACATGAACATATCGACGGTATTAGAAAATACACACTACAAGGGTAGTGCGCTATGACGATCTAACAATCTAACTCATTCATTTTTTTTAACATCACACACATATTTAGCAAATCAATAAAGCTTTTCAGCCTATTTTATTCAAAATCAATTTCAGTCACAATTGGTAGAACCATTATACAAATCATCAGAATTTCAGTAGTCACTTGGGCCCATTACAGAAACAAAACACTCTTAGTTATAATGTCATTACAAAACAAAATTTTTCTCAGATACATGTGGTACAATAATTGTGGAATACAAATTTTGATAAAAAAATAATGAAATACAAATTTAGAGGTGAACTGATTCCGACTTCTATCTCTTACTCGAATGCAGTGGCTAGACTTGGATTTGTCTAATTGGAGATCTTTTCTAAGCCTAAAAAATATTGCAAATTTAGAGTTGAGTTTTGCGAACTCAGTGAGTGAACCATTCTCGATGGCTCACTCAATCATATAACACATCAACTCATACAATCACATATTTCACATCATTTCATTTATCATCATGTAGCATCACAAAACTCTTTTGTTCACACATTTCACATTTCACATTCAGACCAGTCAAAAAGTTCATTTCGATCATTTAAAACATACATATCAATTATGCATGCAATGCATATGAGATCACTTTCAATTGTTGTTGTTGTGATCTAGTGCTTATAACTGTCCCGTATCTATTGTAGATATCAGGCTCATTAATAGCTGTCCCTTATCTGTTAGGGATACATGGCTCATTATACATAGTGAGCCTTTGGTTCTTAATCACTTTTTGAGCTTTAAGCTCTTTTTCACTTTCTAAACTTTAAGTTCTTTTTCGGTAGCTACTCCGATCACAACAACCTTTATCTGTTATCATGCATTCATGTAATGGAATACATCACATGCATTCAGTCAATCAAGTGTGCTCAATGTTACACATTCATATTCGCTATCACAATCTCATTCACATTTGCCATTGAACCTTGGTCTGGCATTCCACATATAAAGTTATCATTTATTTCATTCACATTCACATTTTTTTCATCGAAACTTAGCCCGGCATTCGACAATCAAGTTGAGTATCACTTATTTCGTCAAATTCACATACAAAGAGCACTTCTAATATGATATTCATGCATTAAACGCCTCGAATATTCAATGTTCGAAATCAACACTTTCACATCGCATAATAATTTATAACAAAAATTTAAACAGAACAAACATTTAAAGTAAGACCATCTAGGTCGACTCACAGTATGATCCAAATTAGTATTAGCTTCTATGATCTGGAAACGTCTGGATGCAGATGTTTTTATCCTGCATATCAACATTATGCAATACACACATTGCACACACATTATTAATTACACAATTACATAAACATTCAATTGTACACATATGTCTATGTGTCATGTATAATGAATGCTCAATTTAATTATTTCGGGTATGTTTCCTTAATCATGTCTCTTGATCAATCAAACCTTATCATTTGTATGTGTCTAGTTTATTCTTAGGATTACACCTCAAGAACACTTGGTTATGCTAATATCATAATTCAATTGCTCGTCATTTCTTTTCTAGCAGTATATGCTCTCATAATATCAAATTCTCATTCCCCTTTACTTAATACGTATAGCTCATCTCTTTTGAATCACAACTACTATCATATTAATAACTTCATTCCCATTATACTCATGGCTTTGGTACTTTGATATCAACAATTCATTCACTAAGTTATAATATCATCAATCAATCATTCTAGCTTTTCTCAAAATAAATTTTCTGGTCAATTTTACATGGTCACTAAGACAAGAAAAATGAAGTATTTATGCAACACTTTCTTCTAAATAAATGTTTCTATATGTTTTAAGTTTCTAATGAACTAAAGTTCATACAATTTGGTTCATTATTCTATAATTAAACACAAAATACTTAAGACTGTTCTCTAACCATGACAGTACACAATACTCAACTTCAAGCCAGACTTTGAAACTCCTAGAGACCGAATTAAAATTCAATTCCTTCATCAAATTTGTTTCCATATGTCTCTAGTTAATCTAAACTTAAAATCATTCCATTTGGATACCTACAGATCAAGATATGACCAAAATATAGATGCATATTTAGTGAAAACATTCCATTTAACAAATTCCAGCACACTTCATCATTTTCACCCTAAACTCATCAATCAATCATTATCAATCCTTTCCTAAGGAATTCAGATGACCATGAAATTTTGTGTAGAGGAAATAAAATGTGTTAGGAGTTCTTGGTTCAAATTTGAAGTCAATCAGAGGTCTAGAGAATAAATTATGGTCAAAATAGTGAAGGGTGTCGAAAACAGTCTAAAAGCATAACACCTTCACTGTCACGATCGTGCACTTCCTGTTGAATCCTCTTTGTCAACACTACCCGACGTCTCCCTACAAGGACGATCATGCATTGCCTGATTTATCCCTTTTGTACGATTATGCAACTCCTCTGAGGCTCCTCATTGTCATGATTGTGCTTGTGCACAATCGTGCACTGCTTAATTTTTTCTCTCTATCACAATTGCGCAACTCCTCTGGGGTTTCCTCTCTGTCACAATCGTGCTTGTGCACGATCGTGACAGACAAAACTTACCTAGATTTTTACATAACTGCATATTTTCATCACCAGTTCTTCTCTTTTGCTTATTCTATCATTTCTAACTTATGTCCTCATTATTTCCTCTTCATTCCTACCTCCATTTCAGCTCAAATTATTCATACACAAATCAAAATCTATGATCGATCATAAAAAAAAACAGAACATATCATATATGCATTTCATCATATTTTTTGCACTTCTTCATCTTCATCTTCATCAACACCTTCATTTCATCTCTACCTATCACCTTAATCCTTCCCATTTCAAGACATCACATTACACTAGCCTTTTCTTTAACTCCTACTCACTTTAATCCATCTCTATAACACCCAAAGAGATCTACGTATATCAATAGTGAAAACAGAGCATGAAACACCCATTTACCTATCAAATTTTTCTGCACTCTTTTTACATCATCAATAATGATCTTTCTATCTCAAAAATCATCTTAACATCTTATGAAATATTGATTATCAAATATGCAAAAGCAAGACATGAACACACCCAAGTTTCTCATTCATGTTTCGGCAAATAAACATATCACCATTTTATAATCATTTAACTGTTAACTATAAAAAAAAATGCTTCATTCAACAAATAAAGAAGAGTAGTGCTTAAGACTTACTTGTTTAAGCTTCAAGATCTTCAAACTCTTCACATTTTTTCTTAACCCTGGCTTTCTTCTCTAACTCGTGAATCATCATTTAAGGGTGGTAGGGTAGGGTCTTTAGTAAGAAATGAAGAAGACAACGAAACAGAAGTACCAAATGAAAGGTGAAAGTAAGCTTCAACATGGATGGGTGAGAAGTGAGTATCGGGGATGAAAAAAAATAAAGAAGATGAAGAACGAAAATGAAGAGAGAGCATTTAGCCAAAGAAATAAAATGAAAGACCAAATGGTTGTCTTTCATTTAGGCTATACGTAAGTGAGGCGTGTGGCAAGGCAAGTGACACTTGTCACTTGCCACATGTCTCCACCTTATGGTCTTCACTTGGTCTTTTAAACTACTAGTCCATTTGATTCCCCATTTCTAATCCAATTGTCTCCCGATTTTTCATGACACTTGTCATTAAATCCCAATGTCATTTATAAAAATTTCTGGTACCATTTGACTCTTACTTCTACTACCATTTATCAATTGTCTTACCACTTGACATTTTTCCTCGTTCAAAATTACATATAATTATCAGAAAATTCTCAAATTTCTCCAAAAATTATAATTCACTACTTAAACATACCAACTCAATTTTTAAGACACAGAATCTATAATTCACATTATAATCACATTAAAACAATCATTTATACCTGAAAATGTCAAATGAGTGCATGAACAATTCATTGTAATGTGTGCAACCATCAAATTCACGTGTGTGTATGCTAACATTATGCATGAGCATGAAATGCATTTTTCTAATCTCTCATTGTTATTTCTTAATTACAAAAATCTAGGTTCTAACCCTTAGTATGGAAACATGATGTTACAATTCTCCCCCTTAATAAATTTCGTCCTCGAAATTCGTATCTAATATATCAAAAAGACAGGGGAATTGTTTTCCTCATATACTTCTCCATTTCCCATTTAGCTTTATCACTCGAATAATTTCTTCCACTTGAATATAGTCAATGGAATCACTTAGTCTTTCAAGTACTTATTCTGATGTCACACTATCTTAACTGTTTCCTTAATATATTTCAGATTACTTACAATTTCACTCCCGGTATCAATAACACATATATCGAATCATAACGATATTTCCTAAACATATCCATGTAACACTGTGCGAATCTGAAACATCTTTTATTGGAAATTCTAACTCATAAGTCAATGGTCATATTCTCACAATAATTTCATATGGACCAACTTATATTGGGCTTAGCTCCTCCTTTTTCCTAACCTGAGCATACCTTGCCAAGGTGATACTCTCATAAACAATTCATCTTACCTTGATAATTCACTTCTCTTCAGTGTTAATACACATAACTCTTATGTCTATCTCACTATATTCTATATCTTCGGTGTTGATCCACCTAACTTGTTTATCTTTCTTGAATCACTTAATTTCTAACACAAATCAATTTCACATATCAATAGTGTCTCGAATCAATTCTAGCCTTTTACTATTTTAGGCCTTATTAATCCCAATATAAAGGCGGACGACTCTTTCTGTCGTATAACACTACATACGATATTCTAACGATATCAATGTGATAATGATTGCTATGCTTAAAGTCAATTAAAACTATACATTAACCTCATGTTCCTATGAACACCAAAACATAAGCTTTAAGCATTTCTCCAATAGTTAAGATTGTTGGCAACTCATACATGCAGGCACTTGCTTCTACATCCTTAGCCATTAAATGCTATTTCGGTGTATTCCTACTAGGATGTATAGCATATGTTGTTATTTGTGCTTTCTCTAATAATCTCTTTGCTGAATCATCTTTATCGAGCACATATTTCTTATTTCAATCACAAAGTATCATTTTCTGGTTCAAACTCAAAATTCGGATTCATTTTCAATTCCTCAATAAGATTCACAATTCTGAATCCTCATTTCGGGCTTTGCTAGTCCTTTCATGTAAAACTGATTTTAAATTTCAATGCAGCTAATAATACTTCATTTTGCCCCAAATTCAACTCAACATTCTATGCTCTTTATTGCACTAGGATTGGTAATCTCAATATCTGAATTTGTGCTACACTGCTGCTGAATTTTCTGTTCAATGCATCAGATTACAACACTAGCTTTACTAGAAAATACTCATTTGTACAATCATAATATATGGTGTGAAACATCTTTATATACTACAAAATCTCCGAATTCAAATAATATAATTAACGTCGGTGTCATAATTCCTCAAGATTCTTTTTACATACATCAGTCTATCTGAATGACACATTTTTCCTTAGAAGTTTTGTCAAAAAGGGTTAAGATCAGTAAAAACCCTTCGACAACCTGTGGTAGTATCCCATTTTCAGCTAATTCTAGACAACTCCGGCTCTAACAAATATATTCCTCGGATTTTTCTCACTTTTTCATTACCTTTATTTTCTTTGGATCTCCCTATATGCCATGTTCATATACTATACGACCCAACATATTATTTGATCAAGCTAAGATTCACTCTTATTGAACTTGGCATCTAATTGTTTCTCCCTTATGATTTATAAGATTTCCCTCAAATGTTCAAAATATTCTTATCAACTTTTCAAATACATTTAATATATCATCTATGATCATAGTCACTAATTGATCCCATCAAAATTGGGACATTTTATTCTTTAATACCATAATATTGTTGGGGGCATTTGTTAACTCAAGCAGATATTGTCAAAACTCAATGTGCCCATAATTAGTTCTCATAATTCCTTAAGTAACTAATTTCTCAAATGAGGTAATATTATCTCATGTTATTTTCAGTCACCTAATTGACTTCTTTTCTCGAATGATTTTCTCCACTCATTTGATTTCCTCTTATTTCTTATTGACTTATTCTAATGTCTGTTCATTCATTTTAGTTTCTCCGCACATTTCAATTTACTTACAATCTTAACTTCCTGAGCTAGTAACACATTTATCAAATCAATTTTGTATCTCCTGAACATATTTGCATAGAATATAGTGTGGACCTATGTTCTTCTCACATTAGTAATAGTGTCACCTTAAATTCAAGAATCCAATCACGTAGTTGGATACATTACATCAAACAAAATGCATATACTCTCAATTGCATATTCTACCTGATGCCTGAGTCTCAGTTAAAAACGGGACTCCAATATGCACTTCTGATTTGTTCCATCTTCGTTCATTCTTAGAAGTAAACTATCTAATCTACTTAACATAATTCGATGAAATTCTTCTTCAAAATAAGATTTCTTGCTACTATTTGTTAGTAGTGTGCCCTAGCCCATTGGACATATGTGACTTTTGTACTAACATTATGACTTTTTAATAATATATTATGAGGTATTCTTTTATATATGCATGTATATCGTTTATGTAATGTGGTTTACGTTCCATGAATAGTATTAGGCTTATATCATCAAGTATGTGACTTGATAGTAAAACCATAAGCATTATAATACTATTCTAAACTGTCCCT
>JAOTAX010000001.1:4114851-4139101 GCA_025629825.1 Erythroxylum guanchezii
ATTCTTTCTGTTTACTGAAATCAGTTAATATAGATTAGTTATTACTCACTAAGCTATATGCTTAGCACGGTGGATTTATCCCGTGTAGGTTCAGAGCGAAGAAATTAAAGACTGGGACAAGTCAACTGCATTGGCCAAAGGAGTTTGTGTTATACTACTCGATAATGTATTTTGTTTCGTTTGTTGGGCTTGTAAATAATCTTTGGATTTTGTTCTGAGATTACGATATGTAATATATATGTGTGTGTTTGAGATTCTAAATAAGATAAATGTCAGTATGATGTTTGGTTTTGTTTGCTCTGTTTTGGGTAGCATCCAAGTATCCTCCCAGGGGGTATTTGGGTGTTACAAGAATAGCTTCTGAATGATTTCAATTGATGGTAAGGAATAAAGCTGATGGAGAGACGTTAAGGTGGGAGGGGTTCACAACTATCTTAAGAAAAAGATTTGATGAAGAAATTTTGGAGGATCCCATTGGTGATTTGAAGGAGCTCAAATAGGAGGGTTAGGTGATGGAGTATTGCACACGATTTCAAAAATATTCTAACAAATTGACGTTTCCTGAAAGTTATCTTGAAAGAATAGAATAGAGAAAAAGATATGTAATTTTATTGTATTGATTGTGTATTGCTGAATAGCTTTTATAGGTATATATACATGTGTTTTGGTATCTGATAATAATAACAAATGAGATATGCAAGATAAATAAGATACACAAAATAAAATCAAATGAGATACATATTAAATGGAAAAGATCATTTCTGATATGAAGATCTGTAAATGTTTATCATATCTCGTCAGGTTATTTTTGAACAAACTTAAATCAAAGTTAAAATGATGAACCCTCAAACTCTTCAACAAGTGTATGTTTTAGTCTGGAAGCGGAAAGCCATTATCGCTGCCAGCCTACCGGTATACTTTGGTAAAGGAGTCAAAACCTTATGGCAGGCGACATGAGGAGTTAGCCCATCACACAAAAGGGTAAGTTTGAATAATTTTCCTAACAACAACAACGCAGAAGCTGGTTTACTTCCCACTCTAGCATACCAAGGAAATTATAATAAGTCTAGCTACAACCGAAAACTACGAGGCATAGAAACATGGAACAATAAAGAGTTTGACAATAAAAAGGCCAAGGGAGTTTTTTTTTTTGGTTAGATGAGAAATACAACCCCAGACATGTATGCAAGAAAAAACAATTCCAACTTTATATGATTAAGGATGAGAAAGCAACAAAGATTGAAAAAAAACATGATGAACCAGAAAAGGAGCAAACGTGGACACCCAAAATATCACTGGAAGTTATATGGGGGTTGCGTGATCAAGGGAAATTTAAACAAATGAGGTTGGTTGGGAGTCATCAACAGAAACCTCTATACATCCTCATCGACAATAGCAGCACACACAACTTCCTCGACGAAAAATGGATCAAAAAAGGAGTGGAGGTGGTAAACATACCTACGCTAGACACTATGATAGGAGGGGGATTGAAGCTATAATGTAACCAAGTTTGTTGCAACTTTTCCAGGAAGATGCAAGTGACACTCTTTCTCACCGATGCTTATATCATCAAATTAGGCAGATGTGATATGGTGTTGGGTGTGCGATGGCTTGAAACCCTGAATTATGTGCTGTGTAATTTCAAGGAGTGCACCATGGAACTCCAATAGGAAGGGAGTAAAATGAAACTCATAGGCAACTCTGAAGAAGAGGTAAGAGAATTATTGGTAAGAACCTCCAAAAACTAATAATGAATTCAAATAACAGTTCATTGTTTAAGCTTCACTTGACATGTTTTGTGAAGTTTCACATGCAAAAATTATCACTGGAGGAAAAGTGACAAGAAAGAGTATTGGAGAAAATCAAGTATGGTGATTCATTAGCTCATTAGCAAATATATACAAGTACATATGTTAGCTTACAAAGGGTATTAAGCTTAGCTAGGAAACTAAATTCCTAGAATTTAGGCTTACATCTCGTAATACAACCAATCAGCCTAACAGTAGGAGACCGAATTAATAAGGGAATAAATCACAGTAATATCACAACTACATATACACCAAGATATTATCTTATCATATATACACCAACATATTAGCCTTCAGCACTCCCCCTCAAGTTGGAGCATGTGGATTCACAATGCTTAGCTTGCTCATTAGAAAAAGAAATTGCTCTCTACTAAGAGCCTTGGTGAGCACCAACTAGTTGTCCCTTGCTAGTGATAAGTGCATCGTCGATGTCACCCGTTTGTAATTTCTCACAAACAAAATAGCAGTCAATTTCAATATTTTCATTCATTCTTGGAATATAGGATTATTTGCAATATGAATAGCAACTAAGTTTTCACAGAAAAGTTGCATTGGTTGCTATTGAAGAACTGTAAGATCACATAGTAGTGATTTGAACCATACTAATTCAGAAGTAGTTGCCGCCATGGATCTATATTCAGCCTCTACTGATGAGTGAGAAATAGTTACTTGTTTATTAGATTTCCTAGTTTTGTAATGAATCCAGTAGTTAATCTCCTCATTTTTGGGCAATTTGCCCAATCTACATCACAGAAACCTCTTAGAAGTTATTTACTGGGAAGAACATGCCTTATCCAGGAGAATTCTTCAAATGTCAGAGAACCCTTATAATTGTCTCCATGTGTAGCTTTGTTGGCTTCTCCATGAACTAGTTGAGCAAATTGAAAAAAAATAAATTGTCAGGCTGAGTAATAGTTAAATAAATCAACTTACCAATCAAACGTCGATATTGTCCAAGATTGTTGAGTAACTCTCCCTCAGCTTCAACAAGTTTATGGTTTTACGGAAGTGGAAACATCACAGGCTCGCTGCTAAGCATTCTAGTATCTTTTTGAATGTCCATTGTATACTTTCTTTGAGAAAGAAAGATTCCCGTAGGTGGTCGAGCTACTTTGAGCCCAAGAAAGCACTTGGGCTTGCCTAAATCTTTGACTTGAAATTGCTTATGAAGGTATTCCTTCATTCTCTTTATTTGATCACCATTGTTTCCTGCAATAATAATGTCATCAACATAGATTAGCAAGGTAAGAAAGTCATTGTCAGATCTCATAATGAACAACGAATAGTTGCATTTAGATTTTTGAAAACCATAACATAAGAGTTTGAGAAAATTTTGCAAACCATTGGCAAGGTGCTTGTTTGAGCCCGTAAAGCAAATTTTGAAGTTTGTATACTCAAGAATCTCCTGGTTTTATCACATCAAGATGTGGTAAAATGTAAATTACCTCTCAAAGATCTCCTTGCATGAAGGCATTATTGATATCCAGTTGGTGGAGTTCCCAATTTTTAGCTGCAGCTACAGATAAAAGACATCGAATAGTAGTCAGTTTTGCTATGGGTGCAAAATTTTCTTTATAGTCGATACCCTCTATTTGACTAAACCCTTTAGTAACCAAAGGAGCCTTGTAGCGCTCAATGCTACCATCTGCCTTACCTTTAATCTTAAAAACCTATTTTGCTCCCATAGGTTTCTTTCCTATAGGAAGTTTTTCAAGGTTCCAAGTTCCATTTTACTTTAAGGCTTTAATCTCCTGTTTCATGACAATTTGCTAATTAGCATCTTGATTTGCCAGCTCAAAGTTTTGAGGCTCGGTTTGCTCTCCTAAAGCTGCAAGATAGCTTTTGTAAACTGAACTAAACTTTGAATAATCAAGATTTTGAGCCAAAGGATATGGCTTACCTGGAGCGACTTGATTGACCAATTTTAGGGATGATTTTACCTTAGACATATTTGTCACATAGTCTTGAAGATAAGGTGGTGGACATCTCTCTCGCTATGGTCTTCCTTCTTGATTTATTGGATATTGTATTGGATCATTTGTGGAGGCTGATTGTTGAATCACTGAAGCTGGGGATGCTTCGTCGTTTTCGGTTTCCTGATGGATGGCTTGCTCATCCATTGAGAAACAATTTTCTTGCAACTCAAGGTTTGATATTGAAATGCTGCCAAAATTTGGAATCGATGGATGGACAAAGTTCATGTCATTATTTTCAATCCCGCAAAGAAATTTGTTTTCAAGAAGCATGACATCTCTAGAAACAAAAAATTTGTTAGTTTCAAGATAAAAAACCTTGTAACCTTTTTTTCCTTATTGGATATCCAACAAAGATGCAAGGTTTAAGGCGAGTTTCAAATTTGTCTTTAATCCTTGGTTTATCATGCACATAAAAAAGACATTCAAACACTTTTAAACGTTTAATTGAAGGTAATTTTCTAAATAGAATTTCAAAAGGGCTTTTACCATTCAATTTGTTGGATGGCATGAGATTTACTAGGTTTGTCATTGTTAAAAAGCACTCACCTCAAAATTTTAATGGAAGAGTTTCCTAAAAACAAAGAGTTCCAGCTATCTCAAGTAGATGTCGATGCTTCCTTTCCACAATGCCATTTTGTTATAGCATGTAAGTACACGAAGTTTGTACAAGGATTCCGTTTTGTTGAAAAAATTCCAACATTGATCCAGTAACAAGTTTTGGTGCATTATCAACCCATACCTGTAAAATATTTTTCTAAAATTGATTTTTGACCATCGCATAAAATACAATAAATTATAAGACAACATTAGATTTAGATCTTAGCAAATAGACCCAAGTGCTCCTGCTGTGATCATCAACTATCGTCAAGAAGTAATGACATCGAGAACTAGATGCAATCTTATATGGTCCCAAAATATCCAAATGAACAAGATCAAATGGATTACTTAAAATATTAGAACTCACAGGAAAAGGTTTTCTTGCTTGCTTAGCTCTAAAACAAGGCCCACAATGTTTATTTATTCTATCAATACGCATATTAGAAAGCTGTGAAATAGAAGACAATCCCATTGTTATTAAATATCATTGTTTCCTTTCCTTTTACATGTTTTACATATTGTTAGTTAACAAAACAACCAACCATCTTTCCTTTAGTGTGGGGAAAAGATTCTAGCAACGTTAGTGATGTTTTTCTCTAGGAAAAATAATTTTGCTCCTCTTCACCAGCTGCTATAACGGTGCTTTTCGATTTTCATCGGAGAAGGATTTTTGTTGTATCAAGTGGGGATACTTGATAGAATTACAGGGTAGGAAAGGTAAATTTTGCTAGCCTCAAAATCAACCTTGTAACAAGGAGCATCAATCGTCAGCCCACCGTTGTTAGATAGTTCAGATTATCCTACGTGGAAATCACGAATGAGAATATTCATTCAAGCATAAGGAACAAAAGCATTAAACTCAGTTTCAAATAGCTGGACACATCTAGTGACGACTGATGGAAAGGGAGAAGCGGTGCTTAAAGATGCATCTGAGTGGATAATGGCTGAAAAAGAGAGAGCGATTGGAAATTCTCAAACCCTCCACACCATCTTCAGTGCAGTTGATGAAGGTCGCTTTGCTATAATATCAACCTATGAATCAACGAAAGAAGCGTGGGACACTTTGCAAACTATATATGATGGATCAAAATCTATGATAGCTTCGAAACTTTAGATGTTGGTTGTGAGATTTGAAGAGCTGAGGATGGATGAAAATGAAACTATTGGAAACTTCCATGAGAGATTGCGTGACATAGCAAACCAAGCACATTAACTTGGGAAGAAGTATGTGAATTTGAAACTTGTTAAGAAGATATTGAGATAACTGCCTCCGAGATTTATACCAAAAATTGCAGCTATCGAAGAAGCCCATGATATCAATGAATTATCTTTGGATAAGGTAATTGGGATTCTTACCAACTTTGAGATGAATTTGTTGAGGGATAAATGAGATAAGAACAAAGGATTGACATTGCAAGTTGAAATTGGTAAATTCATGAATGACTTAGAAGATGAATCCAATGAGAATGAGGATACGGAGTTATTGACAGGAAATTTCAGCAAGTGGTTAAAGAAAGTAAACAAGGATAGACCCGAGTTTAGACAGAACGGTGGGAGTTCATCGAACAACAACTTTAAACAACAAGTTAAAACTAAAAAAGGTGCAAGAAAAGTAAATAAAATTCAATATCAAGAATTTTAAGGCTTCGGAAATGTGAAAGTGAAATGTGCTAACACTTTGAAGAAGAGAAAAGGAAAGTTTTATACGAGCACTTGGAGTGAGAATGAATCCGAAAGTGAGTATGGTAGTGAAGAAGAATTTGTGAGTAATGATGCATTGGTTTCTTTATATAGCAAAAGTCCAGTTGCTTGTTTAACAACAATAAAGAACGAAGAAATTGACGATGAAATCGTAGATAAATTAGTCCAAAATTTCAAGAAAAACGTAGATGAATCAGTCTAAAGTTCAATTTAAGATTATGACAGTATAGTGATTTAGATTACAAGAAGGAGGATATTTGCAAAGCTTATGAGTTAAATGTATACTAAATGGATCCAAACATGTCAGAAGAATGATAAGTTGAGGAAAGAAAACTCCACCATGAAGACCGTCATTCAAGATCTAGAAAAGAAGTTGTTATCTAAAATAGATGAGGTTAATCAAATAAAGTTGAAGTTGGTCAGTATGGAAAAAGGGATAATAATGTTAAATGAAGGTACCAAAACTTAGAAAAGTTACTAGAAATTGGTAAAGATTAAAGGAGACCTTCAAGGCATTGACTATAAAGGTGAATGTTTTAAGTCGAATGATGAGAAAAATAATGTGACCAGATCTGTCAAAGGAGAAACTTTGATGAAGAAACAAAAATTTATACCTACACGTTACTTTTGTGGGGTTATCGGGCACATAAGGCCCAAATGTTACAAGTTATTACATATCACTTTTAGGGATTTTGGGTGATTTTTATAAATGGATTTTTAAAGATTTTTTAAGAATTGGGTAGTGGCATTTTTTGTCCATCTTTTCATGTGGATGCAACTCTTTTGTTTATGAAGTTTTGGTGATGAAACGTTTATTCGTTTGTTGATTTTTGTGGTTGTTGTGCGTGAGATGTTTCAATGACAATATCAAAGCTTCACAACAAATTTCTTAGTGGACAACTTCCTATGCTTTAGTTGAAGAAGATGGATTCTGGGGAAAATTTTTTTCTCAAGTGTCTTTGTTTATGTTCTTCATTATTTCAATCACTTGAGTTGTTTATTTTAATTCTTGATTATCAAATACTATTGAGAAAATTCTCTGTTGAGGTTAGCACGAGATGGTCATATTATTGAGAATGATTTACTTTCACGGGTTATGAGGACGATGGATAGTATCAAGGGTTGGGTAAGTCGGCTCTGTAATGCCTTAATTAAAACTATTGTTGTATCACAAGTGAAAGTGTTTAAGGTAGGTGAGGGCCTGGTAGACATATACCAAGTTTGCTGAATTGCATTACCAAATCTCGAGTGTTGATTTGTTTATTTTGCATTTAATTTTTCTATTTTCGTTTGTGCTAGAAACAACTGCAGCTAAACCAGAATTTTTGCGAAACTATATCCTTTTGGATTTTCACAAATCATCTTCTTCTCTCTCTGTGTTCACGTGATTTTTATACATTACTAAAATATCACAATAGATCTTAAATCCAGATATCACCAAATTCAGATGAGGGAAGAAGATATTCCAAAAACCGCATTCAAAACACACGATAGGCATTTCAAGTTTCTGGTAATGCCCTTCCGGCTTAGAAATGCACCTTTGACCTTCCAAAGCCTGATGAACGAGATTTCCAGGCCACACTTGTGGAAGTTCCCGTTTGTTTTCTTTGATGACATCCTCATCTATAGCTACAACTTCATGCAACACCTAGAACTTTTATGAAGGTTCTAAACATTTTAAAACAACAATAACTCTTTCTCACTGGGAGAAAATGTGTCTTTGGGGTTAGACAAACTGAGTACTTGGGACATTTCATTTCTAAAGATGGAGTATCCATGAATGCAAAGATAGTCCACACAATCCAACAGTAGCTACCACAGCAAACGCTAAAAACTCAAAGGCTTCCTCGAATTGACATGATATTATAGATGATTCGTCAAGCCCTATGGGATAATAGCCAAACCCTTGAATGCACTACTAAAGAAACAAGCCACAGGGAAGCGGGAATGGCAGGAGGATCAACAATGAACATTTGAGAAGTTGAAGAAAATTCTGATAACAGCTCCCGTTCTCTCACTACCTAACTTCTCACAACCCTTCATTTTGGAAGCAAATAAGTGCAGAAAAGGAACAGGGGCGGTACTCCAACAAGACGGACACCTCATAGCATTCCTCAGTAAAGCATTGGCTCCTAAATGCTAGGGTCTTTCAACCTTCTTAGCTGTTGTCAAAGCTGTGAAACAATGGCATCATTACTTAAATGGAAGATTTTTCATAGTCTTAACGGACCACAAAAGCCTGAAATACTTATTGGAGCAAAGGATCTCGACGTCATTCAAACAAAACTGACTATCGAAGCTAATTAAGTACAACTTTAAAGTCTTTTGCATAAGTGGTACAAAGAATGTCACAACTGATATGCTATCCCCGATTTCCAGTCAATAATTATCAGCAATAACGGTGTCCCAAGTCCAATCAACATTAATGGAATAAATCAAGGAAAGGTGGAGGAGGGATGCTACCATCAGGGACCTAATTAGTAAGCTCAAGAACTAGGAAGTTCAGGTGGGGAAATACAAATGGAGAAATGACCTAATACGATGGAAAAGGAGACTGGTCATCAGCTGTAGGGGTGTTCAAAAAAACCCACGAACTGGACCTGAACCGCATGAACCGAACCTATAAATAAGGTTACCCGAACCTGAGTTAAGGTTCGGTTCGAACCGAACCTAAAAAATCAAGTTCATGGTTCAGGTTCAGGTCTCTAACTTGCGGTTCTAGGTTAACCGAACCTATAGTAGGTTAACCAAACCGAACCTGATTTATAGGTTTAGTTTTAACCTGAACCTGAAACACCCAAAAAACCTATCATATATTTAGATATATTTTACAGAAATATTTTATTATTAACATTTTAATTCATATTTTATTTTCACTAAGTTGCAATAATTTAGTAATTTTTACTATTATTTTTTGTTTTAACATAATAAAATAAGATTTAATGATATTAGAAGAATAAACACAATTAATCTTTTATCAAATTATCATTGAAGTTGAAAGGTTTTTCTATCCATGAAAACAAAGGAAAGGTTTTTCCCTACCATAAATGAACCTTTTGGAAGCCTTGAGGTCTGCAGACTCTGCACGTTACCATCCAAAGCTACAATATCTCATAGTTCATACAGCCGTCCGTGCCTCCGTGGTTCTGCGACTCTCTCTCGGATAATCAAGGGTAAGTGGAAATAACATTACTTTGAGGATGTATTAGTATTACCGTAGCTTTGTAAATAAGAAACAGAACCATAAGAAACGTATTACGTGAACGTGATGAACAGTTATTCTTAGAGTAGCAATCGCATTCTTTTTGTATAGGATTTGTTAATTTCAAGGCTCTTATGGGGGACTACCTTGATGGATGTTTCTTTGCTTTTTACCGGTTATTTGACTCACTGTGTTCTATTTGTTGCATTTCAGGTATTTTAATTTTCAATTTTAAGAAATAACACAAGTGCTTTTAACCGGTTAGGCGGTTACTTGTCCATGTTCATTATTCAGCTGTCTCTGTCACTCTGTTTGCGTTCAAGGGACTAATTAGGAAATGGTTTAAGGCTCTTTAAACTTTGTCCTTCCTACTTCATTAATGCAAAATGCTGACTCCTCACTTATCACCCATTTAAATATAAAATTATATATACGACCGAGTGATTTTGTTATCCAAATGTATACAATGCTTTCTTCCACTTCCAGCTAAAGTCATCCACAAGACCATGATTTAGAACTTTGCCTATATTACAAAGTTCATGAATATAGAACTACTACTCACTTGAATTATCATCCACTACTTTTTTCAAAATATATAGTTGATATTTTTGGTATATGTTTTGTGGTGGGTAATTTTGAGAATTAGTGGTCTATATATATATATATATAATTTATTTTTTCTTTATCAGCTAATTGATTATCTAAATATATATGAAGTTTTAAACGTTATTAGAAAGTAATAGAATAAAAGGGTCGATCATTTAAAAATTACAAAATTTGTGTAAAACTTCAATCTGAAGCAAACTTTAGTTTTTGATTAAAAAAGTTTATACTTTGTAGAACCTTTTCTTTTCAATATCCCAAATTATTCTTTTTTATTGTTCATGAAATTTACAACTACAAAAGCTTTAATTTTTTTATTTATTTGATCAGATGTCAACCTCCATGGACTGCACTAGCATTACACCATCATTGACTCACGAAACGGAGCTAATGGAGATACTTCTCACTTCTCAGAGCATTGGTAGTATTGACATGGCTTCTGTAACAACTTCTGGTAATCCCCAAACACCTGATTCTAATGCATCAAATCTTGCTAAGCCTCCTACCACCTCTTCAATCAAGAAACGATCTTGGGTTTGGGACCACTAAGTCAAGTCAGGTGAAGCTAACGATAGGGTTAGTGTATGTCAATACTGTAAGAAATCTATTACTTGTAAAAAGAATAATGGTACTACCAACTTGATCAATCATTTGAATAGATGTGTTAAGTATCCATATAACAAGCACAAGGAACCCAAAAGTGGACAAAAAACTATAGAAGGAGCACTAATAGAAAAAGGTAAAGATGAAGATGGCACATCACGTAGAATGATAACATGGATATTTGATCAAGAAAGATGTAGGAAGGCACTTGCTAGAATGATTATTGTTGATGAGTTACCTTTTCGTCACGTAGAGCAAAAGGGGTTTCATGATTTTTATGCGCATATCCAACCAAAATTTAAAGTTCCTTTTCGCACTACAGTGACTAAAGATTGTTATACACTTTACTTAGAAAAGAGAAAGAAGATGAAGGTCTTTTTTAAGAAATTGCCTTCCAGTGTTTGTCTTACAACAGACACTTGGACATCATGTCAAAATCTTAGTTATATATGTCTCACGGCACATTTATTGATGATGATTGGAAATTATGCAAAAGAATTATAAACTTTTGCCCAATTTCTGGCCATTCAGGTGATACAATTGGTAGGGCTGTTGAGACTTGTTTGGTTAGTTGGGATATTGAAAAAGTATTCACTATAACGGTGGATAATGCACGTTCAAATGATGTAGCCATTCAATATTTGAGAAAAAGAATTAATAGTTGGAAGGGTGGTGTATTAAAAGGTGAGTTCATACAAATGAGATGTGCTGCACACATCTTAGGTTTAATTGTGAAAGAGGGGCTGTCAGAATTAGATGATTGAATCATTAGGATTCGCAATGCAGTGAAATGTGTTCGGTCTTCTCCTACTAGAATGACAAAGTTCAAGTCTTGTATAGAAAAAGAGAAAATAGACAGCAAGAGTATTGTTTGTCTAGATGTTGAAACAAGATGGAATTCTACTTATTTAATGTTAGAGTCAGCTTTGAAATTTCAAAAAGCATTTGATTTATTGGAGAGTCAAGATTCTAAGTATGTTGAAGACCTTTCTGAAAATAAGAATAGCAGAGGTGAGAATAAAAATAATAAAGGTGTTCCTAGTGAAAGTGATTAGGAGTACGCTCGTAACCTGTTGCCTTTTCTTTCTATCTTTTATGATGCTACTTTAAAATTGTCTGGCTCTCATTATGTAACTGCTAATGAGTATCTAAAAGAAATTTTTGGCATTGGGATGGTTATTTCAAAGAGATGTGGACTTGGTGATTTTAGTGCAAGAAACTTGGCTTTGAGGATGAAGAAGAAGCATGATAAGTATTGAGGAGATGTTAATATCAATTGCATGTTATTTATTGCTTCCGTTCTTGATCCACGCTGCAAATTGAAGTATGTGAACTTTGTGATTGGTAAAGCATATGATGATGACAAATCTGAGCAGTTGTGTGAGAAAGTAAAAATTACTTTAGATCTGATGTTTGATTTCTACCGATCCTCCATGTCTTTTCTTGTTGCACAATCAAGCGTCCAATCTCATGCTTCAAGTGATATGGAAGTTGATAACGTCAAGGATGTTGCAGCATTTTTGGATAATATTTTTGAAGAGCAGGAGGCCAGTCAAGTAAGTTGGGAAACCAAAAGTGAGCTAGATAAATATTTAGTTGAAGATTGTGAACCCAAGGACAAGACTTTCAATGTCTTAAGTTAGTGGAACTAAATTCTGCTAAGTATTCAGTGCTTGCTTCAATGGCTCGAGATGTTTTAGCTATGCCTGTATCTACTGTTGCATCTGAGTCGGCTTTTAGTACAGGAAGTCGAGTGCTTGATTCATTTCGTAGCTATCTTACTCCAAAAATGGTGGAGGCTTTTGTTTGTAGACCAGATTGGTTAAGAAAATCACAAGCTTCTCTTTACGTGGAAGAAAGACTTGAAGAACTTGAGCAAATTGAATCAGGTAATATAATTTACTTTACCTTGTTTTAATATACAAATAAATAAATAAATCTTTTTTCAATTAAAAAAGAAATAACGAGTCTAACTCTTTTTATTCTTTATTTTCTACAGATGTGGCTTCATGTATAATAGTGAATCATCCTACCATCCTATTAGAAGAATAATTGTTTAACAATTTATCTCTTTTTTTCTAGTATGGATCTTTTATAAGACATTGTTTGACTTATTTTTACTTTGTTTGGGTTTAACATAGTGGATTAATTTTTGATGGATTTTATATGCATACTTTTATGAATAATTTGTATCTGTTTTCACCAAATAGTTTTATAATTTTTTGTCATATATATTGATATGAATAGGTTCTGGTTAACCTGAGAACCAAACCTAAAAATAGGTCAACCAATCCCATAGGTTCTTTTGGTTCAGGTTCAGGTTCATGAAATTACTTTACCTGACATTCAGGTTCAGGTTCAGGTTAGTTATGAACGGGTCATATTACCCTACCATGAACACCCCTAATCAGCTGTAAAGGGGAACTAAGGAGGAAAATCATATCCATTGCACACGATTGCCCCCAAAGAGGGCACTTCGGCATTACTATAACGTTAAAATAGGTATAAATTTTGTTCTATTGGAAATAGTTAGCCAAAGACATTAGAAACTATGCAACCAACTGTGTTAAGTGCCAACGAAGTAAGTACGACCATACCATATACCCGGGGCTATTACTGTAACACCCCTACTACCATAAAGTACGAACTGGAACACCCTGAGGACATTTGAGTATATAACCTATGATAATGGTGCGTTACATTCAATCACAACATTCACTTAACATGGCATCATCATTCTTTATTTTCTTATAAGACATCATTATGAAAAACACTATAATTTAAAACCCAAATTTCTCCTTTCATTTCATAAAACCAAATATTTACATTGACAGTTTTCAATATCATTCGAATGTGAACATCATCATATCCTAGTACAAAATACACTACATGAAAGAGGAAATACAAAAAAAGATCTATCTAATCTTCCAATCTCAGTTGACTGACCTTTGAGCCATTTCTTCTTTCTCCCCAAAAGTACAAGACTATATTTCTTATAGTGTCTCTTAGTATCTAAAGTCATCTCTCGGTCCTAAAAAATCAGCGTTGCAATTTTGGTGAGTTTTGCGAACTCAATGAGGTAACCATTATCGATGGTTCACTCAATTAACGTGTATGTGCATATTATATAATGTATAAGCATGAAATGCATTTTCTAATCTCTCATATATATATTGTTCTATCCTCAACATAGGTAACGAGATGTTACAATTACAATCTTTTCCAATACCGAAGGGCTGTTGGCAATAAATAAGTATGGATTTCATTAAAGGCCTAACCCTCTCTAAAGGAAAGTCTTTCATCTATTTAGTTGTGGATTGATTGAGCAAGTATTTACATTTTATGACCCTTGTACACCCTTACACAACATAGGATGTTATGTAAACTTTAATAGATCCTGGCTTTAAAATACACAGAATGCCAAGCTATAGTAAGTGACCACGACCCTTGGTTCTTAAGTGCATGTTGGCAGGAGACATTCAGACCACAAGGTGTCAGCTTGAAATTCTCTACGTCCTGTCATCCTCATACAAACGAATAATCAGAAGCCATTAACAAGATCTTGGAAACCTTTCTCAGATGCTTATGTAGTGACACTCCTTAGAAGTGGACATACGGGTTGTCAATGGCGAAGTGGTGGTACAACATAACTCATCACGTAGCCACTAATGCAACTCTGTTCAAAATCCTTTATGGTTACCCCCTATCTCTTTACGTAGCTTACTTAGCTGGGGACTTCCATAACCTTCTGATAGACCAAGCATTACGAGATCAAGAGACAACACTTTAAATAGCAAAATTTAACCTAAATAGAGCACAATAGAGGATGAAGCAATAAGCAGATAAAAAGAGGACGGAGAGGGAATTTGAAGTGGAACAATGGGTTTATGTCAAACTTTAACCGTATTGACAGCACTCCATGCAAAGGAGGGAAAATCAGAAACTAGCTCCACCATATTATGGGCCATTTTAGATTGCAGCGTAGATAAATAAGATAGCATACACGTTGGAGCTTCCCAAAGAATCCACAATTCTTCCCACCTTCCATATTTCTCAACTAAAGAAATTTATCTTTGAGAAAACGCCCTGCTTGACACATCTTCCACTGTCGTTAACTAACGTAGAAAAGGTACCTGAAGCAATGTGAGGAAGAAGGATGGTCAAACGTTATAACCACGCAATAACTCAAGTATTGGTGCAGTGGTAAGGAGAAACCAAAGAAAGAGCCACGTGGGAGACCATGTTTGAGTTGCAGAAAAGATTTCCAAGAATTATTCTAAGAGATAAGGTGAATTATGAAGGGGTAGGAGATGTTACGAATAATAATCAGTGAACGTAACAGACGAAGGAGAGTAAGAGAGCGAAGTCTGTGATGGGACTTGATCCACCAGCCTCAACCAAAGGAAATGAATCAGTTGTGAAGCCGTTAGTCTATCGCAGGTCACAGCGTGAGAAAAGGGAGCCAGTGATCCTAAGGCATTACGTGTTAGGCTAGCGTGGATTCTGTTATGAAAATTAGTTACTACAGTAGCATAAATAGTCTTGAGGTAGTTGAATGATGATTATGATTTTGCTTGTATTGTTTGGCCTTCTTCTTCCTCTGTTGAGCACAATTTTGTGTCAGGCTTTTCTCTTCTCAACCCTCTATATTTCTGTCCATTTCTTCTCTGAACCTTCTCTGTTTCCCGCTTGCATTTCCCTTTTTCATAAATAACAAATATCCCCGTTTCCTAGCTTTACTTGCTAGTTTAATATCTAAATTTATCACATTTTTGTGCTCTCGTTTTCGATTCTTACCTCCATGGCTGACAATACCCGCTTAGCTAAGCTCGATAACTCTGTATCCAAGCTCCAAACCGACTTGGATTCCCAATCTTCAACCTTGAACTCCCTTTAATCCACTGTTCACAACCAATAATCCACTATATTCGAAATGAAAACCCAAATGGAGGACATCAGCTGCCAACTTATTACTCTCGGCTAGCTTTTCAAAGGCAAACTCCCAGATCTCGAACCAAAAACTGATGCCTTGCCGCTCTGTTCTTTTCCGACCAACAACCACTGTACCCCATCCCCAGATCCAGACTCCGATATCGATTTCCCTTTCAAACCAAAAGCTGCTCTTATTGAGCTTCCTAAATTAGACGGTTCCGATCCCAAATCATGGATTTTTAACGCCGATGAGTTCTTCAATTTTTATGACATCGAGGACACCATCTGCATAACAATGGCGACGTTCCACTTCTAGGGCAAAGCTCGACGTTGGTATCGTTGGATGAAAACCAACAAACAACTTTCTTGTTGGGAGCAGTTCAAGAGGTCTTTGGTGGAGCGTTTCAAATTCACTACACTTGAAGAACCACAAGGAATTTTAGCTAAAATCACCCAAACTTCAACAGTGGAGGACTACCAAACCCGTTTTGAGACCCTGTCTAACCAAACCATTGGCTTGCCTTCCACCTTTTTTATTGATTGGTTCATTTCGAGGCTCTGACCTGATATCAAAAACGAAGTACTTTCCTTCCGACCCATCTTCCCTCAACCATGCTATTAGCCTCGCCTGCCTCCAAGAAGCAAAAGTAGCTGAAACTCGAAAAATGTTACTGAAATCCATGTCCAATGCTTATTTTGACCGAAAATCCACAGGAACAGGTTTACTTCCTTCTCCTAGCCCACACCCATTTACACATACTCCTGATTCAGCCCCACAATTCCCTAAACCCATGATCACCAAACGTTTGACCCAATCCGAAGCCCAATGCAGAAGAGACCTAGGATTATCTTTTCACTATGATGAGAAATTCACAAGGGGGCATAAATGCAATAAACCACAATTATTTCTCTTAGATGATGATTCCCTGGCTAACCTCAAGCCATAGCCTCCTGATCCTTCACCTTTGACAGATCAATCCCCCACCGTTGACACCACTCCGACCAATTCACCTTCCCCGACCCTCGACTCCACCACCGATGCTTATCCTACCCCACAAATCGTGATTTCTTATAATGCCATGTCTGGTTGCTTATCCCTATCCTTGTTGCGATTTTTGGGCAAAATACAAGGCCACTCCGTTCAAGTTCTGTTGGACGGAGGAAACACATATAACTTCATCCAAAGCCGAATTGCTACCTATCTGGGATTGGAGATAGACCCCTCAATTTCTTTCCTTATTTTGGTCGGTAATGGAGACAGTATTCACAGTGAAGGAAAGGTGCGAAATGTCAAATTGCAAATTCAAAGTACTGACATTCAAACCGATTTCTATGTCATTCCATTACATGACTCCGACGTCGTTTTGGGTGTTGCTTGGCTAGCCACTCTTGGGCCAGTCATCACATATTATGCTACTTCAACCTTCAAATTTGGACTTGGCTCTTCCATTATTTCTTGGACTAGACTACATGGTAATATTCCTCAACCTATCCAAATAAATTCTTTATGCCGAAACCATGAGGTCGAAGCGGTTGTAGCTTACTTTAGCCTTCAAATCCAAATCAAACCCACCACTTCACCAACCTCTCAGCCCGCCGCCTTTACCAATCTCATCCACCAATTTAGGGACGTTTTCACCAAATCCAGAGGCTTACCACCCTCTCGAATCACAGACCATTCCATTCGCCTCGCCCCCGACTCGTCACCCGTTAACGTTCGCCCTTACCGATACCCACATTTCCAAAAACACGAGATAGAAAAGCAAGTCTCAGATATGCTCAGTGAAGGAATTATAAAGCCTAGTACAAGCCCGTTTTCTTCACCGGTATTACTGGTAAAAAAGAAAAACGACATATGGTGCTTTTGTGTTGATTACTGAGCGCTCAACGCGATTACCATCCGGGGCAGATTTCCTATACCGACAGCCGACGAGCTGTTCGACGAGCTTTTTGGGGCCAAGGTGTTCTCTAAACTTGACTTGCTTGCAGGGTTCTATCAAATATTGATCCGACCCGAGGACGTGCATAAAACGGTGTTTCGCACTCATGAGGGCCACTATGAATTTCTCGTCATGCCCTTCGGACTTACGAACGCGCCCTCTACGTTCCAAGCTACCATGAATGGTATATTTAAGCCCTTCCTTTGTCAATTCGTACTAATCTTTTTTGATGACATCCTTGTTTATAGTCATAGTTTATTCGAGCACATTCACCATTTAAAATCTGTATTTGAAACATTACGAGCACATGCATTAGTGGCCAAAGAAAGTAAGTGTATTTTTGGACATTCAAAGATTGAATTCTTGGGACACATAGTCGATCGGAGCAAGATTTCAGCAATCTAAGAGTGGCCCGTTCCAACCGATGTTAAAGGAGTTCGTGGATTTCTCGGACTCACTAGCTACTACCGCCACTTTATTCGAGGGTTCGCTCGCATTTCATCCCCCTTATCTGATTTTTTAAAGAAGGATTTCGATGGATCGAGGCCGTACAGTCAGCTTTTGCTCAGCTCAAGGACTCTCTGAGTCATGCTCCTTTGCTGGCCCTCCCTGATTTTTCTTCCCCATTTACCATTGAAATTGATGTTTCAAGCACGAGCATTGGGGCTGTTTTAGTCCAACATGGGAAACCCGCAGCTTTTTACAGCTAAAAACTATCACCAAGGATGCAAGGGTCACCAGCTTATCATTGCGAAATGTATGCCATCACTCAAGCAGTTAGGAAGTGGCGACAATACTTATTGGGGAGGCGTTTTCAATAGTCACGGATCAAAAAGCACTTAAGAACCTCGCAGCACAAACAATTTAGACTCCCGAACATCAACATTGGTTATACAAGCTTGTAGGATATGATTTCGAGATCTTATATCGCCCGGGGAAAATGAATACGGTTGCGGGTGCACTCTCAAAAGCACCAATAGGCTGTTTTATGGCAATATCAGTTCAAAGTTATGGCAGACTGGAGGAATTTCGTGCTTTAAATGCATCACATCCTGAATTATTGCAGTTAAGAAATAAGGTCGAGGCAAATGACCCTAGCTATCGACATTATTTGATCCATGATGGCCTCCTCTTCTTTCAAAAACGGTTAGTGGTGCCAAATTAACCACAGCTAAGGACAACCATCCTTGAAGACTTTCATTGTTCAGTGATCGGCGGCCATGCCGGAGCCACACGAACTTTCCACAGGGTAGCTGTGAACTTTTACTGGTCCTCGATGAGGCGTGACGTGCAACAGTTTGTTAGGGAATGTATGGTGTGCCAAACAATGAAATCCTCCCAATTATCCCCGGCCGGATTGCTACAACCGTTACCTCTTCCCGATCATGTTTTTAAAGAAGTGAGTATGGATTTTATCACCGGACTTCCTCCCTCCTTTGGCAAAACGGTAATCTTTGTTGTAGTAGACCAATTATCGAAGTTTTCCCATTTCTTTGCCTTGTCATGTAGCTTTGACAGTGCCAAGTTGGCAATGGTCTTCTTGAATGGGGTAGTGAAGCTACACGGCATACCAATGAAAATTGTTAGTGACCGAGATTCGTTGTTTTTGAGTAAATTTTGGGAGGAATTGACTAACCTACAAGGAACCATGGGAGCCCTAAGTTCCGCCTATTACCCCGAAACCAAAGGTCAAACCGAAGCTGTGAATAAGGTATTAGAAATGTATCTACAATGCTTTGTTTCTGACACTCCTAATACTTGGGTTACGATGCTTCCATGGGCCGAGTATTGGTATAATACTTCATATCATAGTTTGGCTGGAATGACTCCATTTCGTGCTCTTTATGGCCGCGATCCACCTACGCTGATACGTTACGTTCCCGACATTGCTAAACTCACAACTGTTGATCAAGAGTTGTCCCAACGCGACCAAATTTTGGAGCAGCTTCGGACTAATTTACTTAAGGCACAAAACTGAATGAAGAACCAAGCAGACAAACATCGTCGAGATGTTACCTTCGAAGTTGGAAATTGACTTTTTGTCAAATTGCAACCATATCGACAGATATCGATGCGACTTCACTGAAATCAAAAGCTCGGCAAAGGTATTTTATTCAAGGTTCTCAAGAAAGTCGAATCTGTTGCCTATAAATTGGACCTTCCTACATCAGCTTGCATTCATCCGGTTTTTCATGTATCGGTCTTGAATAAATGCATTGGTAAACCGCAAACTCAGAGTATACCTTTGCCCATTATTAAGTCCGATGGTGATTAGCGCAGTCCCTCTCACATTTTGGCTACTCGAGAATTAATGATTGAAGGAAAGATAGTGCCACAAGTGCTAGTACAGTGGGAAGGAATGGGAACTGAGGCGGCTACTTGGATGCCTACTAAGGATTTTCGCAGAGCTTTCTCTAATTGGAACCTTGAGGACAAGGTTGTTTTTGCAGAAGGGAGCAATGTGATGGGCCTTGATCCGCCAGCCTCAACCAAAGGAAATGAATCAGTTGTGAAGTTGTTAGTCCATCGCAAGTCACAACGTGAGAAAAGGGAGCCAGTGATCCTAAGGGATTACGTGTTAGGCTAGCGTGAATTCTGTTATGAAAATTAGTTACTACAGTAGCATAAATAGTCTTGAGATAGTAGAATGATGATTATGATTTTGCTTGTATTGTTTGGCCTTCTTCTTCCTCTGCTGAGCACAATTCTGTGTCAGGTTTTTCTTTTCTCAGCTCTCTGTATTTCTGTCAATTTCTTCTCTGAACCTTCTCTGTTTCCCGCTTGCATTTCCCTTTTCTAGAAATAACAAATATCCCCGTTTCCTAGCTTTACTTGCCAGTTTAATATCTGAATTTATCCCAAAGTCAGGGAGGAAAATGAAAGAACGAGAAGACGAAGAAAATGACATCAAAAGGTTAAACATCAATAAATAAGACAAATATGTGTCATATTGTAACGGTCTTAACAAACCATCTAGGATCTAACACCTGTCATCATTTCATAGTACTATTTCATTGCCGTTGTAAGTATGTATAAAAATTTTGAAGCGAAGTTTGATATTTTCCTTGTGTCTCTTCTTCTCCACGCACTCGTTCCTTTACGCTCTAAAGAAGGTTACTATACACCCACTTCTCTATTTTCGCACTGCTTTCATCAAAAACGAAACTTTTTCGATTCTAAATAGCCCTCTTGCCCCGCAACTCCACAAGTCGGTGATTTTGTATAATGATTCACGTGAAGAAAACTGGCCCATCATCGCTGTTTCACGTAACTTATAGTTGCAGGCTCCCAATTCCAAATTCACGATATTTAACGGACCAATTCATTACTTTAATGGGTTTGTTACGTGAATAAAATTTCTTGATAGGTTTGCTATGGTTTTCCCTTTTATATATAAAGTACTTCCATGCTTAAGATTTTTAATTTCCAGGGTGAATACAGTACCGATGATTTTACTGTGTAATCGCAAATCAGCGTAAACCTCAGACAGGAAAACTAACAGCATAAACACACATGAAATCCATTGCTCTTTAATGATAATGCAATCAATCCTGTCGAACTTGTCTGTCCGTACATGTTCTGATATAGTCAAATGCCACTAATGTAGTCTGTGTCTAAGGAAAATATGTAATTAACAGCAATTCCTTTAGCTGTTCAAAGCAAAAGGACACTGAGTCTTCATTGGTTGAATGTAATGTTTGCGAGTGCCATGTTTCGTCGTTGATTCCTCAAATAATTGCAGCCCGAACAGGAATGTTGTCCAACAATTTCTGAAGTATTGTGCTTTGATAATGAACTACATTGGTTTATCGACCAAAAAAAGTTGCCGATAAACAACCCAATTGTGACTGCGGCAAATTTTAAAACACAACGCAGTCTGATGCCTGACTAAGTACAGAGTTCCTCTTCCACCTCACCATCTGCAGGAGAATGGAAAGAGATGATTGACGAATCAAGAATGGTAACTTTCAAATGCAGGAGGTTTACATGAAACATTAAATCTCACCACCAAGCTTGGTGGCTAAATTAGCCTGAGCATCAGCCTCAACGTTATGTTCCTACGAAGCATAAACAAGGACAATTAACTAGTAGAAGATTAAAATGAGGACATCTTACAATCCACGTAAATTGCAAGTACCCTTAAAAAATGATTTATCTGAAAAGACACAAACTTGTTCTCCAAAGTCTTGGCCTGCTCATACAAGATGCTCATCATCCAATGTCTGACCTTCCATTTACCCTGTAGCTGTTGTAAGGTAAATTACATAAAAGTCTCACTAGTAAGCAGCCACCATTAATGACAAGTTCAGAGGAATTAGAAAAAGATAGAAAGCCAGAAACAATAAACCAACCTGGAAACAAACCAGTTTTGAGTCACCTAGGACCCTAATTTTTGTATAACCTTTCTTCAAAGCATGTTCCAGTCCTAAAATCACGGCTTCATATTCGGCCACATTATTGGTCTTGTGGCCCAAGCCTTTCCGCAATCTGCAGATCTATTGAATTAAGATTTAGAAATGCGGAAGCACTAAGAAAAAGATCCAATGCACAGATAAAAAAGAATGCATACAGGACGACCATCAACCGTCCAAAGCACAGCTCCAGCACCAGCTTGTCCGGGATTTCCCTTTGAAGCACCATCAAACTCAAGAACACAAAAGTCCTGCAGATAAAGGAAAGGGTCAACTGTGAAAAATATTAAATCATTCCTCCTAGTTTTCTTCCTGATAAGTCAAAAGCATCTAGAAAGGGCATGTCTAACAGTTACCCTTTTGTTATCTCATCAGTGTGCCCTGTGCTATATATAGAATGTACGATAGGCGTCTTTTTGTTACCACTTACATGATCATGGGAGGAAGAATGAACTTCAGCTTCATTATCCACTTTAAAGTGCTTCCTCAAAGGTTCTGTAGAAGCAGATGTTGATCCATCTGCTTCCTGCAAAACAACTGGCATAAATCTTCGAAGCCACAAAATACCGCTATTCAAGTATGTTATACAAATATTCTAACATGTGCACTTAAAATGGTTGGCAATGCAATTGGAGATGATTTTCCAGTCCTTTACTTTTCCTGTATGCATGCAGTATGAGCCAAGAGACGACAGCATCCTGAAAGTAATTATCACATGCAAAGCACACAATTAAACTTATAATTCTTTTCAGATAGTTTCCTACTATGATATTCATCAATGAACTGACTTCTCAGCAGAAAAGCACGAAAACCAGTTCCTAATACAGCCTATTTCTTCAGGTCTGTTCACTGAACTTTTTCCTCAGTATTCTTGATTAATGCAATACAGCACTAACAAGTACGCACTAACAGCCATAGCAGGCATGCTCACACCAACCCATGCACAGTGGGAAAGAAAGAACAGTAATAGGGCCGGGGAGAGGGAGTGGAGTGCAGGAGAAAGAACAAAATAACAACACTGCACCTTTCATGTTACTCGTTTTCTATGTTTATGTATGTTACAATTCCAAAACGATACAGATGAGACCCTTACCACTGTTTGCAGTTCTAAAGCTTCCATAGATCTCTTTTCAGTAGCACTCGTCTTATTTGTTTCTCCTTTCAAAGAAGCGCGTTTCTGTAATTGTTTAGCTCCAAAAAGACAAAAAGGACCTGAATTTCTTGAAAGAATATTAAAGATGGATAAAAAATCCATGGAAGATATGCTCACATAACATTCTAGGTATCAATCAACCATTAGGACTCCTAGAAATTTGAATTGGCTTTAGCTTAGGCCAAACTGCTCTTGAATTCTACAATCATAAGTACTTAGCAGAAATCAGTTACTGACCTAATCAACGTCACAAGTTCTCAAAGAACTTAGCATTAAAGGGATTTAGTAAACGATTTTGATATCCAATCCTGAAACTGCTAAACATTGACCATTTATAAGAAATGAATTTTCCCAATCTGACAAAGGAGATGACTTACACCTGAATAGTACATGGCACAAGTGGACCAAAGAGGTCCTCTTTCAAATCTTCAGCTCTTATAGTGTACAAGGCATTTTGAAGTCCTCGGGAAGTGAGATACTCCTCAGTGACCACAGAAAAACAGTTCCCTTTGAAAATGCTGACAGGGGGATCGGATACCTACCAAAATGAAAACACAACAGTTTCTTCTTCAGTCCACCCTCCCGACAAAATCAAAATCTTAAGTGAATCTACCGAAGCTTTCTCAGTCACTTTAGTGTAAATATACCGAGAAACCCTTGAACGAAAAAACAAAAGTAACTTAACTAGCATCACCAGCAATACAACCATGTCAAACCCTGGTACCCTTTGTAGCATCTAAATAGTAACGACCTAACAAGTACAATAACTAAATCCTCAAAATTGTCATACGGCAAACCCGTATAGTTATAAAGCAAAGGAAAATAGAACTATTACGGAGGATCCAACTTGAGCCCGACATTCCTCGAGACTTTTATAAACACCAACAACATCCCCTTTCCGTATGACAAAGAAAGCATCTTTCTCTTTCTCAATAGCCACTGGCTCAGGAACTGATTTTTGCTTCTTCGAACTTTTCCCACTTGCACTACGAGACGAGTAGCATTGGGAATGAATTCTCGTCAAGAGATAATTCAAGTTCAGAGTTTTCAGCCCGCCATGTTCAACGCCTCCTTTCCATGAGAAAGTAGAATTTTTTGGATAAAGAGAACTTCTATTAAGGAAATGGGTCTCTCTTCCAAGTAAGCAAGCGGCATAAGAAGACGCACGAGACAGTGTGTTCATTACAAGGGCAGGAGATGATGATGATGAACAAGAAGAAGGTGGAGAGGTGTGATGAGATGGGGTCTTGTTTGGAGGGTTTAAGCTGGTCTTGTGGAATTTGGGCTATGTAAAGCCTAATTCTTGATCTGGCCTGATAAAGC
>JAOTAX010000001.1:4180751-4192109 GCA_025629825.1 Erythroxylum guanchezii
TAACAACAACGGATATTATTCTGTCGGTATTCCGTTGACAATATACCGACGGGCAATAAACCGTCGGTATATAATAGCGACAGCCTATTTAACGACGGTTTCTACTTTCGTCCCTTTCCATCGGTAAGGTTAATTTCCGACGGAAATTCTCAATTCGCCGACGGAATATTCCATCGAAAATAGTCAATTTTCTTGTAGTGCATGCATACGCAGTCTCCACAAAAACAAAACAGAGCGTATGTTTAACAAATAAAGGAACCAACGCAGATGCAAAGTAGAGGCATACGGTAAGGCTCTGATACCAAATGTTATAATAATTCATTTACATGCATTTCACAAATCCACAAACATGTGTGTGTGTGTGTGTGTGTGTGTGTACATATATATATAGATATAGGAATCATAATTGAAGCAAACCATACCTCCAGCCATTGCCTTCCAGAAAAACACTATCCATTGATTAAATTCCACTTATGAATGAAGTGTTTCTAAATCTTCTAACATCTCAAACTCTTAACTTAATGGTGTAAACTTTTCTTAAAAACGAAAGAAGCAGGTTAGGGACCCAAAAAAACCCATAACTGTTCATATACTGATCTGCTCATTATAGAGACAACGGACAACTATAGATTATCACAACATTTTGGAAATGTTATGATGGTTGTAAATCATATAGACCACGAGAGTATTCCAATAGTGTGTGTTATTCTAGCACTAATTTAAGTTATTTGACATGCATTGAGTCCCTATTAAATCATGGATTATGTTTTTATGATTTGTGGTGGTGAAAAATAGTTAGTTAGGACTTATTAGCTAATGCTAGATTAGAGCATGTGCCAATTTATTGTTTAAGAAGAATAATTGATGTTAGAATAAACTATAAAGTGTATCCATTTTGTTGGTCGAGACATGCTACCTAGAGGCTAATTCAAACATGTCATATGTGTTGATAGGGTGAATTAGTCGACACTTATCTTGGGCATGTACATGATATTATGTATGATTATTGACACTATTATATGTTGTATTTAATTATTTTTTTAATATGATAATTCTCTTAACAAATATTACAGAGATGGGTTTACTGCTATTTAATCACAACAAGTGACAAAAAATTTATGCATATATGAATAGTTGGATGATTCTTTATCTTTTAATCAATGAACTTGAGAAGGAGCGTGAATATCTATATGAGAGACGACGTGAATTGAAAATCTTTTAATCACTTTACAAGGGTTGAACTTTTTTGTAAAATTAAATTATTAAAAATATTAATATTAATTGAAATATATTAGATTATTGTAAATTTGTATACATTAATTTAACCTTAATTAAATCTTATTAGGTAATGAGATACATTATATATAAGTATATCGAAAATATCTTCACTGATGGCGTTATCGACACTATGTTAAAGATTCAATAATACGTAATCTTACTAATAAAATCATAATTCATCTTAAACATTCGAAGTTTAGATCCTTTGTACTTAATACCCTATTTTACCTCTATTTCACACCAAAAATAACATCATTTTTAGCATAATTGAAACAGTTTATTAGTACGGACTTATGCCAAACATTTGCACCCAACTAAAAAGAATGAACAAAGGCACACAATTTGGCTAATTATTACGTCCATTAATTGGGTCTTAAAGAATTGTCAAAGTCAAAAATTAAAGAGTATCTAATTTTCTGATTTAGTTATAGTGTTTTTATTGTAGTGTTTTTATCATGTTATATTAAATATATCTTATATACGTGGATGGCACAAACCAAAACTTTCCCTCGACAATGCCTAGTTAATAGGTAGGTAGGTAGGTGCTAAAGTGTAATCATTGGTTTTCTCTAGAGAATGCCTAATTAATAGGTAGTTAGGTGCTAAGGTGTAATCATTGCAGCAGAGTCTCTTCATTTGCAAGCTGGGAAAAGTTACATTGGATACCTTGAACCAGTCATTATTACTCCGAGGTTGTCACTTTCACTTTCAACAAGAAGATTGAAATTGTTCTTACACAGTCTCATTTGCTTTTTACAAGTCCAAAAGCAGTTGCAGAACGTATTTATCTTGGACTACAACAAATTCAAATTTCAACCGCACCTTGGCTTGGAAACATAATTACCCAGTAGACAAAATGGAAAGTTTGGAACTTTACCTCATATTGACATCATTTTGCACACTTTACAAGGATCACCAAAAACTACCATTGTAGTTGTTACCAACCCAATCTCTGAATTTTTAATTTGTCTTCATCTGGAGGCCTGACAAAATCCATTTTCCTTCTTGTCTTGATTCATACTCCCATCTCTTCATCACCTCTAGTAATATCTGATTCCATGTATCTATAGGCCCTGGCAAACACCAGTGTACACAGTCATTTTGGACTCGCTCTGTTATACCATTGGCAAAGGGATTTGGATACATGTAAGGACCTGGATGTCCATCCGGTCTCATCAATGACAATTTGCTGATATCCAGTGCCTCTAATCTCAGCTCGTGTAAATGGGAATTCAATTTTGCAGCTTCCATTTCTTCAATCCCAATTTGCCTCATCTCTGCGGCCATTCCTTCAAGCGACTTCTCACCCTTCCCGTAAGGTTCGGTCTTTGGACAAGCACCAAACTTGTCCCACTCACCTTCAAAATGTGAAGGTGAAAATGTTGCCAGGATTACATCTATCCCATTTCGTTTTGTCTTCACTCTTTCAATTACAGTGTTAAGTGTAGTCTTCAAAGCTTTTCTTAGCACATCATAAAACCCAATTTCAGTATGATTAAGACCAGGACAGTAATGACAACCTATTACATGACCATCCTCATAGTAAACTGCCGGATGTAGAAACCAATGCCCAATTGATAATACAATCATGTGAAACCCATCCATGTCGGCTGCCCACTTCTCATCAAGATGATCCAAATACAACTCGTTATGATCAGGACCAGTCTTCGATTTCTCCACACCTTTTACCAGAAATGGTGACCAATAGATTGATATACTGGTATTGTAGGACTCAAAATACCATCTACGGAACTTGTTATCCTCGCCATCTCGATGAACAAGCTTAGGGACTGATGCAGTGGCAAGCAAGCAAAGAAGTGACTCCAACTGGTTTCTAGCCATGGAATCACCAACAAATGCTATATGTTTGTGTCTAAGAAGTTGAAGAAATGTGTTGGGTTCAAACCTTGGAAGCTTACACTGTTCTGGTCTCCATCTCCAGTAAAGAAAACCCAAGTCAGGTCTGCCATGGCGAATGCAATTCTGACCTTCCTTGATGGTGCCACAAGTCGTGCCATTGTACAAAGGACCAGTCGTATCATGAACCCATCTGCCATTGGTGTAATCACATGGAGGGTCATTTGCGTCTTCCTTCTCTGCAATAATAAACAGTATTAAGAATCGCTTTTTCATATCCGAAACAATCAAAGAACAAAGTTATCAACCAAATAACAAGAAAGAAACCAACTTTCTTCCAAGTTCACACACTTACCTATCGTAGAAGGAGAAACAGAGGAAGAGATGTGTACAGGATGAGAATGAAGAATTGGGTGAGGATAGAAGTAGAAGCGAAACAGAAGCAAAGGAACAATCGCAAAAAACATCCAACGAAGAAGCTTTTTGACATGGAAATAGAAAGAATGATACTTAAATGGACTAACAGTGCCCATCTGGACTCGCTTCTTGTACTATCGTTAATAGTAATGAAGTTGTTTAGCCTTCTACTTTGAGATATGGATTCTTTGTATTCTGCCAATTTGGAAGCAGACTTATGTGCAGAGGCCAAGCTTCAAGAGAATTGATTGATTCAGAAAAGAAACACGAGGATGGAAGGGGGTGAGCAGTCAAAGTAACCTCGAGAATCTCATTTTTCTATACGCTTGTTCGTATGTGTTCACTTTCTTCTTCATGTTTTTTGTGGTTCGTCCAGGTCCAACCACTCCTCCAAACTCGCTGCCTTCATGCTTCGCATCATATCTTACACGTGGCAAACATCACCTTTACATAATTCAACTTTCCCTTTTTCTTATATATCTGTATATATGTTCCATTTTCAGCGAGCGTCTGCGGTCTTTCTCCAATGACGTATTTCCTCAAGTACAAGAACCAACCAAGTAGAAACTTCATACTCAAATCTCTTCATTTCTCATTTTAAATATTCCTAGCTTATTTGTATTTCTACGATTCCAACTATTCTGGACTCTGCATGTAAGTGAGTAAACCTCAAAATACAGATCTTTTGAAGCCTGACTTTTAAAAATTTTGAAGCATTAATCAAGTATAAGAAAAAATGGTATGCATGGAAAGAGTAATGCTTACTAACAGTAGTATTCCTGGTTCCTAGCATATATTTGCAAATTTGATTGGAGGAATCAAATGGATGTCTGTTTTGTCTATTCGCCAATAAAAGAAACGATATTTAATATGATTATGGATTATTTTCCACGAAAATGGTAGTTAATAATGCAACTCCAGATCATTGCTTGTTCAGAGATCCATTCTTTAGGGACCACGGAGGTTGATTGTTAGATGTTATTCCATTTCATTCGTCATTTCTAACAATAGAAACTATACATGTATACCTTAAATCCGATCATATCATTACAGTACAAAAATTCCAGCTTTATGTCACATCAGCATTCCAGGACAAAGGATTAGGAGCTGTCCACAAACCAAAACCAAAATCAATTAGACAACGTATTTGGTTGCTGTCATGTGACAAAGAGAGGAAGACTAACTCACCGATAATTGGGAATGCATTATCAAATATTAGGAACTAACAACACATGTCGGTAGAGACTGATTCCATGTCTACTGGGAGAACATCAAATTATATATTATGCGAATTGAAAGGAAAGGACGAACATAGAAGAACATGCATGTCAATAGACAAAAGCCCCCTGAAATATGTTTTGTTTTTTTGGGTACTAAATTTGCTCACTTGTCAGGACAAGAAGTGGGTAAATGGTGTCTACTCTCACACCATTCTAAATGTAAATTAAAATTCTACCTCTCTAGCCCATTGGACTTGGTGTCAAATCTAGACCCGAAAATGAAAATCTAGTTACCGACCCTACACCACAAAGTGCGGGTGGGCTCTCAGACCCTCGTAACCCAACCCTCCAAAAGCCGTAAACAACCCCAAGAAGTTACGACGGCGGAGACTCCACGAGATTGAAGAGGGCCGGAAAGAGAGAGGGAGCAGCCATGGAAGGTGTCAACACTGGCAACAGCGAGGATTTTGCAGTGGGTTGCTTGCTTTCGATCAAGACAACACTTGGTGACCAGTTCGAGGGCCAAGTTATCACCTTTGACCGGCCTTCAAACATTCTCGTCCTTCATATCCTTTCCTCTTTTGTTCTTGTTGTCTTTCACTTGCGATTCAGTCTATGTCTGTCTGCTGTGCTTTTGGTGTTGTTTCTTAATTTATGATCTTCTTTCACAAGAGGGTTCCAAAGCTGGGCCTAGGAGGAACATAAGATTTCTGAAAGCGAGTTATATAAAGGAGTTTTCTTTTCTGGGTCAAGCTGAGGACCCTCTTGACATTAAGAAGTGTTATATAGATCTCCACGGTCTTCAAGCTAGGGAGGAATTGGCTTTAAGGTGATCTGTTGTAATAGTTTGCTTACATGTTTTTCTTTGATACGTTTTGTTTGATGGGGAAGTTCTGATGGGATGTTTTGGAGGACTTGAATTGGGTTTGCAGACAAGCAGAAGCAGAGGCTGAGAGGATTGGAGTTGGTGTTACGGCCGAAGCTCAGAGCCTATTTGATGCCTTGTCTAAGACGTAATTGCCTTGCCCTTTAACTTCCATGCTATTTTTAATTGGGCCAATTTTTAAGAAAGCCCTTCCTTAGTATTGCTATGTGTTGAAAAAAGTTCTTTGCTTGGTAATAGTTGAATCAGTTGCAATCCATGATAGTTTGATCCAAGTTTCCCAGTTTCTGACTTCTGACATGCTTTACTTAAACTAAATTTGGTTGGCAAGGTGTACATAGTTTGAAAATGCAGCAGGTTTTGATGAGACAATGATTACAAGTATTTGTGCTTGAGCAATATGAATTTTTGTAGTTTGAAAATGCTGCAGGTTTTGATGAGACAATGATTACAAATATTTGTGTTTGAGCAATATGAATTTTTGAAGAAAGCAGGAGTAAATTATTCGAGATTTGGTTTTTGGATTGGTCTTTTATGGGTGAAGTAAATTTGCGTTATGATGGCAAAATTATTGTGGACTTTCAAAGATGTTAGTGTAACTACATCATCTGAGCATTGGGACATATTTCTTGCAGTATGCAGCTATTGTAGTTTTCATTTTTCATCTTACGTAAGTTTTGTAGCAATTCAAGTCGCATGTGTGCTTGATCAGATAATTTTTGGGAATTTTCTGAATCATTTTGCTTTACTTTTGAAACTTTAATGTAAGTAAGAATTTCAATTTTTTTATTTCCACTGATGTCTCCATGTGAATGAAAATAACAAAAATGCTAGATCATGTCCAAAAGCCAAACATTTTGAGCTCATGTGAATGTTTGTGACCAGGCTTCCAGTGCGATGGGATAAGACTTCTATAGTTGTAATGAATGAAGTTCGAGTTAGCGCTCCATATCTCCCTGAATGTGTCAGTGGAGGAACTGCTGCTGCTAATGACAGAGTGAAGAAAGTGGTAAGCCTACATGTTAGGATTCAAAAGTCTGTGTTTGGTAGAAATCTGAACAGGAATAATAACTTCTGTACATGGTGTCCCTTCAGCTTGAGTTTGAGAGGAAGAGGTTGCAAGCTCGTGGCAGCAGCTAGGGATTATTTCTGCACACATCTGATGAGTGCTGGAAAGCATATTGAGAATTGGATATTTTGTGGTTATGCTGCTTGTACCTGGCTCTTGGCTACGACCCTTTTCTGCAGCTAATGTATTACATATGCCAAGAGAATCTCAGTGTTAACCAAGGAAAGAATTTCTATCTAAATAAATGCTTTTTCATGGCACCGTCTCTGCATTTGTAATTGCCATATGATGATATCTCATATGGTGTATCACATTAATGGCAGGGATAAGTATAGCTGCAGGAGCACCTGACATGAATCCTCAAGTGTTGTACTAGTGCCCTGTTTTTTTAGTTATGTTATCTCATATGGTTCCCGTTTTATTTTTTATTTTCGTTTTTTTGTTGAATTTGTGGTTTTTTATATCATATTAGTTTCTTTTGTTCTCATTGGTTGTTTTCTTGTTCATCATTAATTAATTATTTAATATTAAGTAGTAATAAGAAATATAAATTATTTAATTTATATTCATGAGTTTTGATAGTTAATTAAAATAAAATTACTTTGAAACTTTTTTAATTTAATAACATTTAATACCTAAAATTTTACAAAATATTATTAAAAAAACAAAAATATTTCGAAAATTAATATATTTAATTTTGAATATAACATTGATTGAGTTTTATTTTGATTAATGAATATCAGTTTACAAATAAAATATGGATAAATTTCTTACATAGTTATCGAAATAAAAAATGATGAATGTATTACTAAATATTTATTAAAATAATTTCTAGTTTTTAATTTTTTTAATTTTTAGCTTTTAATGTTATTCTTATTAATAAAAAGAATAATTATACAAGTTTTATTATAATAAAAATGGAAGTCGAATCATACATCTATATAGGGGACTTTTAGCCTTTGCGTGCAAAAGTCAGAACGCCTGGGGTGCTTTTTCCTCCTTTCCTCTTCTTTTGATTTCTATTCAAAACAAAACTCTACTTTTAAGACGACATTGACATTGACAAGGGAAGGGGTTTCGAGCAGGACTTTGTATCGGAATTCGGAAGGTAAGCCTGTATCGGTTAAAAAATGGTAAAAAAAATTGGAGAATTTTGTAATGGCTGGTACTATTAGCCTTTTCGATTGATGTCAATGTCGGTCAAATATCAGTGGATATTGTGAATTTCAAAAAGTTGGAGGACTAAAATGTAAAAAAGTAAAGTTGAAGTCCAAATAAAATCAAATTGTTTTCCATACCCATTCAACCATTCCAAATCTAGCAAATGGTTGCCCCAACACTCCCTCCCCTCCCTCTTAACGAAGTATTTGGTTAGTGTTCTCGTAGATGAGGACGGATAATAGGGACACAAAAATTCTGTGCCTTGTTTATTTGTTGTTCTCATTTATTTTTGTTCCGTCTTCAAAGGATAAGAACAAAAAAAAAAATTTCCTTCCAAGACTGTGGTACAAGAATTCTTGTCCTAGGAACAAAAACAAAACATATAAAGAAATGTCCAAAATATCCTCCCTCCACTTGAGTCTGAAACCTAACAAAATCACGCTCAAAACAGCTCTCTATCGTAGCTCTCCCTCTTCCCTTTACTTCATGTCCGTAGTCAAGTGTAAGTATTTCCTTTTAACCTTAATCCACTGCAACCAAATTGCGTTTATGTCCTGTGCTTTTCCCCTGCTCTCTCTATTCTCCAAAACTTGCTCATTATCACTTTCTTTACCTCAAGATTGTTTTCTCCAGAAACTTCACTCTTTTTAAGTCAACCTAGCCTTCTACCATCTGTCCTATCTTCTGGGTAAGACTCAATATTCATTCCTTTGTTTTTGTTTTTCTAATATCACTATGAGTGATGAGTATCGATTGGGTGAGGGATTTTGTTGATGAAGTTATGTTTGTGTTTTGTTGATGGGTGTCGATTGGGGAAGGGATTAGGTTTTGTTGATGGGTATCGATTGGGTGAGTGATTAGGTTTTGTTCATGGGTTTTTTGATTAGGGATGAGAATTCAGTGAAAGGCCATTTTCAACTCTCTCTTTATTCCTCTTCTCTTCTTTTAACAAACAGAAACACCAAAATCATGTCGTTGGTCGGTGATTTGTTATATCATCTTGACATATCCCTCATACCCAATATTATATTCTTAATGATTGGTGATTTGATATATATTTGTAGTACAAAATCATGTTGTTTATGTTAATCTCGTCTATAGATAGCTGTAATTCCATATTGATCTACCAATTCCAAATCAGAGAATAACTAGTTTTTGATTAAAGATTGTATATCCTTTGGTATTTTTTTCTTATACATCTTATAGATCAGATTATTTAGTATATAAATAAAATTATAAAATATATTAGCTGAGAAAAATGAATCCTATTTTCTCATGGGTTAAATTGCTATCATTTGGTATAGATAGCTACCTAATTAAATTGGTTGTGTACAACACAATACATCAATTGTTCAGCTTCAATTTTCTATGGTACATTTGGTTCCAGATAGGCGTTAATTTTCAACATCCATCAACGCTTGAACAACTATTGACTTGCATTATTTCATGACTGTAGACATTATCACAAACTAAATTTTAGTATTTATGGTATTGAAAAGGTCATGCGAATTATGTAGCACAATCATGTATGCAATGCCTCATAAAATGCTTGTCTTCATAGTTGCATCGCAAGTGGTAGCAGTATAGAAAGACAATAAATCATTTTACTTGGTCTGAGCTATGATTATACTTAATGGATGACATTACTGGTTTCATATCATGTTTGTCAATTGAATATGTTTTCTAACTTTTGTTTGTGATTCTTAAAATTGCATAACTTAAAGATTTACGTGGTACGTAGTTTATTCAGTAGGAAATTAAATTAAAGGTCTGCATGGGGCTGTTTCTTGTTTCGTACATAAAATATTTTCTAATCTTTTTTAGGTTTCGAATTTATACGGAAACATTTTGGTCTATCATATATATCAAAGATTCTCAAAACTAGTTTAATTTTCTGTCTTATTGACTTATGTTTCACATATACCCTCATTCCTGTCATAAATTTTCAGCCATGCTTTGATGCATCTATTTGCCTTTTTTCATTTTTGGAGTAATTCCTGTATTTGCGTCTCTCTTTCATAGGAATATAACCCATGCCTTTTCATTTTCTTGTGGCATCTGTCATCTTTTTTATGTTGTGGATTAAAGAAGACAAATGGGATCATTGGAGTGGGTAGTTTAGGTTGAAATGTGTAATTTGACGAAATAGGAATGATGAGAAGTCGTGCTTTAAGTATGTAGTTTGATGATGAAATTGTTTGAAGTGGTTGGCAGTTGAAACAATTGTAACAGAATAGACATGAAATTTCAGTTTTTTAATTGACATTTACCTTTTAACGTTCTTGATAAACTATGCAATTAAGTTATATATCCGTTGATACATATTTTTTCAACTTGAATGAAAATGCGGTTGAATCTTGATAATATCTTGTTATTGGTTGTTAATTAGGCAACACCTATACCTAAATAGAGAGATAGCACGAGAGCGCTCCAGAACTTTCGGATCAAAACAAGGTATGTCGCATATTCATAGGTTAAAGATATTTATTTCTCGATGGATTGTTTATGTTTGGTAATGATGCATCGGGTTCTTTGTGTTACAGCATTAATTTTATGCGGGTTTTCATATGGTTTCATCTGTTAATTTGTGTCCATCTGTGAAAAGAAATTTCGTATATATTCTTTTATCTAACTGCATGTATTTGTATAGTGAGGCTTTTCTTAAAAACCGCACTATCTTCCTCATGCTCTCTCCGCTGCTTCTACTGCCAGTTGTTCAGTTCCTCTGAAGTGCGTTCCATTTTTTGTCCCTTTCCCTGGGGAGATTCACTTCATAGAGCAGGAGGGTCTCTATGGGGGTGATTATATTTTTTATTTTTAAATCCTTAAATATAAGGATTCATCCTCCACATGATATCTTAACTTGTCTCTTTATTTCCACATTCAAATGTTTGGTATGATAAGCCTGTAGGGAGCATTTGGTAATAATTTCTCATTTAGCTTGTTAATATAGATTAAAAGGTATGACACTTAATTGTGTCTAGTACCCCATATAGACCCATCATTTTTATGAATTGTACGGTATGATTGCAGATATATCACCCCATTATATCTATGCAATCATTATACTTTTGGTTGTTTGTTGTTTATGATCATTATATTTTTTTCTCTTTGCAGACAATTTTTATTTACAAAAATGGATAACAAGGATCATGATGCTATGTTTAAGTGTCTGACTGTGTTTGAGTTTTGGAATGGGGAATTGGATTTTATGAGAATGGTCATGTTGTTATGCTTATATGTATACACCAACAAATGGTGTAGGAGTGAAAATGCTAAAGGTAGTAGGGCATTGACGGTACTTGTTGGGCCCCGTTTCCAAAGCCCAACGATCGCTCCGAATATCATAACATAAGACGTGAACATATCACCCTATAGGGTTATAGCAATTAATCCTCATTAGCCATCATCAGTTCCCCTTCCTTCTCATAACATCCTAAAAATTTTCCTCACAATATGCTCAATGGCGTGCC
>JAOTAX010000001.1:4196081-4225377 GCA_025629825.1 Erythroxylum guanchezii
CAACTCGGCTGTTCATAACAATGTAGTTAAACGTGACAATGTAAACTACTAATCCAAACAACACATTAAATGTCCAATATTTAATTAAACTATAATCAAATAGCTTCACTACAAGTTACAAACCCTAGACTTAGGCATTCATAAATCATAGCTAAGCTACTGATTAAGCTACTCCCTTTTGAAGCTCGGTAAACTCCAGCCATCACTGTATCTTCGGGAGAAAATGAAATGCCTGACCACACATTGCAATCGGAAGCTTCACAACTCGTGATGAATCCAAGATACCCATGGTGGAAGTCAGCGGCGAAAATAGAAGATGAAAAACTATACAAAAATACTCCCCAGGGAACCCCGAAGGTAAACCTGGGTGGTGAGGTTTTGGATGCTTTTGTTCTCTCTACGCTTTTGTCTCCTCTCTCTGTCTGTCGATGATGTTCAATCGATCCCCCGTAACCTAATTTGGCAAGATTTATATAGGATGGATCGGGTCGGGTCAGTACAGTGAGTGAAATTTCCATTTAAAGTCCAGATACTCGACTGCTCGCTGCGACAAGTGAATTATTTGACGTCGCGACGTGCTGCTCTTGTTTGCTTGCCGCGGCGTGTGAATTATTTGACGTCGCGACGTGCTGTTATCCGTCTATGCGCCGCGACATAGAAATTGGCATATGTCGCGACTTGTCTTCTTCTGGATGCGCCACGACGTGATAATTAAGTTTCGCCGCGGCGAGGTGATTAGTTCACGCCGTGACGTGCCTTCTTCTTGATACGCTGCGACGTCCGTGGAGGAGCTCATATACTGTTGACTTTCTGATCCTTTTGACTCTTTTTTCTCCTACATTATAAAATAACAATTTGCAGTATCAATTGTCCTTAGAAAAATTATAATGCAATTAATGTCAATTTGCATAATTTTACTAACAAATTGCATAAAACATAAGCTCACTATAAGGGACTAATTTAAATACAAAATCATGAATTAAGAGTCAAAAAGTACATTAACAGCCATGAAAGTGCAGCCAATTTATATGATAAACTTGGGCTCAATTAGAATGTGATCAAATAAGTGCATGCAATGTAAGTGACGCATTCCATTGTATGAATGCATGAAAGATAAAGGAAGTTATGACCGGAGTTGCCAGGAAAAAGGAGCTTAAAGCTCAGAATGTGAAAAAGAGCTTAAAGCTCAGAGTGTGGTTAGAGCCTCGGGCTCGAATGCGACTGTCCCCGGTATCCACTAAGGGATATGGGACGTTATATGCTACTGCTCGGTATCCACTAAGGGATATGAGCGAATAAAAAGGCACTCAGTCGTAACGACAATAATAAATGAAAGTGAGTCTCATGTGTATTACATATGCATGCTATAAATGATTTAGTGTATAGAATGTGAAATAATATGAATATGTGAAATATTGGAAATGTGAAATGAAATGTGATGTGTGAATTGTATGTATTATGTGATGATGAGCCATTGATGATGCTCACTCACTGAGTTCGCAAAACTCACTCAAAATTTGCAAATATTTTTTTCAGGATCAAAAGACTACCCCGTTAGACCAACGGGAGTATACCTACAAGATTCAAGTGAAGGATAGAGGTCGGGATCAGTTGGCGTCTGCATTGCATTTCTCTATTTTTGTATGAAATTGTATATTTTGCAACTTCCGTAAATGACTCAAGTGTTTATATTTGTGAAAGGGCCCAAATGGCTATATGGGAAATTTGTACATGGTATTGTATGATTGAAAAGGGCTTATGCCCTAATTTTTTATTGACTTCCGCATGTGTGTTTGTGTTTTCAAAAAAAAAGTGTACTGATTTTCGAGTGATTGAGTGCTTTAGCACACAACCCTCGCGGGGCACGGACTCGGATATCACCATTGATGTCGGGATCGGGTCATTGCGGGAGTGAGGTGCTACACGCTAGTCACCACCAGTTGCACCAATCAATCACACCATCTCCGCCAATCATCACACTCTTGTGTTATAACCAAAAATTGGAGTGTTGTAACTTATTTCTCATTACTTGTGAGCTTAAGTCAAGGTTGCATTTTGCTAGTGTGTGTATGTGTGTGTCAATTGTGGAACCGTGTGTTTGCTTGTGTTATACACTTATGGACTTATGGATGTGATGTACGAGTATATAATCTATCATGGATGGCTTATGAATTATGAATTGTGAATATGTAAATGTGGACTAGTGAAATGGAAGTTTGAATTTTTGTCATTTATTAAAATTATGGTGATGTTGACTTGAAAATTATAATTGATTGTGTTTCTGACTTTCAGTGATAATTGAGAACTAGAAATATTTTGAATTACATTATCAATTTGAGTTTGAGGTTATTTATTTGTTGTCTGAATTGAAAATTAAAATTGGATTATGAATTTAAGGTTGTTCCTGTCTAAAATTTAAGATAGAGATATATTAAAATTTGAATAAAAGGTTATTCTTTGTTATAAATTGGGTTATATATTATGAATTGAATTTTGTAGTCATCAAAATGGATTAGTTAATTTATGGCTGAATCGTGCGATAAGTAATTATACAAATTGAATTATAGCTATGAGTTTAAATCTATGGTTGGATCATTTAATCAACTGATCAATAATCATACAAAATAAGTTATAGTTAAGAGTCTATGGTTGAATCACATAATAAGTTATAGATAAGAGTTTATAGTTGAATTATGTGATTACATAAATTGAATTATAGATATGAGTTTTTAATTGAATTATATAATAATTCAAAATGAGTTATAGTTGTGACTTTTGGGTTTATGATTGAATTATATAATCATACAAAATAGGTTATAGCTGTAAGTTAATTTTTGAATTATATAATTATAAAAAATAGTTTATAGTTGCAATCATATGTTTGAATTATGTAATTAAGCAAAATGACTTATTGTTGGAAAGAAACATAAGTTATTGAGAAACTATTATTGATCTATTTCTTCATTTTTTTTACACAACTTTATTTTGATATGAAATTATTAAGTTAATTTTAATATATATCTTTATTTATTTTTACAAATAAATGGAAAAAATAGTTTAAATACTCTTTATAATTCAACCACTTCAACAATATTTAATGATCCAGCTTGGGTTCATGTTGAATTGGTTCTCAGAATAAAGAACCATATCATTTGTTTCTTTTAACCATATCATTTGTTTCTTTTATAACAAGTATTTGAAAAGTGGAGGAATCGCCACATTAAAGAAGCATTTAGCTATGGTCAGAGGTTATTTGAAGTTTTGTAAAAAAGTGAATCATGATGTAAAATGACAAATGATGAATTTACTTGAAAAATATCATCATGCAAAAGAAAGAAGACAAAGATTAAATTACTAAATCGGTAATAGAAGTTCTTTTGTTGGTGGTTAAGATGATAATGAAAATGTTAAAGGTAGTAGTATTTCTACTCAACAAGAAGAGAATTTTATACCTGATGTTAAGAAAAGAAGAAGACATGTGTCTTTTTTGCACCACGAATAACTCTAGAAGCTCAACCTTTAATCTGTAATGCTTTACAATTTAAAGAAGCGGCTCATAATATGTATATGACAATGGCTAGTAAGTGGTATGATTTAGGTATAACATTCAATGTTACTTAATCTTATTATTACCAACTTATGATAGATGCTATTGCCTCTTACAGTCTAGGATACAAAGCAATGTTATGAATATCGTACCGGGCTCGGTACCGGATTGGGCTATGGAACAGAACTGTATCGGTACCGGGTACCGTTTCGGGATATTTTTTTAATTTATAAAATAGTCCCTAAACTTTTTAAAAATTGCAAAATAGTCCATATTGATATATTATACAGCTGTACTGTATACTTGACTAGTTTACTGTTTACATCAACCATGCTTTCAAAAATCTTAATAATAAATAATAAGGCCAATTAATTTGAAATAACAATAATTTTTAAATATTTACCAATTTTAAATATTTATAATTCCCTAGACATATATATTACTATTCCATTAAAGTTCAACATCTTTTAACTTTTTTAGGAACAATTAATTATTTACCTAGCTAAATCTAATACTCAAATAAGCAAATACTGTCATTATTAACTAATTATTTATCAAAATTCAATACCCAAATATTAAAAATTAATGACCATTTAACAAATATTAAAAATGTGTCAATTAATAATTATCAATTTATCAATTTTACATTTAATTATTAATTTCACATTTGATCAATTGATTGTCAATTGTACAATTTGGTTTAAATGTTGCTTTGATTTTAATTATCAAACTCAATTTCAATTGCACAAACTCAAATAGTCAAATTCAATTTCATTCACAATAATTCAACAATTCAATAGTAATTTCATAAATCTACTAATAGACTAAATCACAATCACCAATTCACCATTCCAAAATCCAAACTTAATTGAAAATCAGACCAACAATGACCAATCACCAATCAATTTTAATTTCACACGTTCGGTTCAACTTCTACAAGGCAAAATGACAAAATTCAATTTCAATTTCAACTTCACTTCAACGACTGAAATCAGGTTCAACCTTCAAGCCTTCAACATTCACACATTCGAATTTTTCCCCAAATCCACCATCATCCGAAATCAACCTCTAACATTTTCCCCAATTCCACCATTTTTTTCCCTCATTCTCAGCCGAAATCAACCTAGGATTTTCCCCAAATCCACCTCCATCCAATAACAACACCAAATCAACAACAACACCTAAGATCACAGAAGCAATCAACAACAAAATTCCACTAAAAATCAAACACAAAATCAAAAACACACACCCAAAACAATCGGGTCTTCGGTGAGGGTCGTCTGAGGATCGGGTACTCGGGTCTTTCTTCGGTGATCATGTGGCGCGTCGACGATGAGGAGGACGGAGGAGAAGGCGGCAAGGAGCGGAGAGGAGACCGATTCGTCGAAGCCTCGAAGGGAGAAACGTCGAAGACTTGAAGGAGGACTGGAGAACTGGATGAGACGTCGACGGCGAGGAGACGGCGACGGCCAGGCGAGACACGGAGAGAGACACCGGAGAAGAGAGGAGGCATGCGGCGTGGGAGAGGAGAGGCCGAAGAAGAATCCAGAAGTCGGGGGGGGGGGGGTAGTTTTAGGTTAAATTTTTTCGGAAATTGCAAATTAGTCCTTGCAATTTTCAGAATTTTGCGGTATCAGCCAGATTTTAAGGTTCCTGACGTCGGTATCGACGTTATGAATTTTGTACCGTTTTTCGGCCGGTACCGGCCAGAACGGTACGAAATCCGTTTCTCTAATACAAAGCTCTTCAATTGAGGAATACAAAGGAAAACTTCTAAGTAACTATGTTTATGAAATAAAAAGTTACTTAGATGAAAGAAGAATGACTTGAGTTACTTTTGGGTGTTCTGTCATATGTGATAATTAGACAAATAGACGACAAAAACCTATTATTAATTTTTTTGGTTTATTATGCAAAAGAGGCAATATTTTTTAAGTCTATTGATACATCTAGTCTTGTTAGAAATATCGATACTCGATTTCAAATATTTGATGAAGTTGTGAATGAAGTTGAGCTAGAAAATATTATTCAGTTCATTGTGTTGCACGTTGCATTGACCTGATGTTGGAAATATAGAAGATGTTAGATAGTTTCATATTATTGATGAGACTGTACAACAAGCCAAAAAAAGTGACCAAGTTTATCTACAATCGTGTATTAAGACAAATGTTTACAAGTAATAAGTGAGTTGTAATTCAGCATGCTTGGTCTAATGATGGATAGGAGGTTTCTAGAATTATGTTTAAAGATAACAAATTTTGGTCCCAATGTTAATTTGCATTCGATTTTGTGAGTCTTTGGTGAGGGTACTTCATTTAGTTGATAGTGATGAGAAGGCAACAATGGGTTATTTCATGATATCATGAAGAAGGTGAAGGAAGCAATGAAGGTCAATCTGAAAAATAGGCTTTCTTTGTATATACCTTATCTTAAAGTCATCAATAAGAGATGAGAAAGACAACTTTATTCTCCATTATTCGTAACTGGGGTTTTTTGAATTCTAGTGTCTATTTCAAACTAAGTTTTACAAAAAAAATTGAAGTTAATAGTAGAATATTATTAACTACGACATTAATTGTTGCCATAAGATGATGATAAACCTCCTAAGCTCACAAATAAAGATTTATAAGGATACTTCTGGTGATTTTAGGATGACAATTTATATTCGTTAAAGAGACAAACTTAATCTAGGTATATATATTTTTTAACACTTTTGTTACTTGTTGAAAATTATTCGTTATTTTATTTTATTTATAATGCTACTTTTATAGCCTTATAATTGCTTAGTTGGACCGATTTAGAAGTGATGTTCCAGAATTGCAAATGTTTGCAATTTGAATTCTAAGTCAATGTGTGAGTACAAGAGGGGGTGAAAAAAATTAGAGCATATTCGAATTCATCCATTTTAGGAAAAGGAATAGATCTAGCACACAAAATTGAATGACTTAAACTTTGTTCGATACAATTTAAAGCTTCAAAAAAAGTATGTTATTATCATTATTAAGTTGGATATAATTTCTTGTATTTTTTAATTATTTTATTTTACTTTTTACTATGACTCTTAATAGAACAAGTAGTTCTGTAGATTCGATTTGCCTTGATTATTAATCTTTTGGCGGATTATGTTTTTGAGGAACTGAGTTTGATAGATGAGAGAGACTTGGAAGATAATCTTGGATAAGAAAGTATTGATATGTCATTTAGTGTAATGAAATTGAATGAAGGTGATGATGAGGCTCCTCACATTAATGAAGATTTTATATCAAATAAGAATTGAGGTTAATGATATTTGAGCGAGTATTCAATTGAATGAAGTTTCAAATTTTTATTTCTTCTCTTTTTTTAATTTCACTTATATTGTATATATTAAATTCTATATATGAAATATAAATATAATTGTAAATGCTTTTGTTTCAAATTTCACTTCTAGTTGGTTGTTTCCTCGACACAAACTCTTATTATAAATTGTAATAGCTAGAGACTCATATATATTTATTTTGATGTAATTATTATTTATTATATTATAAAATTATAACATTTTAAATACTTTGTATGGTCCTTAATTTTATATTTCTATGATAATTAAATTACTTTTTTATATTAATTGTGGTTATTATTTATATATGAAATATGTTAAAAGTAATATTAATAAAAATAAATAGATTGTTGTTATTTTAAATTTCTATTATTAAAATTTTTGGAGATAGAGTTAATATAAAATTATAAATTATATAATACAATATATTGAGAGACTAATTTACAATTTTAAAAAGTTCAAAGACTACTTTATAAATTTAAAAAATTATTTAAAATGGTACTCGATATTGATTGATACTAATACAATACTGTAACAAAACTAAATGTAATACTAATACGTTATTCATAAATTTGGTTTCAAGAAGTCGTAACTCATTTTTCTCATATGTGAATTATACTTGAGTGACTGCTATTGCTAAGCTTGAGTACTTTCGTTGGAAGTCTTTCCATATAAGGTTTAGTTTGGAATCTTTTTTATAAAGCTTAAGATGGTATTTGAGTCAAATTTCCACCAAAGTATAGAACAGTTGGCCATAGTTGATTTTGCTGCTATTATTGTAAGAAAATGAAAATGCAGCCGAAAGCTGCCAAAAGCAAACTTTTAGTAAAGTCGTATAAGAAAAACACAGAAAGTGATATGTCAATCGGGTGTACGCCCGTAAATGTACAAGGATTGATCAACCTGTGTAGAAGACTCTCCGCTATTTTGGAGACCGCACCTTTTCTTTTGTATTTTTACATAGTTATTTCTGTAAATTAAAGTAATTTCTAATAAAAAAGTTGAATGTTTTAAACCTTTAGATTTTAGAAATGGACTAAGCTTATTGATATAGTTAGGCTGGACAGCTTTTGTGTTCTGTTTCCATTCCAAATGATGGCGAAGACAAAGGATGAAAACAATCAATCCCAAAATCTCTTATTATATAATGAACAGAATCATACAATATCCATTAAAATTATTAGGACCATCAATGGAATGATGTGAAGTGATATGATATTTCGCTGAAACATTCTTAACAAACCCTGATAGGATAGGATGTACAAGAAAAATAGGCAATAAGTTATCCAGTAAAAAGGTTGTCTTCTTCCGCTATACCTTGATATCAGTATTAACATGGGTTTAGATTAACTGTGACTTTACTCTGTTATTATCCTGTTCTAAATAAGCATCCATCTATTTATTTTATGGATCTTATTTAGTAGATAGATAGATGCTCGTGAAGGTGACCTGTTACCCGTTAACATAAGATAACTAAGAGCATCCTTCATTACAAGATAAGGTGCAAGCTTCAGGCTTCCATTTCTACTTTAAGCTTTTGATTCTGAGTTATGGACCCAATATATAGTTTCCCGGTACACAGATATAGAGGTACACTTCAGGAGACGTGTTCATGCACGGAGCTCAGTAGAGAGACTGCAAGGAGAAAGAACCCAGAAGTGTAAACGGCACATAGGACAGAATGATGGTTTTTGACAATACTTGAAAAGGAAATGACTACTCCTACTCTTAGTCGGTCACAAATTCAAAGAGGATCTTTTTCATCACATTGATTTACCAGCTGTAAGAAAGTAATCAGTGTAGTATCTTTTGATTATTACTCTCTTTTTTGGGAAGTATCTTTTGAATTTGTTGTCAACCAGAAACAAGTACAGCGCAGATGATATGAAAATGTGCTAACTTTACACTGTTTTACGGTTTAATTCTTTGCTTGAGTGTGTAAGAGAGATAAAAAACAAAGTTAGTAAACTTTTGGTTGTTTAAATCGAAAGTAGAGCTTATGGTGTCAAGAGATTGGTAAAGGTGACGGGGGAGGATGCTTTGGTGCAAGCTTTACCTTTACGTGATTGGAAAAGAGAGCTTAGCCACGTTAAGAAATTACTATAACATTGTAAAAGCAATGCAAGGAAGATAGATTTGAGAGAGATTCGTTTTTGGGTTGCAGAGAGAGGTATCCTGGTTTCTTTCTCGCTTCGGGAGGCTCCTAATTCCCTCCTTTTGCTTTATGTTCTCTTTCTCTTCACACTTGCTTTTAGTTTCTTCTTCTCCAAGTCCAAGTGGGTGTCCTTTTATCACTTAAACTTAACCCATTCAGCAACGTTCTACGCCCATCAACCCCTAAACAAGTTGGTTCTGTCTGTCTGCACCAGCAATTATAGTGTACAGCGTTTACACAAGCTTGCCTGATTCTCATTCTTTTGCTATAAGCTCGTAACTTTTTTATCATCTTTGTTGTTTAAGGTTTCTCTTCGGATTATTACCAGCCTTTTGGGATCTGTTAATAAGCTGTTTTCTGGGTATCAGTGGCAGGGTTTTGGCTTCTTGGGGTTTTTAGTCGTAATAGGTTGTTGAGGTTCTTTTTTATTGAGACATAGCTTTGTAGTAGAAAACAAAGAGGAGAAGTAAGAGCTTAGGGAGAAAAAAGAGAGAATAAATGGCAGGACAAGCGCCGCCACCAAAACAGGAGGAGCTACAGCCACATCCGGTCAAGGATCAGCTCCCTAATATTGCTTTCTGCATTACTAGTCCTCCTCCTTGGCGTGAGTTCTATACTTACTCTTTTCATCAGTGGTTTATTTCAGTAGCTACATGTCACTGGCGTTTTGTGGACTATTCACATATTTTTCTGATTCTTTGACTTTCAGACACACTTAGTTTCCGTATTTGGAAGATAACGATGAGAAATCGATGTTATTACCATTTTCTTGGTATCTTTTTCTAGTAAATAGAGAAGTAGTTGTAAGGCTTAATGATTTCCTTTCCAAGTTGGTTCATCTAGATAATGAATTCAATATATCCCATTTTCCATTGATTGCACAAGACACTTGCATCAGTACCTTTTGGTTATGAATTCGTTTTATATTCATGCAGCACAAATTTCTTGATTTCATTGTCTCATGGATTCTTTTCTGAAATGCAGCTGAAGCAATTCTGCTTGGTTTCCAACACTACTTGGTAATGCTTGGCACAACAGTGCTTATACCCACCACTTTAGTTCCGCAGATGGGAGGAGGAAATGTAAGCGTTAAGGGTCTAAACCACTCTGCTATGTGATGCTTCTTATTCATGGTCATATGGATCTTTTCTTAAACTGTTTGTTTCAGGCGGAAAAGGCAAAGATGATTCAGACTTTGCTTTTTGTGGCTGGACTGAATACGTTCTCACAAACAATGTTCGGCTCCCGTTTGCCTGCTGTGATTGGAGGTTCCTATACCTATTTGCCAACCACCATTTCAATTGTCTTGGCTGGTCGATACAGTGAAATTTTGAATCCTACAGAGGTGGCTTCGTGGAAACATTGTCTAATAAGATACTTTTCTTGTTGGTTGCATATAAGTACAGAACAGAACGCAATGCAATACTGATTCAAGTTGTGATTATAATGTAGAAATTCGAGAAGATAATGCGTGGAATTCAGGGTGCTCTCATTGTTGCCTCCACACTACAAATTGTCATTGGCTTCAGTGGCCTTTGGCGAAATGTTGCAAGGTTTATTGATTTTCTACATTCTTCTTTATTCTTTCTGTAGGCCGCCCTCTTGTATAATCAACACTTGGATGGTCTCTACCTTCGTCTATTTATGTGCCTTTAGCTTGAATAGAATTTGAAGGCATGGTAAAGTATATACTGACGTAGTTCAGAGACACATGTCTGAAGTCAGGACTTTGCAATAGTGAAGAAGTTCGTTTGTCTTTATCTTAATTAAATGCAGGCCTCCTTTCGATTTGCAGGTTCATGAGTCCATTATCTGCTATACCTCTTGTGGCTTTATCTGGTTTTGGGCTGTATGAATTTGGATTCCCCTTGGTAAGAGTAAGAGTGTGAGCTTCCATTTGATATCACATCCTGTTGAAGTATTATCATTGACAATGATTTTGGGGTTGCTAGCTTGCAAAATGTGTGGAGATTGGACTACCGCAGATAATCCTTCTAGTAATTTTCTCCCAGGTAAATGCAACACATCTACGCTCCTCTGTTAGTTCACCGGAAACTTTTGAAGAGAATGCATAGACTTCACCTTATCATACATGGCATTTCATAAGATGTAAAACTAATCTTCATGAGCTTTTGCAGTATATACCTCATATGATGCATGGGAAGAGTTCTGTGTTTGATCGCTTTGCTGTTATATTCTCGGTGGTTATTGTGTGGATATATGCTCATCTGCTTACTGTGGGTGGGGCATATAAGAATACAGGACCTAAAACCCAATTAAGCTGCAGAACAGACCGTGCAGGAATTATAGGCGCTGCACCATGGTAAGGCTATGTGGATTTCCTTCTAACCGAGTAGGGAATATTAGAGTGATATAAATTTCCAGATGGGGGACTGTGTTCTCCCCTGATGTATAACTTCCATGAGTTTCGGACTCTGGCCATAGGAAGGTCTATTGCTGCTTGGGCTTGTTATGGTATAATTTATAATGCTATGCCTTTCTTATAGCTTTCTCTGCCAACTGATCTTTATTGTTTGGTAGGATAAGAGTACCATACCCCTTCCAATGGGGAGCCCCCACTTTTGATGCTGGTGAGGCTTTTGCAATGATGATGGCTTCATTCGTTGCCCTTGTAGAGGTTTGTTTACCTGTGCATATGAATTTTTTCAACCATTAATGAAATTATTTTGACTCCTACTCCATTTGGTGAGCATATTTCTCACGGTCGTTCCATTCATAGTGACGGAACAGATTCAAAAGAATGTCTTATTTGTGAATGTGTGGAAATGCTTCTGAAGAATAGAATGCATTTCTCCTCCATATTCAAATTCCACTTTGTTCATCATTAAGAATTTTCAAAATCTCTTTTACATCAGGTCTAAGACAATTCTTATCTTCGCTAATTAGTTTCTTATACTCTTAACAGTCTACTGGTGGCTTCATTGCTGTGTCAAGGTATGCTAGTGCAACTCCAATACCTCCTTCAGTCCTTAGCCGAGGTGTAGGTTGGCAGGTACTGATTTCACAAGTGATTACTTTTACTTTGCACTTATCATAGTAATTTAATTGTTACATGCATGAAGACAAGATAGCTAAATACGAATCTATGGACACTCTATCTGAATAAAACAGGTTATCTTTAACTCATTCTTCTCGTACCTGAAATCATAACTGATTAGTTGAATTATAGAACTTCACTCAATTTGCATCAATTAGTAATATTTATCTGGTTGCAATTCTGATAACCTGGTTGACTTTGTGCTTCTATAAGTATTGAAAGTCTCTGCTGATTCATAACAATTCAAAATTTTCTTCTTTACCACTTAAGGGAGTTGGAATTCTCTTCTCTGGCATGTTCGGGACCGGAAATGGATCATCAGTATCTATGTAAGATTTTCTTGTGATCTTAAAGCAGACAATTCAACACAACTTTCTAATCCTTTTCAAGTTTCCCTTAAATTTGCTTTGCTTCAACTGCAGAGAAAATGCTGGTTTATTGGCACTTACACGCGTTGGCAGCCGAAGGGTTGTTCAAATATCAGCAGGGTTCATGATTTTCTTTTCCATTCTCGGTGAGTTATCTTGATGTAACTCTTTCTTCCTTCCTCCATTTTAACAACACATGTAACTCACATACTTCGCGGTTCAGGAAAATTTGGAGCTGTTTTTGCCTCAATTCCAGCTCCGATTGTTGCAGCTCTATACTGCCTGTTATTTGCTTATGTTGGTATGTACCAGTAAAAGTCTGTTATGGAGGGCTTCTTAACCTTAAACATGAAAAATCTAAGGAGGGCTTCTTAACCTTAAACATGAAAATTCTAATTTAATTATTTTTGGGGTTGAACACGAGCAGGTTCATCAGGTCTCAGTCTCCTCCAGTTCTGCAACTTAAACAGCTTTAGAACAAAGTTTATACTTGGCTTCTCTGTTTTCATGGGATTATCAGTACCTCAATACTTCAATGAGTATACAGCAGTTAATGGTTATGGACCAGTGCACACTGGTGCAAGATGGGTAACCAACTGGACTTCCCTACTTTACTCTCTAGGAATTCTGGGCCCTTGTTCAGATGATCCTGATACTAATTATGGTCACTTTTGGCAGTTCAATGACATGGTTAATGTGCCATTCTCATCAGAACCTTTTGTTGCTGGATTGTTGGCGGTCTTCTTGGATGTAACTTTATACCGGAAAGACAATGCAACCAGAAAGGATAGAGGTATGCATTGGTGGGACAGGTTCAGGTCGTTCAAGACGGACACAAGGAGTGAGGAGTTCTACTCCTTACCTTTCAATCTTAACAAGTTCTTCCCTTCAGTATGATCTTTGAACATAATTTTCGAGTTGTAACCTCTAGTTTGTCCCCAAGAATCGTAGAGCTTGACAAAATGAAATTCTTGGTTTTGTTAAATTATTTGGTAGCTCCCTCTTTTCTTTCTGTCTCAACTTGCATTGTAGCTCTGCAACTAGAACTTGGTTGGTATAAATGATAATGGTCGTCTTACTCCATTTATGTAGCCTCTTTTGTTACTGAATCTGCATTTCAATGTTTCTGTCATCCACACTAGAGATAACAGTTGCAACTTGCAATTGGATATGTATCATTTCATTAGCCTGGTTTCCAATGTGATGCCCGTACAAATTTGACCAGCTGTGCACACTCTTGGGTTGTACATTGAAGCAAAAGGAATTCTTTGCATGTGATTTGGCATGTTACTGCTAACACCGTTAATAGGATGGTCCTGCTGCTTACTTTACCTGGTTTCCAATGTGATGTCCCAATCCCCTTCTCAAATACCAGGTTGAGGAAACATGCACCAAGTTATATTAAAGCAGCCAGCAGCTATGCAATTATTTATCAGATCAACCTATTGACCCAGTGTTTAAGCCTTCTCTAAACATATTAGAAAAAAGAGAGCATAAACTTAGGTTCCAAGATCCAGATGAGAGGACATGGGATTTGATATTCTTATCTTGTGCATGAATGAAATGTACTTGTATGGTTAATCATGGTCATTTAGAGATGAAAAGCACACCAAAAGGTCACGAGCACTTACTGAGACACTGTTTTGCTTTATTCTCAATGCAACTGTGACAAGGAATGAGGGACCTCATCCCTCCTTTGGCTTTAAGCTGGAACGTTCTGCTTAGTTACTGGAAGGTAATGATATTTAGTGGAAAATGAAGAAACCGTGAGGCCCTGCTCCGCAAGCTTTTCATTGGACCGACATGTTATTCTTGATGTTTCCATGAAACCATATAATTCTACCATTATACTCTCACGTGTCTCAGAAAACCGGGGCAAATGAATTCCTGATTTGATCAAATCACGGTCCTGGATTGTAGAGGTGACATGGTGACCACCACAAGAAGGTTGTGTCTATTCTTGATTTCATGAAAAGCCATGGACATGTCTCCTGCCTAACCAATAATTGAAATCCACCCTCCTTCCATTTACCACTAATCCGCTCAGACAATGGATACAAAACGAGTAGTGTCAATCAGCAATAGCCAAAGTTACACAAAAAGTTGGAGGTCCTTGCACAAAAAGTTGGAGGTCCTTTTTTCTTGCCATGCGTGCTCAATTTTTGTACATACAAAAGTTGCTAATGGGTTCAAAGGCTATTCAAATACTGCAGACAAATCACGTTCTAATGGCTCATTTTCTCTCTTTTCTTTTTGAATTTTGTGTGAGAGCGATAAACATGACCAAGAACATAAACATATCGGCTATGATCGCATGATTACAAATTCATTTCCTCGAGCTCTTAACCTACGTTGACCAAATCATGTTTTCCAAAGTCGCTAAATTATGAGATGAGTTGTTATATTATCTCTCAAACATCACCCTCATCGCCACGCAATGTGTATAAATTAGGCGTTTATTCCCACTTCTAAGGTGACTCTTTTATAGATACCAACATTTAATTGATTACTAGATGAGAAGGAACTTAGAACCTTATTGATTAAAACTATTATTCCTATTTGAAAGGACAGTTAAAGAATGATTCTTTTTTTTGTTGTAGTGATCATAAAAGTTATCTGCACTTATCTAGCTGGACTGCAGTGAGGATGCTGCATTATCTAGTTAAGGAACATCAAAATGCTCCATTAGAGAATAGAGAATATAACAATACTTGATCATTGCACTTCCTGCTATTAAAATGTGCCTCTCAAGACTCAAAACAAGAGAGAGTATCAACCCTTTTCAAGAGCAACATGAAAAGGGTTGAAATCCCTTTCTAATTTCTTGTCGCATATAAAATCTGCTGCCTTTTTTCTTGTAGCAGCAGCCCACATAATTGACCTTTCATTTTAGTGGTGATGTAGAAGGGTAAAAATAAGAACAGATGGAATCTAGCAGCTTTTCAAGAAGGAACAACATGGTAACAAAGGTCTTGTTCCTGGAAATGGGGAAGTGAAGAAGTCATTCATAGATGCAATAGTGGGCATGTGAGAAAAAATATCTCCAGATGCAATTGGTTTGCTTCCACCTTCCTTGGCCTTTTTATTTACCAATAAATTCTGGTAACAACCTCTGCAAAGGTTTTGTTACATTGTACACTTGCACTGAGCGTGTGGTTGGAAAAGAACATGGTCTGGGTATTTGGTAGGTGGTACATGAACATGTGGAGCAGCATCCCAACAAGAGCAAATGATACGAGATTTAGTTATTCTTTCTTTTTGTTTTCAATCTCATGTTGTAGACGTTCTTTGAGATACTGTTGATGGATGGGTTCAGAGTTTAGTATTAGAGGGGAAGAATGTAAGAGAAAGCAACAATAAGAGTGATGTCCTTGACAAAAAGAAAACAACAAAACCCACTAAGAAAAGTCCTCCAGACTCCTTTGTTTGGTACACAAGTTTTTAATTACGAATTAGAATGTTTAGAAGGCAAGGCATAAAGATACCGGACCCTAAATCTGCTGCCCCCACAAGAAAATTATAGAACCACCAGTATATAACAATTAGTAGCCTCCTTTCATATTGTATTATATCAAAGGGGCTGCTTAAACCAATTCTCACAAGAAGTTAAGATCCCTTCAATTAAAATTAAGGGTCTTGTTTGAAATAAGCAAATTGGGCCAGTCACCATTTATTGTGAACCAAAGATCCCCAACATCTCACATGGCTTACATAGACTGACAATTAATCAGAGATGTTTACACATGTGAATCATAGAAGAAAGTTTTTCATAGCAGGAGTTCAAGATCCTTCGGGGAGATCGCTGTCTCTTTCGTAGCCCATCCAAAATTAGCATCTTAGAAACACATGAAAAGAAATTAATCTCAAATCCTGACTTTTTCTTTTCCATCTGTCCTTAATCTTGTCTTGGATTATCTGAAATGCAACAGGAGTTGGTGACTGCTGCAGTGTGGTTTGCCACTTTGCCTTGAAGATGTTTGAGAGAAATAAACCCAACAGCTACTTTCTTTTACAATTTCTGAATTGATGTTGGGTAGGACTCCAAAGTTTTGATTAATTAAATGCAAATGTGTTCTAATGATTTGATCCACATCACCCTCCATATACGACACATGAAAAGAAGCGTGAGGCAAGTCTTGCTTCTTAGTGTTTTTTTTTTTTTTTGGGTTAATCTAAAGCATCTTTTTAATGCAAGCCTTGATTATATGCTAAGATATGACATTTGAATTGCGTTGGACTGTGCAACTTTCACACCAAAAGTTGTGCTTGTTCTTTTTAAATTAGAGATAGTGAGTGCTTCCATGCTTAGCCATTTAAACTCAACTCCAAATAACTATTCAAGAATTAGATGAATTAGAAAGTGATATACTTATCCACATCTTACAGTAGCATTGACCCATTTGAGTTTTTTGTAACCAGAAGATAAAGGACACAACATTGTTCTACAATCTATAGGACCAAAGGGTTGAAAATGGGGAATTTGGATAGGACATAGGTGCCAATAGGCAAGCCTGCCTTTGGTCATATAAACTTCAATTCACACCTATGTCTTACAAATTGTACTTCGACAGTTACGGCCGATGCCCCCAACCACCCTCCTGACATCTCTCCACGTGGCACTCTAACCAGCTTCCGAGGTTCCTGCCGGTACCAATTATAATAAAACCATACAGTTCTTATCATTGCACATACCTTGTTACCATCACAAATATGTTCTGTAGTTGATGATATCACCCTAAAGAAATAAACTTTCTTTATTGCCAAATTGAAATGTCAAATGGGTTTTAATTATTGAATACACACATGTAAGATTTCTTTTCTTTTGCTTTTTTCCTGTTTTATGTTAGTTGAGAAATTGAGGGACGGCCTGCTTGAATAAGACCCTTACTAGTATATTTGTAGGGTGGTGGGAGCTGTACAGAAAGAGACTGTTGTTTACTTCATCTCCTTTCTCTTCTCTTCTTCCCTTATCTATCTTCACATCTTCTTCTTTTCTCCCCCCACGAGAGATTTCTGGAGAAGAAAAGCTAAGAGATAATGGGGAACTGTCAAGCCATAGATGCTGCAGCTCTTGTAATACAGCATCCCCATGGAAAAATAGAGAGGTTATATTGTCCTGTCACAGCCAGTGAGGTCATGAAAATGAATCCTGGTCATTATGTTTCTTTGATCATTCCATTGCCTGTTTCTGGTGAAGAAAATCAGGGGCAGAAAGTTGTGCAGTTCACTCGTGTTAAGCTTCTCAGGCCAAGTGACACGCTTTCTCTTGGCCATGCTTATAGGCTTGTTACTACCGAAGGTAAGGAATATGGTCTGATGAGAATCATTTCTTTCTTGTTTATGCTACTTGAGGTTGTGCATTAATTTATAAGAGTATGTTTTTCCGTTGCAGAGGTTATGAAGGTGTTGCGGGCAAAGAAGTATGCAAAAATGAAGCAGCAGCAACAAGAATCTGTTGAGAAATTGCAGGCAGCAGATCAGAAGCAGAGTGCGGATTGTGAAGCAGTAAAGAAACCTGACAAAGACGAGTACAAGGTATCTTTAACTTGATCTTTTTCCAATTTCAGCTTATTCCTGAAGCTGTTCCTGAGATTATTTGATATGCTTCTTCAAAACCATGATTTTCTTCCTTCATGTAGTTACTGGCTGGTATGTCCAACCATTATAGTAAAAGCAGAAGATGATTCTCGTTGAAGTACAAAAATGTATGAACAATTCTAGTTATTTAATAATCTGATACTTCTAGTGGAGCAACATCTGCAGGCTTTCAGCTTTATGATGATGTTTTTTCATAGTTTTGACTGATTATCCTGACATCAAATTATGAATAAATGAATAGCTAGCTTTGTAGACGTGAATTATTAGCATGGAAAATGATTTTGTCCCGTTATCATATTGTGGAAGCTAACCACTGGAAAACGATTTCAGGTGATAAAGCATGAAAGACACCGACACAGGACACCATCAATTAATTCCTCTGCACTTAGGTCTAAGTCGTGGCGGCCCTCATTACAGAGCATTTCTGAGGCTGGAAGCTGATGGTATTTTCCCAAGATCAGCAAGGCGCTTCCGCCATTTGCTGAGGCTGATTAAATTGAATAGGTTTACTAAATCGGGTGGAGGTCGTTTATCTCATATCCAAAACCAATTGTCAAACCAGACGACCCCTCTTTTGGACCATTTTCCAGAAAAATAAGAAAAATCTGTATAGCAACAAAAAAGAGTAATGGAGCTGACACTGTTATCCAAGTTATATTCTGCAAATTTCACGGCTGATTGATCAGACCAGAATATAACATGTAGATAAATCTGAAACATTTATGATTTTACGATTAACCATCTTTTTGATGGTTTAAAATTCAAAGATTCCAATAAAGATATGTTTTAGTTTTGAGACCATAAAAGGAAGGTTCTTGCAGCCAAAGGTGCACCAGGTATTAGGTTCTCCTTTAGAGCAATCACATCTGTAAAAGTGGCTCAATGATCCATGTTCCAGGTCCTCCATGCTCCTTGTTCAAGAAGCCTCTGAAGTATCTGGTTCAAGTTAACATAAGGAGTTATCACCAAGGAACAATCCGAATCTTCTCCTTTTAGATTAGCATCAACATATGAAAGATAATGCCAAGATTGGCCCAAACACGTACAAAAAGTTGGTTTCGTATGATGGGAATTTTCTCAATAATTGTGCTAAATTGGTTGTCAGGTCAGATATTTCTGGAAGGTCAATTATTGACTGTTACGAAGTCAAGCAAACTCTATGAAATGAAAAAACAGAAAGGTTCTTGAGCATCTGAAATAATGAATTTGTCCATCCTTCCCAGCAAGCAACGTAGCGTACAAATGGAAAAGGATGAGGAACACAGACCAAGACGAGGCCTAAGAACAGCACAGGCCCTAACTCTCCATCAACCTAGCAAAAGAGATTCTGTAACATGTACATACAGAAGGAAGGTACAAACTTCGCTTTTTCCCATGTATAACCATGTACCAAGGAATTTTGTAAAGCTGTTCTTTCATTAGATAAAACACGTCCTACTTGCACATTTCACATCAATACTCAGAACACCAAAAATGACTTGTGTAAGATATCTCTATTCATTTTGTTTTATTAAGATAACAAGCCAGATAAGAACCATCAAACCTCAGGTTTGCCCCAAGTTATAAAGGTCAACCACCTTTCTTGCGACAGGCTGCTTTGTTTTTGTTCCAGACTTATATCACAACCAAGTTTGGCTTACTTACCGGTGTTAGATACTCGAAACGTCGAGTATTTAGAAAGCAAGAGAGTTCATTTCCAAGAACAGGTAAAATATAAATGCGGCGTTCACACGCATGCATGAAAAACATACAGTTGGCATTCCCAACGAACATTTGAGATATATTTATTTAAATATAACACTTAATTTAAAAAAGAATTACATCATGCTAAATTAAATATAAATTTACATAAACTTTTCTAATTAACTTTCCATTAGTTAAAAATTTTCTTAATTCTAATTTAATTTAAATTTGATAGAAGCTTTTAACTAATTTGATAACTAAACACAAACTTTAAAGACATCGCCTAATTGATAATTGAGTTGTGAACAAAATTTTCATATTTCTAATACTATTTCATGTGTAAGTTTATTTCCAATATCATAACTTAATTTTAAATATGTTACTTGTTGAAATTTCATTTTTGGAATTACTAAAAACGATCATAATAGTAAAATATTTAGTAATAATCATAAAAATCACTAAATTTTTACCTTTTAAAGTATTTGGAACTTAAAACATTTCTTTAATGAAAATTACTAAATTTTTGCTTTATTTACTTTTCAATTTCTTCGTAGTCAAGACTCAAAAACTGTGAAGTGATTTTTCATTCATTAATATCATTATAACATATTTACTATCATAAGCTTTTATTTGGTGCTAAATAAAACATGATTTATTTTTCAATGAAAACTATTTGGACTTTGACTCTATAAGAATTATATCTAGTGTATAATTTATTGAAAATTTTTATCTCATAATTTTTTACTAATTATTCAGGAAAAAACCGAAAATTTTATAACTTAATCATAAGTGATACATATGAAATCAGTGTTGTCGATTGGCATGTCCTAGGAGCTGAATAGGCTGCTAATGCTAGTAAAATTGTTGAGGTGTAAAACAATTAATTAAGTATGCCGAAGTATGAAAAAAATGTGCTGCAAATCAGCATACACATGCTGAAATGAAGCAGTCAAAATGTCCGTTAGTTATGGAGGAATATGACCTTTTTTTTTTGATATTGTTTAGGAAGTAATTGTTGCGGAGAATGTGCAGTAGATTTTGCTACATTTTTTTATGCTTTTCTGTTATAATGTTGATGTATAAATAGATGTTTTTATGCTCAATAAATTTAAGACATTTTTTGTGCGGTCTCAAATATTGTTTTCTTCTTCTATACATGTTATTTCAGCACTTTTTCCTTGTTAAAAAAACCTACAAATTGGTATCAGAGTAGTATCTTGAGGGATTTGTGAGGTTGTGAGAACCACAAAAATTTTCTAAACACTAACACCTACCTTACACAAACATAAAAACTTACAAAAAATTTTAGGATGGATACAAAAACTTCTTTCAATGTAATGTGATTGATGAAACAAATTATTAAGTGTGGGCTGTCAAAATGGAAGCTTTTTTTTATGTTAATGATCTATGGGAAGCTGTTGAAGATGAATATAAAATTCCTCCCTTACCTAACAAACCAAGCCTTGCACAAATTAAGAACCACGAGGAGAGGAGGCAAAGGAAATCAAAGGTAAGAGCCAGCTTGTTTGTAGTTGTCTCACCTACAATTTTCACTAGAATCTTGACATTAAAAGCAACTAAAGAAATCTAGACTTCTTGAAGGAGGAATATGAAGGAAATGAATTAGTCAGAGGCATGCAAGTATGAAATTTGATTCGTGAATTCAAGTCACAAAGGATGAACGACTCGGAAACAATCAAGGACTACTCTGACAAACTCCTTAGCATTGTCAATAAGGTAGGACTTCTTGGTACAAAGTTCTCTGATTCAAGAATAGTTTAGAAAGTCCTAGTTACAATCCCTGAAAGATTTGAGGCCACAATTTTATCCCTGGAAAATTCTAAAGACCTGTCAAACATTAAATTCGTAGAATACATTACAGGTATAGGAGCAGAGGAGGCTTACCAGACAAGAAGGATCTGTGGAGGGATCTTTTTCAAGCTAGACCATAGCACAAAAATGGTGGCAAGAACAAGAAGGAAAAACAAAACAACAATAAGCTTGGAGCAGGTTCAAGCAACAATAACAACAACACACATGTCTATCCAGCCTGCACTTACTGTAAGAAGACTAATCACCTACAAAAAAGATGTTAGTGGAGCCCTAATGCAAGATGTAACAAATGTGGATAGATGGGGTACGTGGAGAAGATATGCAAATCTTAACAACAATAAGGAGAAGCCAAGGTGGTTGTTGATCAACCAAATGAGGAGCAGTTGTTTATGGCATCACGCTTTGCTAGGAATAGCTCCACAGAAAGTTGGCTAATAGATAGTTGTTATACAAACGACTTGTGACTATGAATTCTTAAAATAGCTTGATAGAAGTGTCATTTCCAAAGTCAAAATTGGGGATGGATCATATATTTTAGTAAAAGGCAAAGGGACAGTGACACTTGAAGGTCTCTCAAGTTTGAAACTTATCCCTAATGTGTTATATGTTCCTAAAATTGATCAAAACCTTTTGAGTGTTGGCCAGTTGCTAGAGAAAGGCTATAAGCTTCTGTTTGAGGACAAAAGCTGCATGATCAAGGATGTAGAAGGAAGAGAGGTATTCAAAGTTCAAATGAAAGGCAAAAGCTTTACCTTGAATTTGTTGGAAGAGGAGTAGGTTGCTGTATAGAAAAAAGAAAGTAATATGATGCTTTGGCATAGGAGATTGGGGCATTTTTCTAATAGCCCAGAACACTTGCCCACAGATATTGTCCGCTTTAGGCCCCAGGTTCCTCACGGTTTTGTTCTTCCCACACCAAGGAAGACGCATTTATGGTGAAGAGGTATCCATACCCTTATAAGGTATACTTCGTTCCCCTCTCCAGCTGATGTGGGATATCATCATCCACCACCCTTAGGGCCCAGCGTCCTACGCTGGTACAACGATTCGAGAACCGGCTCTGATACTATTTGTAACAGCCCAAACCACCCACCCACAGATATTGTCCGTTTTGGGCTCTATGCCCCTCACGGTTTTGTTTTTCCCACACTAGGGAAGACGTGTCTATGGTGGAGAGGTATCCATACCCATATAAGGCATACTTCGTTTCCCTCTCCAGTCAATGTAGGATCTCATTATCCACCCCCTTTAGGGCTCAGCATCTTACGCTAGCACAACGGTTTGGGAACCGGTTCTGATACCATTTGTAATAGCCCAGACCACCTACCTATAGATATTGTCCGCTTTAGGCTCCAAGCCCCTCACGGTTTTGCTCTTCCCACACCAAAGAAATATACTCTATTTCTCTTGTGTGGGAAGAGCAAAACCGTGAGAAGTTTGGAGCCCAAAGTGGACAATATCTGTGGGGGGGTGATCTGGATTGTTACAATTTTCATTATGTTGCACTGCTCTTCATGAAGAAGAACAATTTGGTGGAAGGTTTACCTAAATTGGAGGAGGAGTTTCCTACATATGTTGCCTATCAGTAGGAGAATTATATTAGGTTGCCTTTTCCACAAAACAAGGCTTAGAGGGCTACACAAAAGCTACAACTAGTTCATACATGGGAGGACCTCAAAAAACACCATAATTGGACGGTAGTAAGTACTATATTGCCTCATTGATGATTACACAAGAATATGTTGGATTTAATTCATAAAACTTAAATATAAGGTTGTTGACATTTTTTAGAGGTTTAAAGCTTAGGTGGAAACTCAAGGTGGATGCAAAATGCAAGTGATTCGATTAGATAATGGAACTGAATACATCTTTAGAAGATTTAACAAGTTTTGTGAAGATTTAAGCATTGAGCACCAACTGACTACTCCCTACATTCCTCAACAAAATGAAGTTGTGGAGAGGAAGAATAGAAAAATTATAGAGATGACAAGATGTTTACTTCATGATAAAGGTTTGCTAAAGAAGTTATAAGCCGAAGCTGCAAGCATGGCATTTTTTCTGCTCAACAGAAAATGACTCCATTTGAAGCATAGCATGGAGACAAACCAAGGCCCCTCAATTTGAGAATATTTGGTTACTTGTCTTTCTCTTACATTCCTCAAGTTAAGAGAGACAAATTGGATAAGAAAGCAGAACCAGGTATCTTTATAGGCTACAGCTCAATTTAAAAGGCCTATAAGATCTACTTACCACAAATTTGTTAGTAGGAATGTTTAATTCATTGAGTCAGATCGTTGGAGTTAGGAGAATGACAAAATGCTTAAGTTCTAGAAGGAGAATGATGATGCAAATGATGAACCTATCAGAGGAACTAGATCACTCTTTGACATTTATCGAAGGTGTAATGTTGTTGTAATGGAGCCTGCAGGGTATGAAGAAGCTACGGTATATCAAAAATGGATCATAACAATGAAAAAGGAGCTCAAAATAATTAAGAAGAACCAAGCTTGGGAGTTAGTGAATAGACTTGCACACAAAAACCCATAGGAGTTAAGTGGGTTTATATAACCAAACTTTATCCTGATGGTTTTGTAAGCAAGTATAAGGCAAGGCTGGTTGTTAAAGGATATGCTCAAATGCTTGGGGTAGATTTCTCTGAGACTTTTGCCCCATTTGCCATATTGGATACCATAAGAATGTTGCTAGCACTATCTGCTCAAAAAGGATGGATCATACACCAGATGGATGTCAAATCAACCTTCTTAAATAGATACATGGGGGAGGAAATCTATGTGGAACAACTTGAAGGCTTTGATGTTTAAGGACATGAGGAAAAAGTATATTTGCTGAAAAAGACCCTATATGGTTTAAAGCAAGTACTAAGGACCTGATACAACAAAATTGACACACACTTGATAAGCTTAGGCTTTGAAAAGAGCTTTAGTGAATTTACTTTGTATATCAAGAAGGTTGATTATGAAATACTTGTTGTATCTCTATATGTTAAATGATTTGCTTGTCACAGGAAGTAGTGTGGAGCTTATTAACAAGTTTAAGGATGAAATAAGAGATATATTTGAGATGACAGATCTTGGGAGGATGACTTTCTTCCTTAGCATGGAGTTACAACAAATGAAAATTGAGATTTTCATATGCCAGCAGAAATATGCTAGGGAAATCCTCAAGAAATTCAACATAGAGGAGTGCAAACCAACTACAACTCCAATGAATCAAAAGGAGAAGTTTTGCAAAGAAGATGGAGCTGAAAAAGTTGATGAAGGGTTGTACAGGAGCCAAATAGGTTGCTTGATATATTTGATTGCAATTAGATCAGACATAATGCAAGTTATGAGTCTGCTGTCAAAGTACATAAACTGTGCTAGTGAAATTCATTTACAAGCTATAAAACAAACTGTTAGATATGTTAAGGGCACAGTTGATTATGGGATAAGGTTCAGTTAAGTTAAAATTTCTAGTCTAAATGGCTATTCTGATAGTGATTGGGTTAGACGTGTAATACCCCACTCCCGCAAGACCTGAACCCGACATTGTGGGTGATATCCGAAATCGTGCCCTGTGAGGGTGGAGTGCTAGCGCATTGAAACAGTCAAACTTAGTACAGATTTTTTTAATGGATACAACCAAATGTGCGGAAATCAGTAAACAATTTTGGCCCGCTTTAATTCATAGACATTTTCAATCATAGCAATACTATCATCAGAAATTTCAACAGCCATTTAGGCTTGTTATAGATACAAAACATTTTAGTCATAACATCTTTACATTACAACTTCATTTATATAAACATTGTACAATACTTTCATAAAACATAATTTGCATAAAGTATACAATTTGATACGAAAAAGAAAGAATATAATGTAGACACGAACTGATCCCGACCTCTATCCCTTACTTGCATGCAGTAGGTATACTCCCGTTTGTTTAACGAGGTACTCTTCAAAGCCTGAAAAAAATAATTGCAAATTTTGGGTGAGTTTCGTGAACTCAATGAGTGATCATCATTGATGGCTCACCCAATCACGTAACACACAATTCACATCATACACAGTTCACACTTCACATTCAATACAATTTAATCACTCATATAATGCATATGTAGTACACATGAGACCCACTTTATTTGTTACTTTGTTGTGACCAAGTGCCTAAACTATCCCATATAGGGCTCATTGATAACTGTCCCTTATCCACTTGGGAGATACAGGGCTCATTAAACGTTAAGCCTGAGGCTCTGAATCACTATCTGAGCTTTAGGCTCTTTTTACACTTTAAGCTTTAAGCTTTGATCGGTGGCTACTCTGGTCACAACTCTCATTATATTTCATGCATTCATAAAATGGAATGCCTCAATCACATTTGCATATACTCATATAATCACATTCACATATCATCGGACCTTAGTCCGGCATCCAACATTAAGTTGAGAATTACATTATGTACACTTATTTCATCTCATTCACATACAAGTAGCACTTCAATATCTCAAGCAAATATCACAATCCTCGGACCTTCTGCCCGGAATTCAACACGGTCATCACATTCATATGAGCATTCAGTAGTCAATTAATACAAAATTCAAAACAGAACAAACAATGGATGAGACCATCTAGGTCTACTCATAGTATGCTCCAAATTAGCATTTGCTTCCAAATTCTAGGAACCCGGACATTTAACTTGCACAACCCATTTATGCAAGATACCCATACATCATAATTTGTACAATTATAAGTGTTTAATAATAATTTGAACAATTCTAAAACAAAAGGATAAACAAAAGGATAACCACACTTGATTTAAATTTAAACTTGGATACCCATTGATGCAAAATCATATAGGAATATACTATAGAGAGCCTATGAATAAGTTTGCATCAACCAAAGAAAGGTAAAATAGATTTGCAAATGAATTGACTTATTGATTATAAAGAATATAAAACCAATTTTATAAAGTATTTGAACGCTAAAAACAAAGAATTCTTTGATAATTTTAAAATTCAATAAAGAACAAGGTAAAGAAGCTCTAAAGGCATACAATAAATAAAAATGTAAAATATTCTAACTAAAAAGAAATATGACTTCAATACTAAACAACAAAAAATAAAATTTTGAGCAGGTTGAGTTATAGGCCAGGTCATGTTGCTTATAAGTTTTCTAACACTAATGAGCTTGTTTTAGGGCATGCCCATATTTAAGATTGTTGATCTCCTTTTAACTTTATAAATTTTGATATGGTTTAAGACACACCTATGATTGAGATCATGGATCCTCTTATAACTTGGTGAGCTAGGCCCGATATGGAGTATACCCTTGGCTGAGGTCATGGATTCTCCTGTAACTTTATGAAATTTGGCACAGTCTGCGCCACACCTATATTGGACACTGTGTTTAGACAAAGATAAGTGTTTTGTCTCTAAATCTTCATCGACTTTATAATTTTTTCAACTAATTTGAGCCTACATGTTGTGGATCCTTTATTTAGGATAATCATGCTTTCATCACCTTCTAATTTGAACTATTATGGATCCCTCTTCACTTGGAGCATCGTAAAAAAAATCTAATTTAAAGAAAGCTTGACAGAGCTATAATTAAGTCCTCTTGGTTTCAGAGATTTGAAAATTCCTTGACCTCTTTTGAACCTCCTTTTGCCTTCAATCGTTCTTATATATTTGTCAATTTTTGGATGTCATAACTAAGAAGAAATTTTCTTTTTAGATTTCGTAACTATCTAACTAACTCTATGGAATTTGTAAATGTTCTAAAAAACTATTAGACCTAGCCAATTAAAGGTACCCTATAATTTTATTGTGTCAAGAGGATGAAACTTATTAAGGAACAAATGAAAAAGTTAAATTGTGATGAAGGAAATTCCATTTGAATTGATATCAACATTGTAAAAGAATCTCCTTACTCTTGCTAGAGGGAATTAAAAAAGAACCATAACGTATAATCTCTCCTTACTAAAGAAAAATCTATTATCTCTATATACCTTAGTGCCCTCCACAACCATTAAACTCTCATAAGACAAAATGCTAAGGTCAATTGGATCAAATAGGTTGATGATAATATAAGTTGTTTCCATAATTCTCTACTATTAAAGAGTAAGCAAAACATAATCAATATAATCAAATACTTTTAAAGTAAAATCATGATCGACTCTTCTATAATTAAGTATAAAGCTCACTATCATTATAAACTTATTTTGGGTTTAGAAAGAAAATTTCAATCATAGCTTTTAGTTTCTTCTTTTCACCTTTAGATTAGTGATGATATTAAAGAAATTCTCATCCTCCCCATCTCTCTAAAAGATGTTAAGTATGATATTTTCATTATTAATCTAAACAAGGCTCTATAGCATGTTATAATTTTTAGAAATCTTAGCATATGTTTTGAATTTATATCTACAAAGAGATCATTGACTTCTTTTATAATGGCAAACTCCCGAAGTACTTCAACAACATTAATATTACCTTGATTCCAAAGTTCCTTAACTCTATTTCTTTTTATGATTACTAACCTATCTCTTACTATAATAAGTTTTATAATATTCTCTCTAAAATTTTTGCAAGAAGGTCGAAGCTCACCCTTAACATTGTAATATGCCCTTCTTAAAACACTCTCATTCCTAAGAGACACATATGTGATAATAATATATTAGCATAAGATTTATTTGTAACTATCATAGAAATAATGATAGTAAGAGGTACATGTTAAAATTTGACTTTAAAAAAGCTTTCAATATGGTGGGTTATAAAATTCTTCTTAAATTTCTAAAGGTCTTTGGCTCTCCAAACATTTTGTCTCTTAGATTCAAGAATATTTTTCTTTAGTTTCTTACCTGATTATCATAAGTAGAGAAACCACATGGCTTTTGAAAGGAGGAAAGGGTATTGCAAAAAGGAGATTACATAAGCCCATATCTCTTTGTTATTTACTTAACAATTTTCGATCTCTTGGTTAAAAAGAAAAGTTATAGGCTCAAATTTCATTTATAACTAGAAATGCTCAAGCTTAAATCTCTTTAACTTAACCTTTAAATATAACTTGCTTCTATTATTCCATATTGATCCTTAAACCTCTTCTTAGATATTTTAGTAGAGTTTCAAGTTAGATCAAGCTTGGTGGTTAATAAAGAAAATCCCATATTTTTGTCTCAGTTGGTCATCCGCAACTAGTAAACGAAGTCTGTTGACCCCTGAATTTTTTTTTATTTGATTAAGCATGATTAGATGATTTTGGGGTCTTATTAGATTAAATTTGTATTGGACTTAATTTCCATGTTAATGTTAATTAGGCTATGTGGCATAAGTGACTTAATTGATGTGTTAGAAGTGTTAAGTTACACTAAGGGCATTTTGGGCATGTCACTTAAAGAGGTAAGAATCTAGGTTTTTCATTAAGGGTAAGATGGACATTTTAGCTTTGATAAGAGTATAAAAGGGGAAAGAAAGGCTTGTCTTGGAGAGAAGAAGAAGAAGAAACGAAAATTGGAGGGAGAAGGAGAGAGAGAGTGTCGTCTGGGAGGAGAAGAAGAGAAGAAAAAGAGAGAAAAGCTAGGTCTTCCATTTTCTTGGGGTTCAAGAGAGTTTTTGGAGTTATTTCAAGAAGGAAAAAGCTAGAGGAAGGTTCAAGCTTCCATTTAAGCCAAGAAACCCTTTGATTGGGTAAAGATTTGAGGTAAGGGTTTGTTAATGTTTTAGATTTTGAAGTGTTTATGGTTC
>JAOTAX010000001.1:4240104-4254457 GCA_025629825.1 Erythroxylum guanchezii
CTAACAATCTCTCAGTACTGTACAACATACATAAGTCGAGTTATCACATATACAAGTCGACTTATCAGTACCGTAGAAGCATAAGTCGAGTTACACAATGTACAAGTCGACTTACACTTACAATCACGCTCGTGATTTTTGCCACCTCACTTGAAAACCTAGTTTTTGTTATAAATACATTATGTTGACAATAGAAACGATTCAATCTTCGTTTTTTGGATTTCATGAGACAGAAAGGCAACAAAGAGTTATTCTTATGGAAACCCATGGAGAATATGGAAGGCTAGGCTTCCTGACACCAGTTCGAAGGTGATATCGATTCCTAGAGTCACGATTAAGTGTATCTTTTCATTGTTTAATGTTAAATCTCTCTATATGGATTGATTATATTATCTTATGTTTATAAATTTGAATTTTCGTGTATGAATGATCGTTATCATTTATGTATGAACTCATTGTTAGAATCTTAAATATAATATGTAATCGTTATGTTTAAGATTTGTTTGTATGTAATCGTTATGTTTAAGATTTGTTTGTAGCTACTAATGGTTTCAAATCATTAGGACTAAAATAACCTAGGTTAAATGACCTGAGCCTATGTGATTGTTGCTTAGATTGGTCTATTTTCTATTCTGTAATTCAGCTGCCCAATTAAATCTAGAGAGCATGTTCTAGGTTATTCGATAGTTAGGTTTAATTAATGTCTTATCTTAGTTAAACATGACCTACGGAAAAATCAAGATTAACAGAGCTTGTTGTTAGTCTACAACCAATAGTTCTAGGAGAGATGTAAAAGAATTATAACAATGAAATATGTTTAATTGCATGTAGGTCGAGATTAATCGAGAAAAGGGTACAAATATTTATCACTTTTATCGCTTTTGACTATTTTTTATAAATTGTTTGCATTAGTTTAATCTTATTTTGTTTTCTCAGTGACATCAACCAATACCTCCCCTTTTGTTTCCTTTAAATCAATTATTTTCATTTCTAGAAATAACCAAACATTCCCTGTGGATACGATCTCAACTTACCATAGCTATAAATTTTTAGTGTGTAGAGTTCAGTAAATTTTGCAATGCACTCAACACGTGCTATCAACTACACTTATTTATTGTATTATGATGTTTAAAAGGCATGCAAGAAATTATTCTTATTATATATGATCGCAAGTGATTCTTTTATCTCAAGGTATATTATAACTATTTTTATGAAAGAAGATAGTTTATGTCATGATTGATTTTTATGACCAATGAATCTTTACAGAGCGGATCTTTTGGTGACTAATCTCGATATGTGATTAATGGTCTCTTTTAGAGATCATAGATCTTGGTTTGAGATTGAAGTCTTGATTGAGACTGAAATGATATAGATATGCATAGTTTATCATTTTACGGATTACATATGCAAGCCATAACATGCTAATAGCATAGCAAAAGGTTCTATTAGTGAATTATTTCTTCTTATGATTGTGTATAGTTGTATATTGATTATAATATATTAACTATCAAGGTCTAGTATGATGATTTATTTAATTAGGTATTTCATGCCCAGATATTTTGTTAATTGTGTACAAACTTATGATAGTTGTTATTTAGTCATGTTAAATCATTTTCAAAATGTTTTCAATGGATTATTGAATCGTAATTAATTTTACCTAAATGATAGAATATATTAATTTTATGTAGGTTATAACTAATTAGTTTTTGTTTTATAATTAAAGCAAATAGAGATTTGAAAGCTTTTGATTATATTTATAATCTTTTCAAGTATAGTTTCATTATTATGTAAATCTATTAGGACACTTTGTTGTTAAGACCAAACCTTATGTTCACTAGTTTAGATCTCTTGTACCATCTTGCAATATTAAGTTTATAAGTGACTTATAAAAAATTAAATTCCCATCATTTATAGCTTGACTTAAATAAGTGGGAGAGAAAAAAGAAGAGTATATGTTGTTTTGTAGGTATTAAATACAAGTAATTTTACAAATTTAAATAATAATTAATCATATGTTTTAATTTAAATATTATTTTACTATTTATTTATGTGTTATAAAGTAGATAAAATAATATTGAATGATACTGTAATTCCTTATATTTAATCTCTACATATCTAACTAAATATTCTAAAACACGATCTTTATCTGGCACAAGGCACGAAGAGCAGAACATCAAATCAAATAAAACACCAGACTATGCAGCATTTACATGTTTCCATTTGGCTTTGCTACACAAAGAGAAGACAAGTGCAGGCTATAGAGGTTCGAAAGCTTCTTCTTCTTCTTCTTCTTCTTCTTCTTTTCCAAATCAAATGAAGGGTTTGGACTTAGGAGCTTTGAAGTCATCGCATTTGCTTACTAGAAACACATAATAATCCTCTCTGTAACTGCCAAATGTGGACTCTTTAGTTTTAACCTAAGAGTACCAGAAAGTCTTGGACTTCTATCAATCGGACTCAATATAACAGTGACAAGCTTCTCAACAAGTTCGTGAGCCATCGAGATGAAGAATCCACTTGGATTGTGATTTGTGAAATATCCGAGACTTCTTCATCAATTCGGGATACATGATAGGCGCCAGGCTTGTACGACTTGAAGAAGACTCCAACTTTTGGACACATTTAAACCTTCCCTCAGCCCAATAGTAAACCAGAATTTTATCATACAAAAGAGGCTTGTGGAAGAAAATAAGGCTATACATAAAAACTTAGTAACAGGCAAAAACCAAAATTTTAATTATACTTCTAATATTAAGATTTTGGTAAGTTACTAGATTGTATTTATATCATCCTTATCTATTATTATAACTTAAGTCAAATGTGTATTTTAGACTTTAATATCTTCAACAACTTTAACATTTCAAAACATTTAAATTAAACTCTAATGTTCTCAAAATTTTTGAAACAAACCCTAAATGAATAAAGAATTTAACCGGATTAGCTCCTCATAGATGAGATATTATTTTATATTTTTTAAATAAAAATAGATCTTATTATCACGTAATTAATTTTTTAAATTAATCAGAAATTGGATCTCTCTGTCATGTGACAATGAGACTCACTTTTAAAGATTTGTGATGATAGATTCCACTTATCACGTCATATATTGAGGATCGTTTTTTGTTTAAAAATATAAAAAGATAATGTTATATCAGTGATATTTAATTAACAAAGAGTTAATATTGTTAAATTTTGCATGCACTTAGGATCTGTTTTGAAAATGTTGGGGTTCAATTTAAAGGCTTCAAAAAGTTAAGATTTGTTTTGTATTATGTTACTAACATTAAAGTTCAAAATTTACTTTTATCTTTATAATTTACGGTAATTATGTTTATAATTAACAAGAAAATGGCATTTGAACCCCATGACATAAATAGCCCAACTGCTATAAGCCCATTTATCGAGAAGATGGAGTTGTTCACTGCTCTATTGAGGCTTAATAGCCCATTATCTTGTTACGTCTATTCAGAATAGCTGAAATTGTTAGAAGACGTTCTTATCAGAACATCTCAAAGTCAAAGACTATTGTTTGTCATTGGTCTTCTGTGAAATGGTAAGGGAGGTTCTTTCAACTATACATAAAACCACTTTTCATATTTACCAAAAGAAAGAACACATGGGGAATTTTTTCTTATTCATAATCTTTCGAGGGCAGAATTGTGATTCAAAGTGCGACTTGAAGAGAGGGGCATGTTTCTATCTACTGTGCTTCAAACATAATGTTTGACATGTGAATTTACAAATACTTGTACGTTTTTGGAAAAGAAAGAATATTTAGCATTAACATACTTTAGTAGTAGTTGATGCATATTCTAGTACTTCTCTTGAATTATATATAGATTCATATAATTTTGTCTTCTTCAATATGTTGACATTGCACACTTCTTCCATAGTTAAGGTCGGCATTAATTAGAAAACCGACGAAGAGGAAACAGCTTTAGATGAGTTTTTTCAAAAGTTGTACAAAAGGATGTCTTGTAAATCAATTACATCCTTTTCAAATTGTAATATCTATCAACTTCATTTGTCTAATTTCAACACAAAATCCAAGATTAACTTTTTCACTAGTGGATAACCTTTATCAAAGCTGAAAAATCTTATCTTCTTTCCCTTGGAAGTAAGGTGATTTAACTTCTCAGCTTGTTATTTTATTTTACTCATTTAATCTAACATACTTTTGGGTAACTAAAGGTTAAATTATTTTGATCTGACCATTTACTTTTGAGAAAGTGGTAAAAAGAAGATTTATTTTGTGCCAACTATTTATTGACGTTTTCATGACTTTTCAGTATTTCTTTTAGGCTAAACAGCAACTTCTTTTTCCCATCAATCGGCCGAGTCTCTATTCCCTTTTACTTCTTGATGACTCAGGCCAGTAAATTCTTTCCATTTTCGGAAGCTGTTGCTCGGTTATCTCTCTTTTTCTTAAACTCACGGCCCAGCTATCTTTTTAGCCTTGAGCCAGCTTAGCACTCTCAGGTTGCACCAATGAAAGACTATTGCCAATAACAATACTTTGGTGACCTTGTTGATTGGAATTCACTGTTACATGGTAAATTAATGTGTTTGGACTACTGTAGACGGACACACGACTAATCTCACCAAAGTGATTTTGTGTGTGTATGTGTTCCTTTTCTAGGTTTATGATTGAATAGACGACTCTTTATCTCCACCTTAGAGAATGAGGTCCTAGCAAGCACTAAAATTGCCAAAGGCAATAAAGAACATAACCACATGTCCATAGACGCTCCCTCGAGACTTGCTACTCGTGACTCTTGTCTTTAAGCTTCTTTTCATGGCATCCAAAGAAGTTAGATAAGTAGGAAAGACATCTTTTTCATCTCAACCTATTTATATACAGATTACACTAAAAAATCCCATCTGGGCTCTGATAATAGTGGAGAACTTTGAGATTTTGTCAGATCTGAAGTGGACCTGACCATTAGATTTATATCCATTGTTACTGTCACGGTAAAATTATGTTTATTTGTTGGCTATTGAATTTTCATCATTTTGAAAGCAAATGTGTTGATTGGAGAATGAGTAGTAGGGACTTTGAGTGACGAAAGTTGACGAGAAATTGCACTATTAAAGAGACAAAATGTGAATTTTTTTTTTCCCCAGGACCACTGTGAATGTTCCGGGAATTTGTCAGGATATTGTTTTCTTTAAATTTGCTTTTACTTTTTGTTTGTAAAGTGACGAATTAGGAGGGTGACATTTGAGTGGCCTATGGACTACTACTCCTCCGGGAGTGTTGCTGTCTTGCATTCAGCATATGACCTATATAAGACATCATACAAGAAAACTGTACCCCTGGATATTGTGGTGTATCATTCATTCACTGCAGCTTTTGAAGCCTCGGGCCAAAGAACCAACTTTTCACGGAAACCCCACGAGCCAGGGTTTAACAAATAGCTTGTGATCAATATATCTCTATAAAAGTTGAAAAATTTTCAAGGGTCCTCCTGTTTTGTCATAGCCACAACCAATAAAGTTGAAAATTCTCCTCAGAAAAGGAGTAGGTAAAGAACAAGATTCTGCTCCCTGCACTCCCATAAGGACAACTTTTATTGGGAGGGATAAAGAGTTCTTGGCTTTTGAGTTTATACTTAGGATTCCTCACTTTAAAGACCATTTTGTTTAGTTAAAAGCAAAGTACTGTGGGGGGATTGGACGAGACATGAATAAGTTGTATGCGTATTTTATATTTCTGAATTATCTATTAAAGTTGAGTTATACACATTTCTGAATTATCCAACCTTATTCCTAATTAATAAAGTAGTTGTTCCAAAACAAAAAGTGGTTAGCTGGATATTCATCCAAGTATTCCAAAATGTGTATATATTATTTCTTTAAATAAAATGTTAAGCTTTGTATTATATGTTTTGATATAAGGGTAAATGTAAATGAACACAAGTGAAAGGTATGAGGTAATTGAAGTCTCAATCGCACATAGACAACTTGATCAACCTAGGGATTTATCTGGTGAAAGTCAGTTCCTATATTTCCCAATTTATTAGTCGGTACAATCCAAACCTTTAACAAAATATAAGATTGTTATATGCATTCCTTCCAATTTTATACATGTATAATAAAAATGGTAATCTGCACCCCATTTTATTACACACATATATTGAGCTCATCATGTTGACGCTATTGCGCACAGGCACTAGTGTTTTAAATTGCGATTCTGATTAGTAAATCGTTTTCCTCAACCCTTGAGCTCCACGGCTCGTCATATTCATTGTCCATTCATATTTTAACTGATCTGAACTTTTGTCACTTATCATCCACGAGGTGGGCAGTTGAGATTAAATTATCACGACATGATGATCATTAAAACAAGAGCTCCAATTAGATTAATGATGCCTTTTTTATTTGGGGAAGGTGATTGGTTTTTGATTGTTAATATAGTCCAAAACCCCTTATGGCTCCCACTAGTCGGGACTAATGAAGGAACGCCAGATCACACTAACTTCGCTAACAAGTGGACAGCGACTATAATAAACATTAATGGAGACGTGACATTAAATCCCCAAGTGGAATCGGACACGATGGCTTATGGGATCCACATTTGTTGGAACAATCTAAAAGGCCTCTTACAGGAAAGCCGAAATATTCTATGTCACGGCTGAGTCACACTTGGTGTCGTTTCACTCAAATATCTTATGCAGAAAACCCTAGTGCAAATCTCATCATTCACGGAGGGTGGTCCTTTATGTTCTGAATCAGATGCGAGGCAAATGGGTAGATCCAAGAGAAGCCGTTGAAAATGTTCTGACCAGAACTTGTCAAATTCATATTGTTACTAATAATCTTCCTCACAGTGGTCCGTTACAATAAAAGAGGTAGACCATATAAGTTTTTTTGACAAGAAATGAGTTACGTATTGACTGTTAGGTGGGATAAATAATGTGTGAGCAATATAACGGGTCAGGGAGTTCAATAGGCCATTGCATGAGCGTAACGAATGTACTATGGAGTCTTTGCCTAAGTTGCATGCAAAACTTTGACAGGCCAAATAAAGGTACTTGACACTACAGTATTCAAATTTAGTTATTATCTTTATGATTATTATTATTAGATGCAGTCTACTGTACTCAATAATTCTGTTTATAAAGTAATAAAAGCAAGTTTGCATTTAAAAGTGTAAAGGAAGCGTAATTTAAGGTTGTCGGCTTTTTCTTTTTTTTTTTCCCTCTAATAATGGATATCACAGATCATCTTAATGTGCTCTCACAGATACTTGTTTTGCAGATTTCAGGCAATAAAGAGCAAGAAACTGGAGTTGTATTTATTGGTGATGAAGAGATTTAGGTGGGAGAGAGGCGAAGTGTATGTCTGATATTGGGAAAGAAACGAAGGAAACAAGAATGGACTGGTTGTCACGAGCGAGCAACTGTGAGCTAAAAGGAGTGAGAGTTTATATTATTGCTGGCGGGACCGAGCAGTCGCTTCAATTCTTGCAGGGCCTTAACTGCACTGAGCCGTCACTAAGTTCCACACTTCCTTGTTAAAAGATGTTTGACACGGTAGTAAAAACAAATCGCAACGCTACAAAGTATCTGTTGTCAATCACATGCCATGCACAGGGAGAGGATAAGCTAGTTGAATGGGAATCTATATAATTACGAATATTTTATTTTATGTGATCAAAATCAGATACAACACAAGCGTTCAAAGGCCCCAAAGACCTTTTGTATTCTTCTTTCAGGGCATACTTATGCCCTCAAAGAGATTTTTCCTCAATCTCCCAAAAGAAATTGAAAATAAATATTAAAAAATAATAATAATAAAATCCATACTCCTCAAAAAAAGAGGATGACTATGGTTAGGCCAAGGTGAAGGCCGGTAGAAAGAGGCAAAATCCCGCCAAAAAAAACACACACACATACACTCTTCTGTGCCATGCAACACCATAGTTTCATGGTCACACAAATCACTCATTCTCCATGCAACACCATAGTTCATGGTCACACAAATCACTCAATTCTCAAGTCTATAAACAAATATCAACAGCTTCTGTTCTTTGGATCAATAGAGGAAATGCTGGTGAAAGTATGGCTTGACCAGAATCCAGATGGAGTCTCTGCTCTACTTTCTTACATCCCATTCCTTGTGTAGCTCAAACTTCAAACTTTCTTCCTTATTTTCATCAACCCGGTTGATTTTTTTCCCTTCCTTTTCGCCTAACTCTGTTCAAAAAGGTCCCACTTCCGGCTTTCCTTTCATTCAATAATCGATGCTTGCATTGAATTTTCCACCGCCCTCCACTTTTTAGCAATCCATCACTCCACTATTAAAACACACAAAACCCCCCTTTCTCTTTCTTTCCCTAACTTTCTTCAATCGTATGATAAATTAATGTGACTAGGACAACTTCCCTTTCCCTTGGGAATCTGCAATGCCATCAAAGGTCATCAATGGCACATTAAGCCCACTAAAAAAATTAATAAATACCCCAAACTCACCAAACTCTCACATTCATATTTATATATATACACTAAATCATCTATACCCACTCATGTCAATGTGTTCCGCAAACCCTCGTAGAAAATATTTGAGGTTTCTAGATAACTTAGGGCCATTATTTCTTTCTTGTCTTTGTTTTTGTTTCTTCAAGCAGACTTTTTATACTGCTATCTCTTTCGTCACTCGGAGCTTCCTTTGCTATCATCTACCCACAAACATTTATTTAATTTTCTCCTCTTAAAAGACGACGACGAAGATGAGGATGATGAGTCACTGGACCTCACTCTAGCTCGAATTGTTACCCGAAGCTGTGGTATGACTTTTGGGAGTTTCGACCTCCGGCTACTGTCAAGCACAAGATCTTGCATTAATCGGTAGCAGCTGATGATTTTTTCCTGCAAAAAATTGGATATGTTTTGGATATAGACTTTGTCTTGACATGCAACCATAATCATTAATATACGTATATATAGCTGTATATATCCTTACTTTGCTTAACCCTTCACACCATGATTCAGCGTGTTCGGGATTAGCAAGAGACAAGTTTGGAATTTCATTGGCCGCACAAAGAATAGCCGCCACAGCTATGCTTGATGGCCAATACTCAAGAAAGCTAGCCTCTGTCAATATCAATCAAAATATCATATTTCTGTACACGATCCACCAAGGAACATGTGTGTACTAAACTATATCACAGCTGTCAAATAAAAGTTAATGTATGTTTCTCCTAATGCCATACAAAATTTATACGTACCTTGGATATTTGCTAAGATGATTTCTGTGGCCCGTGAAATCAGAAATCGAATGTAAGTTCCCGTTGGATCGAGTTTGCATGCAAAGAAACCAATGAAACTAAATGGTGTCACAGTTCGTAGCCTCCAATCCAAAATACTGAGAACAAGAAGCTCCATCCGGAGTATTGTTCTCGGTTCAAATATGTACTTGGCCCCTTCAACCTAGGTTCAAGAAACAATTAGTACCATATTTATCTCTCTGGTCAACTCTTGATATTTCATACTAAAGTAAGCAGCAAGCTAGTAAACCAATCATAAAGCTTTTGACTACCTGAAGATCCAACAGAGAAGGAACAAGGGGTTCCTCCATTTTAGCAGCTAAAGACAAGCAAGCAATAGAGAGTAGTTGCATTGGCCACCCTTTTTCCTGCTGAAAATGTAAACACCAAGCAACATTATTTACTAATAATTTATACTTCGTACATTGTACGTATACATTTAAGTCCATTATTATACCCATCTTATAATGTTTTATCAGAGATATAGCTATATCATTATTCAATGCTAAAGGAGGATATATTGAATACCATTAAAATAAAATAAAATGAACTTAATCTCGAACCTAACAAGTAGAAAAAGAAATCCATAATAACTATCTGGTCGGCGTCGTGTTTCCGACATGCGTCACTATTACCTTGAAAAACAGTCATCACAAGTACTCCGACTTCAGTACCTCATAAAGCACTAAAATACCAAGTGTCTTTAGTTAGGTACTTACGTCGCCTTCAAAGTTTGAAAAGTCAAACGTTAACTACGCTCCAGTCAAAATTATTTACTAACATATGGGACGCTTACTGGCAAACGGCGACTGCGAGAACAAAGGAACCGATCTAAATAGTTGACGGAGAGATACGCCGTCAGTGGCTGGAATCTATAGTATGCCTGCACCTGCATGGAACAAGTCCCATGAGGACGAGACGAGACAAGATTTTGATTCTGACACGTCAACAAACACAAAGATTGTACGAAACTAAAGTCCTCCGCCGCCACTGATTCAACGGCGAATAACTTTCTCAGATCGACATTTGTAGATGGATTGGTGTGTGGCGGCAATATTGTGAATAAGTGAACTTTAGTACCCTTTTCATACCTTGAGAATCCATGCAACGGACTGTTCTCGAGCCGACGCGTCGACAGATGGCGAATAATCGCACCCGGGAACGAAGTTTCTCTCATCTTCTATGAAGCACGCGATTGATTCGAGGTCCGATGAGCATTCCAGCGTCGACTGGCTTGATAATATTTCGGAAGAGTCCTCGCAGCAGAGTAGGTCCGAGAAGCATTCCGAACACGAAACCGACATGATCCCCGCCGGGAACAGTTTGTCATTATCTTCTCATCAAGGATGCAACATACATCGAAGTCGAAACGACTTCGTATGCCGTCGGAATATTGGTCGGATTCTCGCCGGAGGATGGCCGAAATGTGCTAGAACGAACGAGGCAGAGTAAGCGTAGCTTTTGTTGAAGTAGGAGGATTCTATATATCAGATACCCATGGCCAAGCCAAGTTTCTATGGATATAAATATTAGGTGAGCTGAGCTCTTTTTTTTATATTTTAATTAATTTTCTTTTTGAAGTGTTTGGTGACTTGCTGGAAAATTTTTAATTTAATTTAAAATACTATTTCTCAAAAAAATGTATTACAATTAACAATTAGGTTAGTCATGGTTTGTACTCCAAATATTCATATTAGATTATAAATAGCAATTAATTTCAAATTATCAACTAAAATAACAAATCAACACTTTATATAAATCCCTGATAACAAGTAGAATTTAGAGAGGTCCAATAGTACGTAAACTCATCCGGTAATTAATAAAGAGATTGTTTTTGAATAATAATTGAAATTTAAAATTTAAATTATGAATTGCAATTTAAAATTTAAATTAATAGTTTTTACCTGTTTTATGATTATGAAGGTAAAAACAATACTATGAAACAAGGATTTACTAAATAATTAGATAATTAGTCAATAACATTAGTTAGAAAACAAAAAGAGGTCCACATGTATAAAAAAATCGATGAAAGGTATCACAAGTACGAAATTTGGCTAGAGAAATTACTTAAAAGGCACGTATAATGATTAGTTCAATCGATATACTTTGCGCTTTGTGGTTGAAATATTTGGTTCCGCAGTTCAGTTGTGAAATATAATGCTTACAACTAGCTATCGAATTCTTCCTCTTCTTACATTTGATCAAAACCGTGAAGGTTGAAGTTGAACATAATAGCAGAATTGATTCAAATGTGTCGGCATCATCACCGCAATAACTGTCCATTCCCTTGTTTGAATGTAATGTGATTTTGTCAATATAATTGATTGTCTTCTCCTTACAGATGTCAGGCAGCTTTTACACCCAAGAAATTTGTCCAAATCCTTCAATCATTAACCTTCACACGAGACTCACACAGACCCCGTCTCATCTCACAGACTTCCTAACTCCTTCCAGCCAGGAGACAGACCTTGTGTTTTTTACAATATTCAACTTATCAGATCACTTACAATATGTATACTTAAAAATGTATATACTGGGAGTATTTAGTTGGTGTGATTCGTAGATTATTACATTAATCTGAATTTTTATTCCGTACAAATCTCCATTTTATTTTAAAAAATGTAAATTGGAGTACATGACAGAATTTCCGATTGACGTTCAAATGTGGCTTGATAACTTAGCTTAGTGACTGACACAACTTATAAACGCTCGGCGACATCAAAAGTCTGAAATTACGGAAGCGTGAACGGGTTGCAATTTAGAGAAAGAAAAGGAGGAAAGTGATCCACCTTCCTCTTATAATGAAATGATGAAGGTTCCTCTTAGTTTCTTGTTACCTTTTGTGTGGAGCACGGGCATTGATTTAACATAAGAAACTCAACAAGGAAAAGGTAATTGCTTATGAACTGATATAGAAGGCAACCCTATATTGCTTCTTACCCAAAAAGTTGCACGTAGTTAACAAGCACTGATTAGCTGCATTTCTCCAGTTAACTACGGCATAATTAATTTACCTTTTCACATTCATTATTACAATCTTTGTCTCTTCCTTACTTTTTCTTTGCTTGCCCATAATTTCCCCATGTGCTAATAACTGGCATACCATCTTTATAAATTGTCAATTGTGTGGTGCAATATGGCAAACTGTACACACACATTCTTCTTTTCTACTATATGTCAACTTTGCTTTTCTGTGATGTTAGTTTCCTGGAATTGGTGTTTCATAAACACAAATGACAGAAATAGAGATTAGAGGACCTTTCAACCATCATAATATTAATAACCCTTTCAATTTTTTTAATTTCATTATTGAACTCGTATTTAGTTTCTTTAATTTTTGAAAAATACGTTGAAAGACCTATTTTCCAACTTACACCCTTCCAACCAACAGGGCTATTTTCCAAAGATAAGCCACGAAGGATCATGAAGATATAAATATATATATATATACCAGACTGTGGAGCCAGAATGCCAAGTAATTGGCTACATGTCATGCTCCAATAGCTGGTACTGGGAGGCCATTAGGAGACATTTATAGAACCTTACGTACCCATGGCTTACTATGTTTTTGGGTCACATTGAGAATTCTATATGAGTAGCTACTAATGTATAGGTCATAACCTTGGTCGCATTGATATAAAAGAAAATAAATAGATTAATAATGGAAAAGAAATAATGGCAACAAACCTACCCCTACCCATCAATTAGCTAGTTGGCAGTGCTCCCAACTGCTACTTGGAAAAACTCATACATAATAATTAAGAATTTGACTCCTCTGCATCCAACATATATACACACATGTATAGTGACAGTATGGAGATCAAGATTTTTTTAAGTCAATACGTTACCGCATAAGCGCATCTCAACGTTTACGTGATCGTGATGCAGGCAACAAGAGCAGTAGCATTTATTGCTTCGTTGAATTTGCGTAAAACGAATGATGCCGATAGGTCTTTATATATATATATATATATATGCATAAAACTTTAAAATTTGTTTGTTTTTATTCATAATTTTAGTTTTTACTTTTACTTTTATTTTTAAATTTAATAAATATTTATTTTTCTCAATTTTCAATTTTTGATTTTAATTTTGTTTGTTTTCATAAAATAGATCTTATTTTCTGTTTCTATGTTATGATATGATTTATTATAAATATAATATATATTATTTAGTTATTTAATATTAATTATTAATAAAATTATGAACAATTTAATTCAATATTATATATTTAATTATTTAGCATTAATTATTAATAAAATTATTAGTAATTTAATTTAATATTATAATTTTAAAATTCAAAAATTTTAAATAAAATAATTTTAGTTTAATAATTACTACCATAATAACAATAACGCTCAGCACAAATTTCACTGAGACGTGAAATCTGGGGAGATCTAGTAGTATGCAGTTTTACCCCTAACTAGTAGAGATGTTTTTTCCAAATTACTAATAATTACTAATCAATGTAATTTAAATTTAAAATATCTTTAAATATATAAAATTTGTTTTAGTAATTAAAAATAAAATAAAATAATTATTTATTTTAATGAAGTATAATATTTTTCAATTATAATTTATGAATAAATGTTATAAGATATTAAAATAAAAATATTTATTGTTGATTTTATCTAGTATATTGTTTTTGTTTTTATTAAAAAGAAAATAAAAACTAAAAATCATTAAAAAAATAGATGTGAAATTTCATAACATGTAAGAAAACCATACGACGTTTTATTAATGTCCCAACTACTCGTACTATTTTGCGCTTTGATTGTCCGGCATGGGAAGGGAGGGAGGAAGAGCAAGCTTAGACAATGACACAATGTAGAGGTATCTTGAGGACCTTTTTATTGTATTATGATATATTCTCATTAATATTATGAAAGAGACAAAGATGCCACGTGGCTGAATCAATGTGATAAAATTAATTAAAAATAAACTGATTTTATATAACTTAAAGGTATGATCAGATTTAATGTGCGTCCTATGATACATAAAAGCAGTTCAGCCTATCCTGAGGATGAGAAATGGGGATATGCTTGGGTGGGTTGTGAAGTTTTTCTTGTCCAATTTGGACAAAGG
>JAOTAX010000001.1:4265896-4276040 GCA_025629825.1 Erythroxylum guanchezii
CTATCTCTCATCTAGAGAAAGAATCCCTGAAAATGTTGTTGCGCCCGAGAGTTTGCTGCTTTTGAATAGCATTTCAGAAGAAGAAAAAAAGGCTGCTAAGTGTACATGATTTGTCAGGGAACCATGTCAACTTGTCTGGACTCTGAAGTGCCAGTTCCCAAGGGGATGTTTTGGAGAACTATCATCTAAACAAAAACCAAGTAAAATCTCAACACCTTGAACTACTTTCAGGTCTAATCCTTTAGAAAACAGGGTACTAAAAGCTAAAGTAGGAATGAGCAAGGCGCGAAACATATCCAGCTGGGTCATTGATGAGGGTGGAAACTCTTGCAGCAGTGATATGTTTCATTACCAACATTCTATATTTTAAGCCAAACCCCACCTTGATCATATTAGAGTTAAAAAAAATGGTGTTCTATTTTTCTCATGCGTTATTCAACATTCCCAATTAGTTGCTTAAGCCTAGCCACAAAATTTTAGATCTCACTTGCAATCCGATGACTCTTTTTTGCAAACACGAATCCATAAAATTTCAAACCAAATCCACTAAAAAGGATTGATTTGGCAACATCTGTTAAATCTAATCAAAGCTTATGTTTCACTTCCTAATTAAGAGTCCTCAATGACTTACGAAACTGGGAGTGTTGAAGAAGGGGAATACTTCTTACGCCCTTTATTGACATGCAGACACACAAGCGAAGATAGGGAGATTTGCTTACATCTGAGGTGAGATTAAATGAGACGAAACAGACGCTCAATTCTTTTGTAAGTGCATGAAAATAGAAATTCAAACAGGACACACATTGTTCCAAGGCTGAACCTCAATTTCCAAGCTTTTGCACATCTGGCAACTCCTCCGAAAATCATCAATCCAACACACTGACACAGGTTCGGCACACTTCGACCCTCACGCCAAGTGAAAGAATTCATGTTCAATAGTCACATGGCACATATGCACATAAAAATAATAAATAAATAAATAAAAGTAGGGTATTTACATGTAACGGTGGTAATATACAATTAAGAATTAGATATTAAAGTTAAGTTTGACTCCGATACTTTGGAATCTCACACTTATACACATATATATATATATATATATATATATATATATATGTATATGTGTATGTATACACACACACATATATATATATATATATATACATATATACATAAGTAATTCTTTAAATCTAAATTTTCAGTTTATTTGTTTGTTTGTTTTAATCTTGAGAATTTTGTTGTTGCACTTTTTGGGTCTGCGATATTTAGATTCAATGTAGGAGGCTAGGTGTTGATATAAATTAATTCGTCACTCAACCGTAGCTCATACGAGGTCTCCAAATAACAAAAATTGGTTATAGAAAAGAGAGAGAAAGAGTTACAGAGAGAGAGAGATAAACATCATTGTTTCATAACAGGCATGTTGTATACTATGTTGGAGACACGTTTTAATACATTTTGCGAGTCATTCCCTACACTCGAGTACATAAGTCGTTCTCTGGTCTTATTCTAAATGTTGCGTATAAGCTAACTAGTATTTCGGACCTTCTACGTTTTTTGCTCATGCTCCTTCATCTTCGTCAATCTCCGCAACAATCTCTTTCTCATTAATGTCTTTGTCTATCATATTAATTTCAAGAAACCGCTTTTGGAGGTCAAAAAGATACTCCTATGTAGCGCTAGTATTTTCCTTGTCTGACCATTGAATTAACCATTATTTGACTGCTCGGTTGTTTCTTTTAGTAATTCGTCTGTCCAATATTGCTACTGGAACTCGTTCTACAGGTGTAAGAAATTCTGATAGCAATGAAGAAGTACAATCTTGGCCTTCATGCCCCTTTTTAAGCTGCAAAAAAATGAGACACTGGATGTATTACTACATCGGTTGGAAGTTCTAACTTATAAGCCACATCTCCAATATGTTGAATCACCCAGTATGACCTGTAGTACAATGGGGATAGCTTCTGATTGCTCCCCCTATGTAAAAAGAACTGCTTGTATGGTTATAGTTTTAACAACACCATGTCTCCAACCTTGAATTCTCCCTCTGAACGTTTAGAATCTGTGTACTGCTTCATGCGATTTTGGGTCCTCTGTAAATGAAATCTTGTGACATTAAGCATAGCCTCTTTGTTCTGTAAAACTCTATCAACTTCTAAAACCTTCGAATCTCCTGCAATATAAGGAGTATATACTGGTGGCGGATAACCATACAAAACTTCAAACGAAGTGGTATTAATGGCAGCTTGGCAAGTGGTATTGTATTTGTACCACCATTCCGCCAACGCCAACCATTTTCTCCATTTCTGAGGTGTTTCACCACAAAAATAGCACAAATAGGTCTCAAGAATCTTTTTTACTGCCTCCGTCTGTCCATCCATTTGTGGATGGTATGCAATCGAATATTTCAACTTAACCCCCTACAACTGAAGAAGCTCTTGCCAAAATTTACTCAAGAAAACCGAATCTCTGTCACTAATTATGGACTCTGGCATTCCATGTAACTTAAACACATTATTAAGGAATAATTCGGTTATATCACAAGCAAAATAAGGGTGTTTGATGGGAATGAAGTGAGAGTATTTTGTGAACTTATCTACCACCACCAATATAACAGACTTCCCCTTTGAAATAGGTAAACCCTCCAAAAAAATCAATACTCACCTCCTTCTAGCTTCCATCTGGTATCCTAAGAGGTTGCAATAAAATGGGATAAGCAGAGTTATCGTATTTATTTATCTGACAACTCATAGAATTCTGAACATAAAACCTCACATCATGAGTCATGCCCCTTTCAAAAAAACATTTTCTGTAGCTTCTTCGTAGTGGCAACCGCACTTGCATGGCCTCTCATGGCATCGTCATGACTATTGCCTATGATCTATTGAGGGAGTCTCGAGTTGGTCCCCACAACCAAACGTCCCTTCAATCTTAATAACCCTTCCTTCCATTCGTATGCACAAGATTTAGCATTGCCAGATTCCAATGTCTTGATTAAGTCCTGAATTACTCTATCTTCCTGCCAACTCTTTTTTATTTCTTCTTATAGCTCACCCTGCATCTGTTTTACTGATATCAGTAACATTTCTGCACTCGTGATTCTTGAAAGGGAGTCTGCGACGGCAATCTCTTTACCACTTCGGTATTGCACTTCAAAATCATATCCTAAAAGCTTCGATCGCCATGATTGTTGAAACGGAGTTGACAGACGTTGTTCCAACAAGTATTTTAAACTCCGATGATCGGTTATGATGATAAAAGGTATGGGAGTCAAGTAGTGATGCCACTGTTTGATGGCCTTAATTACCGCCAAACACTCCTTCTCATACGTGGATAACCCATGAGGCCTCCTTGCCAATGACTTACTTAAAAAGGCAATGGGATGGCCTTCTTGCCATTGCCTTCTTGTTGCAATACCGCACTGATTCCTTGTCCATATGCATCGGCTTCGATTATAAATGTTTTGGAAAAGTCCGGTAAAGCTAACACCAGAGCAGACATAATTGCTTTCTTCAAGCTCTCAAAAGCCATTGGTTCCTCCTGTTGCCAGCTCCAATTAGATGCTTTTTCCTTCGAAAGCAGTTATGTTAGTGGTTTTTCCTGTCGCCCCATATCCTTTAATGAACCTCCTATAATATCCAGTAATTCTCTCAACTCCTTAATACACTTCGGTATAGGCCATTCTTCGATTGTTTTTACCTTCTGCAAATTTGTTGCCACACCTTCTTCAGAGATGGTATAACCCAAGTAATCTACCCGTCGAGCTCCGAAAACACATTTGCTTCCTTGTAGAAATAATTGATTGTCCAGTAATATCTGAAGGGCTATAGAAATATGTTCTACTATTGAGTGAGTTGATAAAAAACTGCATTATTATTCGGCAAAAACTGAGCCTTTTATAGGCCATTACATCAACGAAAAGACTGAGATGAAAGGACCATGCCTCATGACTAACTAACTCCTAGTTTAACTCCAACTGAAAACAAATGCTACTGAAGACTAGGACAAAACAAAACAGTAACTTAAAAATATCTATCACAGTAACTTAAAAATATCTAACACCCTCCTTTAAACTGAAATTTCTTTCAGTTTAACATCAAACAAAACTCTTCGTACTGCACACTCTAAGAGCACTTCTCAGCTTTGTGAATGTAGCAACTTTGAGGGGTTTCGTGAAGATGTCTGCCGCTTGGTCTTCACTTTTGCAATAAACAACATCAATTATTTCTTCCTTTGTGAGATCTCTTAGGAAGTGAAACTTGACATCGATGTGTTTACTCCTTCCATATAAGACTGGATTTTTTGAGAGTTTGATTGCAGAGTTATTGTCACAATAAAGTAGAGTGGGACCTTTTTGTTGAAAATGAAGCTCACCAAGAATATTTCTCATCCATATTGCTTGGCAAGCACAAGAGGTTGCTGCTACAAACTTAACTTCGATGGTTGACAAGGTGACAATTTTCTGCTTCTTGAACGACCATGATATAGCTCCTGACCCCAGCAGAAACACAAATCCAGTTGTACTTTTTCTATCATCTGGATCACCGGCAAAATCCCTGTCTAAAAAACCAATTAAATCTGTCCGCTCCCCTTTCTTGTAGAAGATTCCAAAGTCAATGGTGCCTTTTAAGTACGTAAGAATTCTTTTGGCAGCCAACAAATGCTCCTCTTTTGGTTGCTCCATGTATCTGCTGATAAGGCTAACAGCATACATAATGTCCGGCCTGGTGGCTGTTAAATACATCAGACTCTCCACAATTTGTTTGTAATGGGTGCTATCGACCTTCTTTCCTGCTGGATCTTTTTCTCTTCCGCTGCGATCGAGGTCGTTCTTCCTCAATTTGTTGAACTAGGCATTCGGTTTGTGGGCTGCTTGGACAATCTTCAGTAGTGGTGGTTGCAAGTTGGGAATGTTCCTCTTCCTCGTCAAATTCTGCCAGGATTATTCCAGCTGATTTATCTTCCCATGTCCAGAAGTTTTCTTCATCAAACACCACGTCACGACTGATAATGACTTTCTGTGTGTTAGGATCATAAAGCTTGTAAGCTTTTGACTGCTCACTGACACCAAGAAAAATACATTTTCTAGCTTTGTCTTCAAGCTTAGTTCTCCTCTGATCTGGAATGTGAGCGAAGCTGATGCAGCCAAAAATTTTGAAATGATCAACATTCGGTTTGTGTCCACTCCAAGTCTCTTCTGGTGTGATGTTTTGAACAGCATACGTTAGGCTTCTATTCAAAACATGAATGGTCCATTGTATTGCTTCAGGCCAGAAATTCTTCAGAACATTGTTTCTCTTTAAGAGGGTCCGCACCATATTCAAGATGGTACGATTTTTCCTTTCGTTGATACCATTTTGTTGAGGAGAGTAGGCTGCTGTAAGTTGTCTTTTAATCCCATGCAATTCACAAAAATCTACAAACTCTTGTGAATTATACTCTCCACCTCGGTCACTGCGTAGAATTTTTATTGAACTTTCAACTTCACTTTCAACGATGGCCTTAAAGCTTTTAAAGGCTGCAAAAGCTTCAAATTTGTCCTGCAAGAAGTAAACCCATGTTTTCCGACTAAAATCATCAATGAACGTCATGAAATAACGTTTACCTCCGTTGGATTTTGGATTTATGGGACCACACAGATCATAATGGACCAGTTCTAGTCGTTGTTTGCCTCTTCGAGATCCTGTAGTTTGAAAGCTATTACGAGGTTGCTTCCCAACAACACAATCTTCACAGACTTCTACAGGAGAATTAAATTTGGGAAGTCCAGCCACCATCTCCTTCTGTTGCAGAGTTCTTAGTCCTCCAAAATTCAGATGTCCATACCGATAATGCCACAACCATGCTGGGTTGGACACTGTTGTAGTCAAGCAATAAGGACTGACTTTTTGGAGATGCAACGGAAACATTCTATTTTCAGTCATGTTGACGTTAGCAATCAAACCCAATTTGTCATCTTGGATTCTGCATACTCCATTTTTAATGATAATTTCATAGCCCTTCTTTTGCAGCTGGCCAATACTCAGCAAATTGGTCTTCAAATCTGGATCAAAAAGGACATTGGAGATTATTTGAGTAGAGTTTCCTTTAGTTTGAATAGTTACCTGCCCTTTTCCCATAACCGAGACTTTAGAACTGTCACCAAACTTCACCGTATCTCGATAGGATTCATCAAGAGTGGAGAAAGACATCTTATCTCCGCTCATATGATTGCTGTAACTAGTGTCAAGATACCACAAATTCTTACTTGTTTCTTCTTTCGCATGGCATACCATTAATAAGGATATCTCCTCCTCCTTTTCAGTTGCTTCGGCAAAATTAGACTTTTCTCCACGTTTCTTATTTAAATTTGTGCGGCATTCAGATTGGTAATGATCATACCTGTGGCATTGAAAGCATTCAATATTAGCTTTATCTTTGCCTACAGACTTGTGTTTTTTGTCATTTGAACGATGGCCTCGATCATTTCTTCATGGACTCCCTCCACCGGCTTTGTCAGTGGAATCTCTACCCTTCGACTTGCTTCTGTCATTGTTGGTAGTTACTTGCAAAGCTTGCTCCTCATTGTCTTATTGGATTAATTTTTGCTCATGTACTAGCAAGGAATTTTGCAGCTCATCAATGGAGATAGTGTCAAGATCCTTTGATTCTTCAATGGAGCAAATAATGAAGTTATATTTTGGCAGCATAGATCGAAGGATCTTTTCAATAATAGCAACATCCTCTAGCTTGTCCCCATGAATCCGCATTTTATTTGCGATTGCCATCGTTCTTGAAAAATAATCGGTAATAGACTCACCAGACTTCATGCGCAAAGTCTCAAATTCACCACGGAGATTTTGAAGCAGTGCCCGCTTTGCTCTCACATTTCCTTGATACTTCTTCTTCATGGAGTCCCAAATCTGCTTTGAAGTATCTTTCTGAAGAATTGTTTCCAAGATTGTGCGATCAATGGCTTGGAAAAGATAATTTTTTGCCTTCAGGTCCTTTAATTTCATTGTCTCAATCTCTACATCTGACACTACTGTGCCTGCTGCTGGTTCTGGTATGCCATCAGAAACCACTTGCCAATATTCCTTTGAGCGCAAAAAAATTTCCATTAACATGCACCAATGATCATAATGACCATCAAAGCGGGGAATTGCTGTCTGCACAAAGTTTTCAGAAGCCATAAGCTTTCACGTTGCTGCTGCTAATTGTCTGTCCCTCACAGATGTATTGCTCTGATACCACTATTGAGTGAGCTGATAAAAAACTGCACTATTATTCAGCAAAAACAGAGCCTTTTATAGGCCATTACATCAACGAAAAGACCGAGATATAACGACCATGCCTCATGACTAACTAACTCCTAGTTTAACTCCAACTGAAAACAAATGCTACTGAAGACTAGGACAAAACAAAACAGTAACTTAAAAATATGTAACACAGTAACTTAAAAATATCTAACAACATGTAATGTTAACGATGAACTGTATATTAGTATATCATTAAAAAAAACCAGGATGAAACAACGCAAAAATGGTTTAAACATTTCGTTCATTAACCGTTGAAACGTGGAGGGTGCATTCGTTAGCCCAAAGGGCATCACCAAGAACTTGTAATATCCCTCATGCGTTTTGAAAGCCGTCTTTGGCATATCTTCCGGTTGCATTCGGATTTGGTGATAAATCGAACGCAGATCCAAGTTAGAGAACCAACTGGCTCCGTGCAGCTCATCCAACAATTCTTCAATGAGGGGTATCGGAAATTTGTCTTTCACCGTATACATGTTTAGCTCTCGATAGTCCACGCACATCCTCCACGAGAGCTGTCCTTCTTCTTGACAAGAACTACTAGCGACACATATGGACGGTAGCTGTGGCGGATGAACCTTCCTTCATGAGTTGTTTAACCTCTTGTTCTATTATATACTTCTGGGTTCCGGAATAACGGTATGGCCTCACATTGATTGTATCAACTTCGTCCATCAGCACAATCTGGTGGTTGTACTTGCGATTCGGAGGGAGATGAGATGGTTCCTAGAGCAGCTCTGTATAATCGGACAATACTACATTAATCTTGTCGAACACACTTCCTTGTTCCTCTGTCGTTCACAACAGTTGGAGTTGATATTCGATTGGAGTGGAAAGTTGTATCATGAGCATCTATCCACTTAACAGACACTGTAGAGTCTTTTGGAGCCCTTTACTTAAAAACAATTCTTGATTTGCCCTCTGGATCTCCACGCAAGGTCATCACCTTCCCCTCCCAACTAAATGTCATTGTCCGAGTCCTAAAGTTGCATAAGACATCGTTTAATCCTACTAGCCATTGAACTCCCAAAGCGATGTCATAGCCTCCTAACGATAATACCAAAACGTCCATACTGAATTGCACGCCTTGCATGGACCATGCAAAGTTTCTGCAACACTGTCGACATTGTAGTTGTAATCCTCCGCCCACCGTAATTGAAACATGATAAATTTCTCTAAGGTCACACTTCCCTTTCCTTGCCACCGCAATGCCCACAAAATTTGTGTGTACTGTCGTTATCAATGAATATGTGAATCTGCCGTCGTTGATGCATCCCCACTAGCTGCATTTGTTTAAATTCTGTCTCCCTTAAGAATACTAACATTGCCTGCATGGAAACCATGGGATAGTCTTCGTCTACACAACCTTCCTCCAAATCCTCTGACTCTTGGTCGGTTAACACCTTCCCACCGTCATTCTCTTCAGAAACTACGTAAAACTATATCTGTCTCTTCTTCCATTTAGCCTTTGTTTGGATGGAGGGAAAACAAGAGAAGAGAAAGCAAGAGAATTGTATTTCTCTTGATTTCCATTGTTTGGACAAGAATAAGCATAAGGAAATGGAGAGAATTGAGAGGAATTGAAGGGAAATTTGGGCCATTTTTATTTCCCACCAAATTGGTGGGAAAGGGAGGGAAATGCAAGATAAGATAAATAAGTTCCTATTATATCCTTCTTTAACTCAGCCTTTTTATCTAGTGCCTTTGTTGTTGATCCTTCAAGCTACTTCAGCATCTAAGACTCGATCTAAGCCCTCCTACTCTAACTCTTAACATTTTGCTCTCTCTGTGAAGACATGGAGTAATTTATCAATAACTGTTTTTTTACAAGCTCTTTATAATACTATCGTCTTGCATATAGAGATGGCCATTATGAAATGCATGGGACAATTAAGTTTAGAAGGGTGTTGAACAACTGATGGAATAAATATAAGTATAGATTTTTTGCTTATGGAGTAAACAATCTTGTGCAGATTTTTTGCTTGTGGAGTAAATATAAGTATAGATTTTTTGTTTATGGAGTAAATACTAGTTCTACAACTAAGGGTATAAAGGTCTCAAAATTTTCTTTTATCTAATATAAGTTTCAATTCCCTCCTTTGATAAATTAGGAAAACAAACAAAGGAAAGGAAATCACATTTCCCTTCCATTCTTTTCTCCTCTTTTCCCCTCAATATTTCCTTTCCTTTCCCTTGTGCAACTAAGGATCCAAACAAAGGCTTAAGGCCAAACGTATATTTCTCGTCGCACCAAAAATAGAGCCCCAACGCCCTTTTTTTCATCAAAGTCTCTACTACTAATGGGCTTTGAAGGTTTGTAAGGTCGCACCAATGGTGATCGTAGTGTTGATGTTGGAACCCATTACCGGATATCCAACCACCTAATCCGAAATATCGGACATAGACATGATTCCTTACAAACTCTTCTCTTGCTCTAATATCATCTATGTTGGGACCCGATCTCAGGAACCGGATCCCAACCGAAAAACAGAAACGGAAAGCGAAAAGCAAATGTTGGGTCCCGTAGCCGGAACCCAACTCTCAACCGGAAACGGAAAAACGGATAGCGAAAAGCAGAATTCGGAATCAGAAATCGGAAGAACATAATTCTTTTCAAATTCGAAGCGGAACGGAACGGAAGTAAATCGAAACAACGTTTCGAAACAGACGGGAACAAAATCCAAGCAGAAACGAATGCAAATCGAAGGTATAATCCGAAAGTGATACTCCTCTTCTTTTTCTTTTTTCTTTTCTTCTCATAACTTTCTATCTTAAAACCATTTCTTATCTTAACCAAACAATACCTCTAAAACATCTTAATACAACTTAATCCCATTCTTATTCTTGTC
>JAOTAX010000001.1:4276140-4302373 GCA_025629825.1 Erythroxylum guanchezii
CCACAGTTTAGTCGATCGGTTCTACCGATCGGCCATTTCCACCTCAGTCAATTGATCGGCTGTACCCTTAGTGCACAAACACATTAATCCCTAATGCGGGGCCGGGATGTTACAAATATCCCTCCCCCCATATAAGTAACTTTTTTCTTAATAACTCACGGGACTAATAATGAAGATAATTGGAATAACAAAGGGTAACAACGAAAGTTAATCGAGAGTAAATATATATTTTTTACAACGATTCACAGCACAAGTATTAGAAGATATATGATAATGTTGGAATGGTGAAAAGTGAGCAAGAGAAGTCATGAACAGAAATTTTTTTCCCTCGTTTTTTTACAAATAGCAGTTCGAGAAATAACAAAGTAAGGAAAAAAAGGAACAAACTTGTAAAGGATTTTTTTTAAAAACAGTTCACGAGGGAATATTAACTATTGTGATAGCAAGGGTTAAAAGAGAGAAGTAATTGCTATTGACACTATTGAGATAGCAAAGGAGAAGTAAACGTGAATCCAGAGAGCAGAGGATGATTTTGTTTTCGTTTTAATTCAACGAAAAAGAAGGACAAACAAAAAGATAGCTTTCTAAACGTTAGAAATTGGCTCCGATACCAACTGATGTAAAAAAAAGGATTAATATTCCCAAGAAAGCTAACATCCAATAGATAAATCAGAAATCTCTAAGACCCAGCAAACACGACTTGAGAATCTAAGGTATATGAAACCTTAGACCCGAAAAGATGCAGTTTAAAGAACCCTCGAGAGTTGAACACTACGAAGGATGATCACACCTTCGATAAGTTAGGCAGTGTTCGAAATTTGCACGTAAGAATTGAGAGTGATAAACTCACAAACTCATAAGAGAATTGTTTTTAGTTAAATAAAAGAGAAGTTTCTTCCTTACAATGGAAAAAGGTACTTATAATATAGGAGTATGCCTAGCCACATATGGTAAAATATCTAAATTAATTAAGAACATGGTCTAAAGACTAAATAGGAAAATTAATTCAAAGAGCAGTATTTAGGATAATTTCCTTTGAAGCTCGATTCTTTTGCCAAAATTGTAGAAGGAATAATTCTAGGGGATAATTTTCTTTTAGAACTCGATTCTCTGCCAAATTTATTCCCGCGCTTAGTCCACGCTTGCTATAATGGTTCAATTGATGTAATGGAACACCTCCTCCTCTGGTTCGACACTTGAACTCTTCATTTGAATCTTTCGAATCAACCCCGCCATCGACTCCTTATTTCTCTTAGCATGAGATCGGGTTATTGGTCCAATTGGCACATGCAAAGGGTCATGTTGCCTTATCTTGGCATTGTTCGTATCATCTCATCCTTACCATTACTCTTTCCAAACATTGGTCAATTCACCAAGTTGATATTAACAACTCCTTACTTCATGGTCATCTTCATGAACAAGTCTTTAGTCCCAACCTCATGGTTTTCAATATCCACACTATCCTTATCATATTTATCATCTTCATAAAGCCCTCTATTGGTATTCTTCTTACCTAAACCAAATACACCAATGATCTTCTTCTTTAGACCGATCTTAATCATTCCAAACCTGTTCACACTCTGATCGCTTCGTCTCTCTCTCTATCTAAAAATCATGGCACACCCCTTTTTGATCCCTCTGAGTATCCAAACATTGTTGGTGCTTTTTAGGGATGACAATCTTGGCCTAGCTCAGTCCGATTTTGGCCCAGGTTGTCCAAGCCACGGGGCAAGACCCCTTGGCCCGTTCGGAATGTGCAAAACGATGTCATTTTGTCAAATTTAAAAAAAAAGTCGATAGGTTGGGCCAGTTCGGCCCTCCGAGTGGCCCATCAGGCTATGGACTGCCCAGCCCATGGGTTAGACCGAGCTGGGCCAAGTGCGATGCTCTTCAGTATCTCTGCCTTACTCGCCTTAATATTCAATTTGTTATAAATAAGGTCCCCAGTTTTTACATTGCCCCACTAATGTGCATTGGACTACAGTTAAACGGATTCTCTGTTATCTTTGGTCCAAATCATCCTATGGCATTCACTTTCTTAGATCCTCCTTACTTAAATTACATGCTTATTGTGATACTGATTGTGTTGGTTGTCTTGACGATCATTTCTCTACTTATGGATATTGCAACTATTTTGGGCCCAATTTAATCTCTTGGAGTGCTAAGAAACAGTCTACTATTGTTAGATATAATACTAAAGTAGAATATTGAAGCATTGCTCTAGTTGCAGCAGAACTTTGTTGGATCACTACAAGTATTTGTACATAATAAGTATTTGTAATTCAAAAGAAATGACTACAAAGTACACTATTGTCCTGGTGACCGCGGATGCTCTGAGGTGCTACCCCTCCCCTTTAACTCATCCGTCTCATTACGGAGCTAAGCTATGTACTTCATCGACTGTTGCAACTGAGTTGCCAATGTCTGCACTGTGCTCCGAAGCTCATTGACTTCATTGGTTGTCGACCTTCTACTAGATGTTGCTGTACTGGACGTGGAGGATTGCGAATAACATGTGTTTGCAAATGAACCTAACTTAAAGATCCTTCCACGGCAGTCCCTACCACCCACTGCATCAAGATATGTCTAACTCTCATTAACAGCTTGTTCGTCCTGAGACTATCGCTGAATGCTTTCTTGTATTTGGTCATATTAGAAGGTAATGTTTATATTAGTAAGTGATAATTATTAAGAATTAATATTAAAACATAAATTTCACATACATTAAGTTCTCTACATCGAGTGTTGACGAATGCCACACCATTATGGTTCTTAATGTGAGTGTACAAAAAGAGCTGACGAGTTGTAGGCCTTATGCCCATAGACTTTTTCTTGTAAAAGAATAAAATGTGAACTAGAATTTATAAAACTTTTGGCAGAGTTTTTGCAATTTTATGATATTTACCCCTCGTTGAGCAAAGAAAATAACTCAACACAATCATATATGACACCAAATATTTGTACCATTATCATTATCCATAATACACATATTTTAATTCCAAAATTCATACATCAATTTAAATTGAAATACAACAAAGTAAAATAATTAGAATATAAATGTAAAGTTTAGATACTTACAAGTCTCTCTGCATGCTCGCGGTGGGTAATTGTTAATAGGCATTTTATATTGATTTTAGATACATAATTTGCTAAACTCTTGTCCATTTAATGTTTAAATTGCACTAATTAAGAGTTATTTGTTTTAATTTTAGGCACATATTAGATTTGGAACGTCTAATACCATAAATCAAGAAAAGCTTTCAAAGGAAGCTTGGGTAAAAATGTTAACGTTTTGGAAGACAAGAATGAGGGTTGTGCGTGAAAATGAGGGGGTTTTGCATGAATGAGAGGTTAAAAACATGTATAAGAGGAGAGGGAAAAGAGGACCTGGATGGACATTGAATAGAGAGAAAACAAAAGAATAAAGTGGCGGCGGCAGAGAAAGGAACAGTGTGAGTGTGATTGTGCGTAAAAAGGGTGGTCCAAAATCATTAAATCATTCAATAACATAAAAACAATAGGTGAAGTTGGCGGTGGCAAGAGAGCTGGAATGAAGACAGCGTGAGTTGTGTGAATAGAGGTGAAGCTGGCGGCGGTAAGAGAGGTGGAATGAAGATAGCCACGGTTTTGCATGGACAGGAATGGCCCAACCAATTTATTTGTCACGCAAGGAGAGAGCTACAGCTGAAGATAGAACCAACACATTTTTCAATCCCAGCAGCCACGATTTTGCTGGGATTTAATTTGTTTTTATTCCTTATTTGTTTTAATTTTTGTGGATTTAATCAATGCAATTATATATTATGACCATGAATTGCGTTGCATTGATGAATATGCATAAGTGCTTTTGGTTGACGTTAGGATTGATATTGGATGAGGACAATTTTTGTAGTATTGGTTTTTGCTTGATTGAATGCATATTTAGTTCTAATTTAGATTGACCACCTAGATTAAGGCCTTAGATGATTGAATGCTATAACCAATGAGATTTAATTTGTCGAAAAATTAATCAAGCAATATACTTGAGACTAAAGTGTAGACCAACTGTAGGATCTTGTGTGAGGATTAACGAACTTAATTTTAGATTTTTTTTATTGAATGTCTTTTATTCCAAATTATCTATAAATCAAGTGAGTAACTCGGATTTAGAAGAGAAGGAAATTCCTATGAACATTGGGTGCGACTTGCTTAAGTGAAGTAATTCCTAAATCAATCCACTGTTACAAGTTTTAGTGTCCAATCCAATTGAAATCTGATACCTTAGCCAATTTATGTCATTTGATTAAGTCTAGTCATTTTTAATTCATACTTTGCATCTTGCATATTTCCGTGATACACTTATTTTATTTTATTTTCAAATCAATCAATTCTTGATCATTTGAGTAATTTTGTATCGTTTAATTTAATTGTCTTGCGTGTTAAAATCTCTTGGGTACGATATCCGGTTCTTACCTTTCTATATTACTTGTCGACAGGGTACGCTTGCCTCTAGCTGGTCTAGATAGAAGTTAATTTATATTACTTTGTTTAGATCACAACAAGTTTTGGTGTTGTTGCCGGGAAATTTCTTTATTGTGAGTCATTAGGTTAGACGGTATTAATTGTCTCAGATTTAATTCTTACTTCGTCGTTTATTTGCATATTTTAGTTGTTTGCTTGATTGCTTTACTTTGGTGTGTTTTATTTTCCATTCTTAGCTTTGTTAGTATTAGTTTTTTTTAATTGTTTCATTTTGTTTATGCTCACTCGCGGTCAAAAGCTCGAGATTTTGCTACTAGATACTGAGATTAAAAAAAACTGCTTACAGGTTGCGCAAAAAAACCAGATTGGCCTGGAATAGTAACAAAGAAGAAGGGATTAGAGAAGAGCAGTCTGTAAAGATGGAACAACACGATGAGGGGTTGATGCCACATTCTGAAGAGAGAATGGAGTTGACTATGATGGATTTGACTGTTGGGCACAACAATAGACTCATGCCTCCCATTATAAGGCCAACGATCACTACTGCGAGTTTTGAAATTCCTTACAGCATTACATCCATGGTGAGAGCATCTCAGTTTGGAGGATCTAAACACCCATTTGGAGATATTTCTAGATATTTGTGATTTGTTCAAGTATAATGGAGTGTCGGATGATGCAGTGAGATTGTTATTCCCATTTTCTTTAAGGGATAAGACCAGAGCATGGTTGACCAGTTTGCAGTCAGGATCGATTACTACATTGGATGAGATGATGAGATTATTTTTGGCTAAAATTTTCCCTCCTGCCAAAGTTGCAAAAATGAAGAATGAAATCACTTCCTTCACCAAATATGAAAATGAAAATCTATATGAAGCGTGGGAGCGATTCCGAGATATGTTGACACAGTGTCCTAGTCATGGGTTCTCCACATAACGGCAGGTTAATACTTTTTATACATGAATGACCTCATCGACTAGGAGTACCATAGATACTGCAGCAGGAGGTAGTTTAATGAGGAAGACGTCAGAGCAAGCCTACAGGTTGATTGATGAGATGGCCAATAGTAGCTTTCAGTATCATATAGAAAGGCATCCCAGATGACCTGTAGGAGCTCTTGTAGTAGACAATATAGTGGCTTTATCAGCTCAGATGAATATTTTGACAAAGAAGCTGGATAATCTGATACACAGTGTGAGAAGGGGAGCTAGTTCCTCATTCAGGAGTTGTGCTATATGCGAGCATTGTGGTGGAAATTCCCATGCATCTTCTGAGTGTCAAGTTAGGAATCCTTTTGCTCAAAAGACAAAAGAGGCCCATTATGTGGGCAATTATAACAGGTGGAGAGGGGATCCATATTCTAACACCTACAATCCAAGATAGAGGAATCATCCAAACTTCTCTTGGCGAAATGATTAGATGGAACAATCACAGTAATCCAATGTTTAGAGACAACCATCTCTAGGTTTCAAGTCTCCTAATCCTGTGCGACCAGAGAAATATAATCTCAAAGAGCTACTTTCGAAGTACATCTCTACCACTGAAGTTAGAATGCAGAATCAAGAATCTTCTACCAGAAATTTGGAAAATCAGATTAGTCAAATTGTAAATTTGTTGAAGAAAAGACCTTCGAGTTCATTGCCTAGCACTACTGAGGCCAATCTGAGAGAACATGCAAAGACCATCTTATTGAGGAGTGGCAGACAGCTTGAGAAAGTTATGGAAAAGTATAAGGATAAAGAAGGGGGAAAGAGTGAAGAAGAAGAGAGTCGGGAGAGTAATAAAGAGGTCAAGGAAGCACCAGATGCAAAGGAGGATCATCTAAGGTTATTTACTGACCCCATTACACATCCGATAAGATCTCAGATTTCTTATCCTCAAAGGTTGAAAGGTACACAATTAGATCAGCAGTTTAATAGTTTTCTTGAAATATTTAAAAAGTTGCATATAAACATTCCTTTTTGTTGGGACCATAACGCAAATGTCTTCTTATACTAAATTTTTGAAAGAAATTTTGTCTAATAAGAAAAGGCTTGAGGAATATGTCACGGTGAAGCTGAATGAAGAATGTTTGGCCATATTATCAAAAAAGTTGCCACTGAAGCTTAAGGATCCAGGGAGTTTTATTATTCCTTGTGTTATTGGTGAATTATATATAGATAGGGTTTTAATGGATTTGGGTGTAAGCATTAACTTAATGTCTCTTTTTGTTTTCAGGAAGTTAGGATTGGCGAAGTCAAACCCACTACTATTTCACTTCAGCTAGCAGATAGGTCCATTACTTATCCGAACGTAATCATTGAAGATGTATTGGTCAAGGTCAAGAAGTTCATCTTCCCAGTGGATTTCTTAGTTCTTGACATGGAGGAAAATAGAGACATCTCCATCATTCTTGGGAGACCTTTCATGATCATTGCACGGATCATCATGAATGTGCAACGTTAAAAGCTTATCTTGAGATTTCAAAATGATGAACTAGTGTTTGATGTATTCAATTCTATGAAGAATCCTTCCACTCTTGACTTCTGCCATTTTATTGATATTTATTATTCTGATGCTAATAATTCTTCTATTGTTTGTGCAGGTTTGTTAAAAGAGGGAGCACAATAAATGATCGAAGAGTTAGGAGAAGAATTGTAAGAAGAGCTGGAGGATATTGGAGTTGAATTGGAGCAGGCATATTGAACACATTATAGAGCATACAAGCCTTTCCAACGTCTAGCCAAGCTATTTCCAAAGCTTTTAATTGAAGAGCCCCTTCTCTTAACCTTAAACCTCTTCATAGTTATTTGAAGTACGTTTATCTTAACCCACCTGAATACTTACCAGTTATTATTTCTTGTTGTTTGTCAAGTGTCATAGAGGAGCAGTTGTTGAGGGTACTGAGGGACCACAAGAAGGCCATTGGGTGGTCCATTACAGATATCAAAGGTATAAACCCTTCCCTTTTCTCACACCGCATTTTCATGAAAGATGGAAGCAAGACGATAGTGCAACTCTTGAGGAGACTTAACCCACACATGAAGGAGGTAGTGAAAGATGAGGTAATAAAGCTTCTAGACGTAGGTATTATTTACCTCATTTCTGATTCTGGTTGGGTTAGTCCTGTGCAGGTGGTGTCAAAGAACAGAAGCACCACTGTGGTTGAAAATGAGAAAAATGAATTAACAGCCAATAAGAAAGTAGCTATGTGAAAAATGTGCATAGTTTATAGGAAATTAAATTATGCTACCAGGAACTTCCTATAATCTATTCACATTCTCCACCCAGTTACCTTCCTAGTGGCTATTAATTCATTTTTTTTTTCATTTTCAACCACACTGGTGTCTCCTTTCTTTGGTATCACCTTCATAGGACTATTCCCACTAGAATCAGAAATAGAGTAGATAATACTTGCATCTAGAAGCTTTACTATCTCATCTTTTACTACCTCTTTTATGTGTGGGTTAAGTCTCCTCAGGGTGATCAATGAAAGGAAAAGGAAAATGATCTTTCCTAGTAGCATCATTCAACTTCCTATAATTTATCCACATTCTCCACTCAGTTACCTTCCTAATAGCTATTAATTCATTTCTCTCATTTTCAGCCACAGTGGTGCCTCCTTTCTTTGACATCACCTGCACAAGACTAACTCAACCAGAATCAAAAATGGGATAGATAATACCTGCACCTAGAACCTTTATTACCTCCTTCATATGTGGGTTAAGTCTCCTCAAAGGCTGCATTATAGCCTTGTTTTCAACCTCTATGAAAATACGGTGCATGCAAAAAGAAGGGTTTATTCCCTTGATATCTGTAATAGACCATCTAGTGGCCTTTTATGATCCCTCAGTACCCTTAACTACTCCTCTATGGCACCTGACAAACAAAAAGAAATGATAACTGATAAGTGCTCAGGTGAGTTAAGATAAACGTACTTCAAATGACTCTAAAGAGGTTTAAGGTCAAGAGAAGGGGACTTTTCAATTGAAAACTTCGGAAATAGCTTCGCTAGACGTTAAAGAGGCTCGTATGTTCTATAATGTATCCAATATGCCTGCTCCAACTCAACTTCAATATTCTTCAACTCTTCTTGCAATTCTTCGCCTGACTCTTCGATCATTCCTTACGCTTCCCCTTCCAACAAACCTGCACAAACAATAGAAGAATTATCAGTATCAAAAGAATAAATATTAAAAAAATGACATGAGTCAAGAGTAGAATAATGCTTCATAGCATTGAACAAATCAAATACTAGTTCTTCATCTTGAAGTCTCAAGATGAGCTTTCCACGCTGTATATCGATGATAGTCTATGCAGTGGTTATGAAAGGTCTCTTAAGAATAATGGGGGTGTCTCTAACTTCCTCCATGTCAAGGACTAAGAAATCCATCAAAAAGATGAATTTCTCGACCTTGACCAATACATCCTCAATGATTCCCCTCGGATAAGTGCTAGACTTATCTGTCAATTGAAGCGAAATAGTAGTGAGTTTGGGCCCTGCCAATCTTAACTTTATGAAAACAGAAAGAAGCATTAAGTTAATGCTCACACCCAAATCCATTAAAGCCCTATCTATATGCAATTTACCAATAACACAAGGAATATTAAAATTCCATGGATCCTTAAGTTTCAATGACAACTTTTTCGACAATATGGCCGAACACTCTTTATTCAACTTCACCGTGATATACTCCTCAAGCCTCCTCTTATTAGACAAAATTTCTTTAAAAAACTTAGCATAAGAAGACATCTACACTGTGGCCTCAACAAAAGGAATATTTTTATGTAACTTTTTAAATATCGCAAGAAAACGACCAAACTGTTTATCTAGTTGCGTACCTTTCAACCTTTGAGGATAAGGAATCCGAGGTTTTACCGGATGTGTAATGAGGTCAGCAAATAACTTTGGATAATCCTCCTTTACAGTTGGTGCCTCCTTGGCCTCCTTGTTACTCTCCCGACTCCTTTTTTCTTCACTCCTTTTCACTTCTTTATCCTTCTACTTCTCCTTAACTTTCTTAAGATGTATGCCACTCCTCAATAAGATTGCCTTTGCATGTTCTCTCGAGTTGGCCTCAGTAGAGTTAGGCAATGAACTAGAAGGTCTTTTCTTTAACAAACTTGCAATTTGACTCATCTGATTTTCCAAATTTCTGATAAAAGATTCTTGATTCTGCATCATAACCTCAGTGGCAGAGATGTACTTCAAGAGTAGCTCTTTGACATTAGATTTCTCTGGTGACACAGGATCAAAAGGCTTGAAACTTGGAGGTGGTTGTCTTTAAAATTGGATTACTGTGGTTGTGTCATTTGATCGTTCTGCCGAGAGAAGTTTGCATGATTCCTCCACCTTAGGTTGTAAGTATTACAATATGGATCTCCTCTCTATCTATTATAATTGCTCACATAATGGGTCTCTTCTATCTCTTGTGCAAAAGGATTCCCAACTTAACACTCAGAAAATGCATGAGAATCTCCACTACAATGCTTGCATATAGCACAACTCCTGAATAAGGAACTAGCTTCTCCTCTCACACTGTGCATCAGATTATCCAGCTTCTTCGTCAAAACATTCATTTGAGCTGATAAAGTCATTATATTGTCTACTACACGAGTTCCTACAGGTTGTCTGGAAGCCTTTCTGTTTGATACTGAAAACTGCTAGTGGCTATCTCATCAATCAACCTATAGGTATGTTCTGACGTCTTTCTCATTAAACTACCTCCTGCTGCAACATCTATAATACTCCTGATCGATGGAGTCATTCATGTATAAAAAGTATTAACCTTCTGCCATGTGAAAAACCCATGATTAGGACACTGTGTCAACATATCTCAAAATTGATCTCACGCTTCATATAAACTTTCATTTTCATATTAAGTGAAGGAAGTGATCTCATTATTCATCTTTGTAACCTTAACAGGAGGGAAAAATTTACGTAGAAATAATATAATCATATTCCACGTAGTAATCGATCCTGACTGCAAACTGGTCAATCACGCTCTAACCTTATCCCTTAAAGAAAATAAGAATAACCTTAATCTCACTGCATCATCCGACACTCTATTCTACTTAAACAAATCACAAATATCTAGAAAGGTCCCTAAATAGGTGTTTGGATCCTCCAAAGGCAATCCTCCAAATTGAAATGCTCTCATCATGGATGTAATGCTGTGAGAAATCTCAAAACTCACATCTGTGGTTGTCGACCTTATAATGGGAGGCATGTGTTTATTATTATGCTCAATAGTCAAATCTATCATAGTCAATTCCCTTTTCTCTTCAAGATGTGACATCAACCCCCTCCTCGTGTTGTTTCATCTGTACAAACTACTTTTCTCTAATCTCTTCTTCTGTGTTACTATTCCGAGTCAATCTAGTTTCTTTACATAATCTTCGAGCAGTTTTTTCAATCTTAGTATTTAGTAACAAATTCTTGAGCTTTTGACCACAAATAAACATAAACAAAATGAAACAATTAAAAACACAAATACTAACAGAGCTAAGAATGAAAAATAAAACACACCGAAGTAAAGCAATCAAGCAAAGAACTAAAATACGCAAATAAATAACAAAGTAAGAATTAAATCTAAGACAATTAATACCGTCTAATCTAATGACTCACAATAAGGAAATCCCCCGGCAACGGCACCAAAACTTGTGGTCTAAAAATGTAATATAAATTAACTTCTATCTATACCAGCTAAAGGCAAGTGTACCCTGTCGACAAGTAATATAAAATGATAAGAACCGGATATCATATCAAAGAGATTTTAACACGCAAGGTAATTAAATTAAACGATGCAAAATTACTCAAATGATCAAGAATTAATTGATTTGAAAATAAAATAAAATAAATGAATCAAGAAAAAATGCAAGATGCAAAGCATGAATTAAAAACGACTATACTTAATCAAATGACAGAAATTGACTAAGGTATCAGATTTCAATTAGATTAGACACTAAAACTTATAACGGTGGATTGATTTAGGAATTACTTCACTTAAGCAAGTCGCACCCAATGTTAATAAGAATTCTCTTCTCTTCTAAATCCAAATTACTCACTTGGTTTATAGATAATTTGGAATAAAAAGCATTCAATACAAGAAGCCTAAAATTAAATTTGTTAATCCTAGGTATTTTCACACAAGATCCTAAGATTGGTCTACACTTTAGTCTTAAATATGTTGCTTGATTAATTTTCCAACAAATTAAATCTCATTGGTTATGACATTCAATCATCTAAGGCCTTAATTTAAGTACTCAATCTAAATTAGAACTAAATATGCATTCAATCAAGCAAAAATCAATACCACAAAAATTTTCCTCATTCAATATCAATCCTAACCTCAACCAAAAAAACTTACTTATGCATATTCATCAATGCAACACAAATCATGGTCATAATAAATAATTGCATTAATTAAATCCACACAAATTAAAACAAATAAGGAAAAAAAACAAATTAAATCCCAGCAAAATCGTGGCTGCTAAGATTGGAAAATGTGTTTGTTCTATCTTCAACTGCAACTCTCTCCTTACGTGACAAATAAATTGGTTGGTCCACTCCTGTCCACACAAAATTGTGGCTATTTTCATTCCAGCTCTCTTGCCACCGCCAGCTTCACCTCTATTCACGCAACTCACGTTGTCTTCATTCTAGCTCTCTTGCCACTGCCAGCTTCACCTATTGTTTCCTTGTATTCAACAATTTAATGAGGGTTTTGGGGGGTTTTTTGTCCACCCTTTTTATGCACACGCACACGCACACTCACACTGTTCCTTTCTCTGCTGCCACCACTTTATTCTTTTTTTCTCTCTATTTAGTGTCCATCCAGGTGTGCTCTTTTCCCACTCCTATCATACACGTTTTTAACCTCTCATTCACGCAAAACCTCCCTCATTTTTATGCACAACCCTCATTCTTGTCTTCCAAAACGTTAACATTTTTAGATGGCCAAAACGTTAACGTTTTTTACCCAAACTTCCTTTGAAAGCTTTTCTTGATTTATAATATTAGACGTTCCAAATCTAATATGTGCCTAAAATTAAAACAAATAACTCTTAATTAGTGCAATTTAAACATTAAATTACCAAGAGTTTAGTAAATTATGTATCTAAAATCAATATAAAATGTGCATTATCAATACCCCCGCGCTTGAATTGTTGCTTGTCCTCAAGTAACTAACTTAGATCACAACCAACATATTCTATCATTTCATTTTCAACGAAAATCAAGTGCTTGCAATCCATTAAATTTCGACAAACTCAAGTATCAAGCCACTACATATATCATAATCTTTTCATCAACGCACATAAACAAAATCAAAGGTAGATATCTTTGATCAAAAGCAAGCATAAAATTAAAATGGACTTTTCTCACGATATTCACTCGTGTTACTCAAGTGTATAAGGGTTGTGTTTCATTCAAAGCTTCCTTTAAAAGATTACACTACCATAGGATTGCAAATTCACCTATTTTTCACTACATAGAATACATGCCATCATAGATCAAAAGGACTTTTACTAAGGGTTGTAATAGAGCTTAGGTTAAAGTAAAGTAAAAAGGGACAAAGACTACTCACAAGCATTCACAAAGCACTAAATAACGCGGGACAATCAAAAAAAAATTCTGATATGTGCAAATCTACTCGTCACTATCCAATGCCACTGTTTGATCTCTTTTTTCTTTCTTTTTTTTGTTTTTGTTTTTGTTTTTATTGTTTTTTGTGTTTCTTTTTGTAACAATAAAGATAAAAGAAGATAGTAGCACAAATTAACAACTGATAGACGTACCTCTAAAACATCTTAGAATAGCATATAAAACAAAAGTTCGTAAGTCAAAGACATCAAATACTTAGTACTTCATTCAACTTGTGAAAGGGTCCGGCTAAAAAAAAATTTCAGTTTGCAATGCAATATGATTAATACGAAAACAAACAAAGTCAAAGGCTCAAAGGGGCTAACAACAGAAAAATGGCTTGGTGGGTCATTTAAGCTAAAGGTTAAAAACAAAGAAGGCCTTTATCATGTCCATAAAGCATGTAACTAGCAGTATCAAACAGGTTCTGAGCAAGTTCTGAAGGTAATCGAAAATAAATGACTATGAGATGCAGTCATATGACTCAAACCTGCTTAAATGAAAATCCATCAAAACTCTATATATTGCCTCATCACTCAACATTAGTTATTGACTAAGTTTATGCAATCAACTACTTCAATCAATCCATATGGTTCACTACCCTCTCAAGCTGCCTAATTTCAATTCACGCATGCAACTCAATTCTCCTTTCAACTACTTTGACAGAATCGTATGGTCAAATTCATTAAAAATGAGATCCAAGTTAACTACCAAAAGAGTCGCAATCATTCAAGTGTGTATCAAACATACCCCCAAAAATTCTCCAAAAGTGACTCTAAAACTTAGTATTACAATCAGGGGCGGATCTAGAAAATTTTTTGAGTGGGAGCAAAATTTTAATAAGAATAAAATTTTATTTTTAATGGGGGCAAAATTTTAATGAAAGTAAAATTTTATTTTCTTTATGAGGGCAAAATTTAAAATAATATATATTTTTAAAAAAAATCTATTAGAGGCAGTGGGGGCAAGTGCCCCCACTTGCCCCCATTGTAGATCCGCCACTGATTATAACTAGATATATTAAATTTTGAAATGCCATAAAGTCTGACCAGTTCTTTAAAGAATAGTTTTACAATTGAACTCACATATGTCATTTTCTTACAAAGTAGAAAATGTGGCATCTTTGAAAACTTGTTAACCACAACAACAATAAAATCCATTACTTTTTTTTGTTCTTGGCAATCCTAACATAAAGTACATATAAAAATCCTCCCAAATATTGTTAAGATCAGGTAATGACATACAAAAACTAGTATTAGAAGCATGTCCCTTGTAATCTCTAATCACCTTCTCCTTTAGTGAAATATGTAAAAGGTAAAGTTAATTACTTTTCATAAAGAACCCATCATGAATATAATATTCTCATATGATTTCTTAACTAAGTATGTTTGACACACATACTTGAAGTTAGCATCATCAATATATAATTCTTTTAAATGATCAAGCACATCAATTTTCAAGCCTAAGGTTTTAATTATAGTCACTCTTCTACTTAATGCATTTACTATCACATTACTTTTGCTCACCTTGTAAACAAGTTTATAAGGAAATTTATCAACAAAGGCTGACCAGATAGCATACATTTTAGTTCTCAATTATTTATGGTTTTCCAAATATTCAAGGCTTGATGATCGGTATAGAGAACAAATTATAACCACATAATATTCCCATGATATTAACGCCCTCACAATATAATCAAATTCTTTATCATAAGTGGCGTATTTTTGTCTACCATCACTTTACTTTTTGCTAAAGTAGGTTATTGGACTCTTTTCCTAGGCAAAAGTAGCCTTGATTCTAATTCTATTAGCATCAAATTTTACCTTAAATAATTTTTCAAAATTAGGTACGGTTAAATAAAGGGCAATACATAATTTTTATTTAATAAGAGCAAAATTTTGTTCTAATTCCTTCTCCCATTTAAATTTGTCTTTTTTCAAGAACTCGATTATAAGAGTTGCAATGATATTAAAGTTTCTAATAAAAATTCATCAATTGTACTATACCATGCTTTAGGATATTTAAAATTTATACAATATCAAGAAGATTTTTTGATTTCAAAGTCATATTATATATATAATTTGTTCTTCAAATATTTCTTTAGTTTATTAATTTTAATTGTTATATTTATAGATTGGTGGACCATATTACATCATGAAAGCTTTGGAGTATTTATTGTTAAACAAATTACATTCTTACTAGACTACTTGTTTCCTCAACGAGAAAGTCGTGCTTTAGGCTTAGGGAAAAAGAAACATTCAACAGAATATCTTTTAGGATTTTATGAAGAAAAGATACTTCCCCAATTAGTTGCTATCTTTTAGGATTTTATGAAGAAAAGATACTTCACCAATTAATTGCAAAAACTGAGCCTATCAATTTGTTAGATGGTCACCATTTCCACACTAACCCTACACTTATTTCATGTAAAAAGAGTTAGAGGAAAAGGTATAGATAAACTCCCAACGTTTTTACAATTGAAAAATAAATCCTTAATGTTCTACCATTAAACAAAATAATCCCCTATTAGTGTCAGAACTTGGCTCCATACCGCTTTTCTAGACCATTTTGCATAAGTCCATTAACTTCTCTTCTAATTATATTAAAAACTAGCCTAAGCGAGTTTTAAATAGGCTACATGGCATAACACCTAGACTTTAGACCCACCTTAAATGACATAACAATATGTTATTAATATACAAAAACAAAAAATATTAAATAAAAAACTAGAAAAAAAATTTCCTAAATACTTGTCAAGTACTAACCCCGTTAGTTAAAAAATCCCCATTTCACAAAATCCCACAAACTCTACACCTGAGATTCCAAATCATAATACTCTTAAATTAATTTGTTTGTTTCCTTGTGACAACCCATTTTTTAGCCTTCTTATAAAAAACCAAAGTTTATAGCATTAAACAAAATTCTCAACATAGTGTTCTCGAAAAAATGGTATGGGACAATGAAGGGGAAAGATTTCGAGAAATGACATGGTAGTTGGAATATAACAGATAACCAACATTAGAAGCTCGTCCTTTGTTATGAACATTGTCATAAAAACTATTATGCATAACACGGTGAATGAATACAATGGTACGCTCAGCTTCCTTAGTTGAAAGAAAACAAATATCATGTTGAATTTTTTCCGTTCAAAACATGGGCAAGGGAACACATTTCAGTACACGAATTCAACATCCACACGAACACATTTTAGTATGGCATCCCCACAAATTCAACATCCACACGAACTCGGAAATTATGAAAGCAGTACACAAAACCCAGTACAAAACAAAACTCACTAACTTGATTCGATGAATAAAGGAAGATGCAAAAGGAAGAACAACACAAAAGCACCGGAAGAAAGCAAGGAACCGACACACAACGAAGACGCAGAACAAAAACGCTCTCAAGGAATCAAAAAACGCAAAGGAAGAAGATGGATGCAGAAGGAAGAAGATTGTTGGCCAGAAGCGAACCGACGCTCGCATACAGCAACACAAAACTGGCGGCAAGAGAGAAGAAAAATGCGAGGTGAAAATGAGGATAGGGGGGCGGGCTTCGTGCTAAGATCAGATGTTTAACGAAAACGACGTCATCTGGGAACGACGTCGTTTTCGATTTTACAAAAATGTTGAAGAAGAAGCAAATGGGGGCGGTTAAATTTTAAGTTTATCGACGGAATCACCCTTCCGTCAGTACACCTCAATTCATTTACATTTTACTAAAAACGTTGCAATCGAAGCAAACGACGACGTTTAACTTTCAACGTTACCGACAGAATACACTTTCGTCGGTAAACAACGACGCTTACTTTGCCGCTTATTGTTCGCGCCTTTTTTACCGACGATAATTCCTATTCCGTCGCTATATTCCATCGCAAAAACAACGGGACAGTTTCCCATCCAGCTCTACCGACGAATATTTTGTCCATCGCAAATTATCATATATTAGGACAATTTTACCAGCGGAATATGATTTTCCGTCGCTAATTTTCAACGGTATTGTTATCGTTAGTATTTTTTCGTTGGAAATTAGTTTTTTTCTTGTAGTGGAAGTGAAATTCAAGTTCACTTAAATTTCAAAGTTTAAATGTTGAACCAAACTCTTCCTACAATTTGTAAATTAAATCAATTTGAATCAATATACAGAAATAAATATGCCAACTAAAAATATCAAACAATGTTATTTGTGAAAAAAATGAATATAAACTCAAACATATTCCACAAATAATTCAAGAAAATAACTATAATGAGTGTATACGAAGATGTTGAAGGCTGTTATAGGTAGTACTCAAACAAGCTTCCTAATCTATCTAAACCGTCTTTCAACCCATTCCGGATAGATTCACCATCTTACCATCTTCATTATTATCACAACACACATTCACATCAATCAAACCACAACACAAAACCCTATTTAAAATGTTAGACTCAAATACAATCGTGACACAGCAGAACATATAAACAATCATCGCAAAGGATGTTACACTAACCTCGATGGACGACAGAAGCAGCGACTGAAGAAGGTGGAAGCAGCAATTGAAGAAGCCGGATGACGACGGTAGCAGCAATTGAAGAAGACGGAAGGAGAGGAAGCCCCAAACGATGACGAAAAATCATCAGGGCTTCGTTTTCGTGTTTTAAATATCATTAAAATGATGTCATTTATTGTGAACCAAAAGATGTTTTTTTGTTATTTTAAACACAAAAATAATCTTACAAACGACATCATTTTCGTGTTACAACATTTGGCATCATTTTCCGAAATTATCGCCAACTGTACAACAATTAATGATGATTTCTATAAACGTCGCCAATTCTTTTAATGTTTATATAATTATATTTTTAACAAATTTTTTTATATATAATTTCTATAAAATAGTATAAAATTTATATATAATAAATACAATTTTTAGACACTATATAAAATTGTCAAATCATATATTTTAAAAAAATAAATAAAAAGTATAAATTTATGTAATATAAAAATAATTTTGTTTTTTTAGTTTTATAAATTTTTGAGATGACATTTTTATTAGCTAAATTTATTTTTAGACTTACAATCATTGTCAATAATATTAAATTCGATTTTTAAGAATATGATATTAATATTTAATATTGATTTCCCTTTTTTTACTATATTGTAATTATTTTTAATTTTATTGCAATAAATATAATTATATATGATAATTAATATAATGTTATATGAATGTATAGATAATAATTATAATTAGTATAAAGATTTATTAATGTATAGATAATAGATAAATTTTCTTATATCTTACTTATGTAATAAATTAGTCTATTTAATCGTAATTCTCTATTTATTATTTATAAATTCTATACTATTATATAATATTTATATTTCATGTATAATTTCTATAATATATAGAGTATAATATATAGGAATAGAGTTTGGTGACGACTTATAAAAATTGTCACAAAAGTTTCACATTTTTATTATGAAAAGTTAAGCCAAAACCATGTTGTTTTGTGAAATTAAAAACCTAATGATCCAAACAAAAGATATAAATTGAAAACCTCCCTGTCGAAAAAGTTTCCAGATGCTTCCTAATTATGGCCGAACCATCAAAGACGATCTTCTTCTTCGAGTTGGTCAAGTTGCCAGTTATGGATTCCTTTGTCTTGCTTCTCATCTTTTCTTCTTCTTTTTACCTTTAGTCATTGTTCTGCAATAGGTAGTTAATAGCTTTCTCTTGGAGGAGTTATAGGCAACTCCCGTCCTAGGTGAAAGCTAATCTTGTAGTATGAAATTACTTGATTCTTTTGTACTAACTTAATGTCTCCAGATTTTCAACTTGTAGTTAGAGATCATAGGGGCTTGTTTTGAAGAGACAGCTTTGATCCCCAGTCTCCGTTAAACTCTTTAAGTAAGTCTTCCCTTTTTGTAAATTTGTGCTTAACTGCTCTAAAGTCAATTTGTTTATTGCTTGGATTTCTTACATCCGTTTTCTTTTTTTATTTTTGCATTTTATGGATTCCTTAGGGTTAGCCTTAGTGTTTATATACTTCATGTTGTTTTGAATTATAACACAATATCTATCTCCATATTTGATGAGGGGCTCAAAGGACCCAACTATTTTTAGCAAAATAGTGAATTTCGAGGAAAGCACACTTAATTATGCATCCCCTAAATATAGTACATACACATCTAACATTCTCAACGTGATCATATGAAGTAGTTTAAATTAATAGATCACAAAAATTACATTACTAAAATGTTGGAACATTCAAATAAGAACATTGAATTCTCATAATAAAATTGTTTACATAAATTCGTCTCAGAATGTCAATGTGATGACTAGTTTTTGATGGTGAAAATGAGCTCCGATAGGAGGAATGTGGCAAAATTCTCCATAATGAAGAAGATATCAATATAAAAGAAATCTCCTCATCAAAGTCTAATCACCCATTTCTTTCAATGAGCGATCTTCTTTTTTAAGGTTTTAGTATTATCTGAATTAGCTCTATTTCTTTATCATTTATATCTCTTTTTTTGTTAGGGAGCTATTAGATGAATGTTTGATTGTATATTCTATATGTTGTGTAAAGCTTCCTCGAATCTTCAAGAAAACATAGATGATAATGGAGGCAGTGACAATGTCTCGATGGTTCGTCAAGATTAGAGATATCGGTTATTTTGGAATAATTGTCGATTCCAAAGACTGTGTCTATTCAATCAGGTATGCATGTGTTCGAATTTGGGTTCTTTATACCATTTAACTTAGCTATTTAAGTTCTATATTGTTTGTCTTTTAGGTGAAACGCATTATACGTGTGGTTCACTAATTTAGTGATCCATATTGCATATGGGAAATCGTTCATTGTATCTTCTGTTAGTTTAGTTAAAGTCAATAAACCAACACCTGAGAGAAGATCTTTAACTATTTCAATTAATGTATTCAAATGTGCAAGGAGCTTTCATAGAAATCCACACATAGGGAACTCTTTTAGCTAATTAACTAAGTCTCATGTCACTTGGAATTCAAAAAAATAATAGTTTCTTTTCTTTTTTAATGAAATTGAAATTTTATTTATTATTTTGTTTGTAAGAATTGTTAAGCTTCTAATTAAAATTTTGTATTACTTACCACATATTATTATATTATATTACTTACCATATTTCAATATTTATTGTTTTTTATAAGAATCATATATGATCATTATATTAAAAATTTCATGTTAAAACTATTTGAAAATTTTGTGATATCATAAAAATTGTCAAATCATATAATTAAAAAGATAAAAATAAAAAGTATAAATCTATGTAATATTAATTAATTTTGAGTTTATAGTTTTATAAATTATTGAAATGATTTGACAATTTTAGTAGTTAAATTTATTTTTACACTTAGAATCATTGTCAATAATATTAAATTTAATTTTGTTGTTTGAACTTTTGAGGACAATTTTTTTCGCAATGATTCAGAAAGTCGTAGCAAAAGGTTTAGCCTTTGGAGACAAAAATGTTAAACCGTCGCAAAAGAACGAGTCTTTTGCGATGATTCCCATATATCATTGCTAACGACATGCATTTAGTGACGATTCTGTAAAATGTCGCGAAAAGATAAGCTTTTGACGATGTTATGAAAAATCGTTGCCAAAAGCTGACTTTTAGCAACAATTTTCAAATTGTCGCCAAATAAAACTTAGCTAAAAGTCACCTTTGTTGCAGTGATTATGACTTGAAGGACAAAGGGAAACTGAATAACTGTGTTGGATTATATTTTCTATTTTTGGGGTTCAAGGTGAAACAAGTGAACATAATAGACAAAAATGAATATTGGAAAATGCTTTGTCTCATGTGCTAGGCATGAGATAAGTTGTTTAAAATTTTTAGATGTGTATGTTAAACATCTAATCAATTCTAAGTGTTTTCAACTTATGAGTTTGAGTTTATTTCATGGTTGCATTACTTTTTAGGATGAATTTTTAATTTATCTGAACAATATAAGTAGCAACATGCTAAGATGCACCAACGATTGTTGCAATACTATTGAATAATGATTGACGCAATATTAAGAGAGACAGAGTTAACAACAAAGATGATAAAATTTTAGGGTTGTAGTCGAACTGTTAACGGAGAGGATTGTCTAATTATTTTGCCCCGAAGAAAAGTCACATAACCTCTTCAAATATCAATAATCACGTGTTTTATTATCAGTTATATTAATAAAAATTAATAGAATTATGATTTTTGAAATTTTTAGATTTAATTAAAAATATTAAAAGTTTTTACCCTAAAACAAAAATGTTTAAAAATTTTGTTATTGCTATTTTATTGTAATATCTTCTTAGCTACCTGCCTTTAGGTTCGGTATTAGATATTCTCCCTGGAATAGTGTTCGCAGTCTCAGCTGTCAGCTCATTATTTCAGTGGATACCATCAATACTGACTCCAACTAAATAGTCTTTGACATAAAACCTACAGCTGTAATCTCTGTAAGCTTTTGGTTTCTTGAACTAGTCTCTTTATCTCTACACGCAAGTCTCAACTTTGGTTTGCAACAGAGGCAATTTGTTACTGGAGGATTCACCATTTACTGCCCCAGAATTTCCCTGGCTTGTCTTCTCCTCCTCAGCCGTCCCCCACATCACAGCATAAAATGCACTCACGATTATGACTGCGCCAATCAAACTAGAAGAATTTATAACTAATAGTGAAAAATGCTGTCCATATTTGATTCAACTTCTCTAATTAGCTTATGTATGTGTAGTATATGTTTACCTTCCAAGAAAGACTGAATCCCCAAGAAAGATGGAATTCATAAAGATGGCAAAGACTATGCTTGAACATGGTAACATAGACAGGTCCTGTCTCGCTCAGGCACCATGCAAGTAGGCTTAAAAGAAAGGGACCACCAATAGTTCCCTACATTGAGGAAAGTCATTGCATTATAGTTGCTTTTTGTGGTCTATATAATTTTTCTTTTCCATTTGGAGATCTCTCCAAGTGAGCAGAAAAAAAAAATCCATCCAAACCAGGCAACTGAAGAAACTAAACAAGAAAATGAAAGTCAAGAATACTACTTAATTTCATGTCCTATCACTCAAGAATTCGTTTATAGATTCCAAGGAACACTGTTTCTATGTCTTTTCAAGGAGACCAATTCTTAGATCATTCCATAAATAACAGGTTACAGCACCAGAAACTATTTCACTTGGGTTGGAGCCTCTAAATTCATTGAGAACCAAACATGCTAAACGCAATTCGCATACATAATCATGTTAGAAGTGTAAAGAGAAGGCTGGCTCTACTTACAGTGTACAAAACAGCAGCCAATCCTATATCAAGTCTTAACATCCAAGCACTTGTCTTTCTAACTAAAATCAAAGCAACAGCAGCAGAAAGAATGGTAATGAAAACGGAGGCATATAAATGAGGATAAATGCCTGCAAAGTATTCAAGAAAGAAAAAAAACAATTGTAACCGTTTCTTTAGTACATTCAATGCGTAATTTATTATAAAAGAACTATTTTAAACTGCACTACAGTCGTTGTATGACTAACCGAACCTGTAAAATATACCAAGCTGAGTCCATAAATGCTTAAGCAGCAAGGATAAGTCCTCCTAGCATCCACAACAATTGGGATGAAAAAAGAATTGGAAGAGGATCGTCATCGACAACATTTGCATGGGGGGTAAGGAGCCTTGAGCCTTTATAAAATGTGGCTACGAACGCCCCAGATATTGAAACAATGGTTCCCAAGGACTTGGCTATGCTGTTCTTGCTTCTCCAATCTCGCTTTTCAAGCCTGAAATTAATTAACCAACCATTTCAGTCACGGCATTTTCAAGTTTGACAACTGGGTTTCAGTTCAATTTCCCAGTTAATTCGTCAGGTAATACACTACAAGAAATTATTGTCAGAAATCAATTTTGTTTCAACTCCTGGCAGTCAATGGTTGTCAGTAATATTAGCTTCTATGAATGTTTTAAGTGTATAATTTTCATATCCACTAAGAATAACAATTAAGGAGAGTTTATACACAAGAGTTGACTCAAAATCTTAAAATATTTTGGATGAACATGTGGAACTTTTATATGTACATGAACTAATACTCCAAAAATTGAGGTTAAGGAAAATTTAATAGTTTCTCGGGAACACCACAACGTGTTATCAGATATGGGATTTAGACTCCGTATTTGAAACATCTAATAGAATTAATCAAGAAGAGTGATGACCTGAAAAGAATTGCGAGTAAGAATGTAAAAGCTGGAATGAGATTATGCATGGCTGTTCCAAGTGCTGGAGAGCTATACTGTATACCAACATAACCAAAAATTTGTGCAGAAGTTCTGCACAGACATCATCATCAATGAAAAAGATTCTCTCTGTCAACCCAAAAAAGCACGCATAGAACCGAAGTACAAATATTTTTGTTCGTTCAAGTTATGCGACCAAAGTAAATTACACCAAAATTGAATTTTCTATTAATTCATGCACAGGTGAATAAAGGGAGAGATGAACATGTTACAAACCCAAAAACTGCAAGTAAGAAGAGCTTGCAAAGCAACCAGAAACTAGGAGGAGTCCTATATGATCTGCCAATTAAGTGATTAACCATAGAAAGCCAAAGAAGTGAAAATAATGTAAAAGGGAAAAATCAGAGGAAATAATGGTAACAGGTAGGTGTCATGTGAAGACAGAAGACCTGTCAACTATGAGTGAAAAAGGAAGAAGAATGAAGATACAGAGAACATCAGAGTAGACAATAAGAACATATTTGTTGATTCCCTGAGACATGGCTGCTTTGTTCACAACCATGGAACTAACTTGAGCTAGAACCGTAATCACCATTCCAAGAAACGGAAGAACAGAAGTCATAGTGCAGAGTCTCATTTCTACCTCTGTTAGACCCGGATACTGAAATGTGAACTTTACTTAAATTTTGATTTATCGACCATCAAAAGTTTTATCAAACAGACCAAAATAAAAAAGAAAAGCCATCAACGGTATCTTCGATGTCATTGGTCATTTCTCGAATTATAAAATTATTGGGACTACCTTTGAGTGCTTAGATAACGACGCCGAACAAGATGGATATTTTGCCGAGACAATGACGTAGGGGAATTTTATAAATAGTAAATACTACTCCAAACTCTTCTATTTATCTTATCCACACATTTATATGAGTACGAACAATTCATTTCATTTAATGACGTAGTGGTTATAATTTTTCTCAAAATTTATAATGTCTCTAAAGTTTATTTCATATAAATCAATTTGTAATTTAAATTTAAAAAATTTATACAAAAGAAACTACTGTTCAAATTTTTTATAATTTGATTAATATATGATATTTTAGGTTTAAAGTGCTTGTTTTCGTATATATTTTTTGTTTTTATTTTTATTTTTAATTTCTTTCAATTTTTAATAAGTGTTCCTACCGATGTAGGCAAGGGATTTTATTTCTTAAACGGTAGGAATCCATGTAATATACTGTGTTTGACGACATTTAATGCGATATCCTTTTTTTGTTAGTAATCGTTAATAACGCAAAACAAACCATTGACAAGAAAGGCAATGTAACTAACCCAAGCCAACAGGCTTATCCTGTACACTCGGAACCTACTAGCTTTTCATTGTCAACATCATAACAAGCAGGACTATCTGAAAGCAAAATGGAATCCAAGCAAGAAGGACAAATATTCCAGTAATGTGGGTTTGCATGCAATAAGGCTATCCTGGCTAATGAGTGAGCCGCCTTATTGGCAATCTTACGCGTCCAATGGAAGGACAGGTGAAGGAAATGTTGCTTGAGTGATAGACAGTCAAGAGCCAAAATTCCAATCTCAGAGCGATTCGCGGAAAGAGCTAGGATAGTCTGAACAGCCGTCAGACAATCAGACTCCACAATAACATTGTCGACTTTTGTTTCTTTTAACCAAGATAGGGCTTCCCTTACCGGCATAAGTTCAGCAAGGACTGGATCAAAGAGGAAAGGATAAGATCCTGAGATAGCAGCCACAAAACACCCTAGATCATCCCTAAGCACCACGGCAAACCCTGTGGCATTTTTGTCTTTAAAAATAGCCGCATCCACGTTACATTTTAGAAAGCCTTCTGGAGGTCTAACCCAAGCAAAAATAGTAGCTCTTGAGTCACCAGCCATGGTAGTAACCCTCTCAAAAATCTTTCGAAATCTTACCAATCCGTTAGAAATTTATCAGCAAAGTTAGCTACCATCCGAGGGTGGATAATCTTGCTTTGCCAAACCCTAAGGTTTTGGTGGTACCAAATACTCCAAAGCGTAGCGAGCAAACTTTCGAGACTAGAAGGCTACAGGTTGTTTAATCTCTGCACTATAAAGGACTCAACCCCATTACTTGGGAGACGCCAGCCCATCAATGACCAAACTTCTTTGGTTGGAGAACATTCCAGCAGCACATGATTCATATCTTCTGCATGACTGCAGAAGTCACAGGCAACATTAATCGATACTCCCTTTCGTAGTAGACGATCTTTATAGGGGAGAAAATCACGGAGACATCGCCAAGTGAAATCCTTGATCTTTGGAGGAAGAGCCAAATTCCACAGCCGATTCTATAGACCATTCACGAAAAGGTTAACAATATCAATAAACAAGGTAAGAGCAAATTTATAACCTATTTTGACCTAGTAGGAACCGTCCGAACTATGATGCCAAACTAGTTGATCAGGGGGTTTTGATATAGCGATTGGGATCCTGGATACACGATCAACATCATAAGGGGTTAGCATTCCTTCCAACAACTTTGCATCCCAACCTGATCCATCTTCTTTAAGCAGATCTCGCACCTTAATATTACCAAAATCTTGGATGAAAGGGGAGGTGATGTAAAAATTGTTTGCTTCATTTATCCATGGGTCTGTAAAGACATTAATCGAGGCTCCATCACCCACTCTCCATTTAACACCATGAAGCAATATGTCTTTAGCCGCATAAATACTTTTTCAGATGAAACTTGAATTGGTTCGATCCCTTGCTTCCAGAAAGCTACAAGAAGGAAAATACTTGGCTTTGAAAATTTTACTCGGAAGTGAGTCAGGAAAAGCCAGAAAATGCCAAGCTTGTTGATCGCGGCTCTGTCGTTCGATTAATTTAATCGACCTTGGAAACCGGTCAAAATAAAATATTTTCCAAGATTGCA
>JAOTAX010000001.1:4302473-4319918 GCA_025629825.1 Erythroxylum guanchezii
TGGATACCGTTAGAGACGGTCTTCTTTGGTCGTTTTTGGTTTGACTCTTTGGACGGACACAAAATTCTGGGATTTCTGGGCACGTTCCAGAACAAATTGTTTGTTCTTCCGCACCGCGTGCATGTGATGCATGCAACTGGACGCGCCCCAACACAGTTTACCCAGCAGACACAAATCATAGTTGATCCCCTCCCTTTGAATATCTTCCGTAGAAATAATGAACTCAGTATCTTCTTTCTCTCAGATAGAAAGTTTTTGCAAACCTGTTTCCATGATGCTGAAAAGAAAGCTAAGAAAAATCAGCGTAGAAAATTCTACCAAAACTCACCATACACATTCAAGGCAGGACCACAACTTGCACTCTTTTAAAGAGAAAACGAGAGGCAAGACAGTCAAGTGGGAGGAAAAGAATTTTAATGCGATATCTTATATTTTCATTTTTTACATAACCTAACAATTATGCTAGGGACTTTTAAGTTTGCTAAAGTCATAAAACATGAACTGATTCTAAAGTGTGCAATTTTTTAAGAATTTTTTAATTCAATGTCTAAGTTTTTAAAATTTTCAATTGAATGACCAATATTTTAAAACTTTAACAGTTCATGTTAAAACATTAGTTCCATTAGTTATTTGTTGATTTGACTAACATAATCTTTACTGTTCATAATATGTAGATGTCAACTAAAAAAATAGTAGTCATAGTTAGACAAGAGGATGGAGAAATTTTTCAAGTAACCATCTACATATCATGAATAAAAAAGATTCTGTTAGCTAAATCAGCAAATTACTAACGAAATTAACATTTTGAACTGAACTATTAAGGTTTTAAAGGTTGGTTATTGAATTAAAAAATTTAAAAGGTTGAATGCTAGATTAAAAATATAAAAAAGATGGGCACCTTAGAATTGATCATCCTTTTTGTTAGTAACAATATTTTATTTCAATTGTACTAACTCCAGTTATTTACAATCAATAATAACTTTTATGTTAAGAACTTGATATATTATTGATTACAATTAATAGATGTTATAAATTTTATGATAAAAAATGTAATCAAAGTTTTATTTATTATTCAATTGATGATATGTCAGACATCTGCTATTAGATATGCTCTATTATTGTGTCTACTTAATTGCCTAGAACGTTCTCACCTCCCCATCTTGGATGTTGTCAAATGCCCAAATGATTTACAACATAAAATATGTCTGGAAAAGCAACTATTTATCTTTATATTAGTATTTTATTTTATTTTGCATATATAGATATATAATAAAAATGTATGCTTAATTATAATATTTATAATTTGATATTTTAGAGCATTAAAAAATAATTTTAACATTTCAAAAAGAACCTTTAATAAGATTATTGTTTGATCAATTAAATGTGATGACTATTTGTTAAATAAGTGTGATGTTAGCTACCATGTGAAAGCCACTTATATTTATATCAAAATTTGTCAACCACCTTACTTTAATATCCATTAAGGGATTTGAAAGGGGTTTGAGGAGAAACTGAACCAATTTCAAGTGAGTTCATGTACAGTCAAGACATTGTATCTCAAACCAAAACCTTATTGCAATGAGTTATAAGTTTTATTTTTATATAAAAACCATTACATCTTTATGTCTCTTTCTGATGTGAGATTACTCTATTTGTAAATTTCTAACATCTTCTTAATTTCATACTGTTCTCCATTATATTGCATCTATTTTGTTCTTTTCCAACTTATTCACAGTTGTTGGTGCAATATCTATCTTCCATCCATGTACAAATTGTCTCATATCTGCATGTCTCTTCATCACTATTATTCCTAATTGTTTCAAACATGTTAATTACTAGCTTATCTATATTTTGTAAGATTCACCCAATGATTGTTTTGCTCATGTTGTTATCAAATATTGGGCATTTTAATTCAAATGGTTGGTAACATCTTGCTCACCTCTTCTTAGGATATTCAAGCAACAATTAAGAACATCCCAGTTATATTTTATTAAGCCTCTTGAAATACTCGTTCAAGTCTTCTACACAGGTTGACTAGAAGTAATTCCAAAAATGTTTTCTAAAATCCTTTTTCTTATTGTTCCTATGTCAATTATGAAAAATGTGTCTATCACACATCTAATGAGTTACAATTGGTAAAGTCATCTCTATAACTTCGGTCAGTCCCTAGAAAATTTTTAAAATCTACAGTTAATCTTTTAAAATTGATGAGTTCAAAGTAATGATAGATACACAAAAACTACGTTACGCTTCGCATATCAAGTATGATTGTAAATCCTTCTCCATTCTTTAATTCTAAATTACATACAAGTAAATTTATTAATAAATTCCATGAATCAATATTTTGTACTTTCATAATAATCCATGCTAAGGAATACATCCCTTCCTCCTCATACCTTCCAATTAAACTCAACAATTAGTCTTAGAAGTATATCCTTAAAAAGTAACCATCTATCTCAAAATAGGTCTTAAAAGCATCTATCCTCTTTTCAAGACATCAAAGAAAATGTATAACCTTTTCAACTGAAATAATGTATGAAATAAATTTGTATTATTATAACTATTGACATAAAATGTAATTTTCATTACTTGTAGTAAATAAGTCTCCTAATTCCATGCTAGTTGTAACTCCACTATTGAGCCATTATTACTAAACTTCAACTCATATATATACCCTTAAAAGTTGTTATATTCATTAACAAAATGTATTGCCCTCTCCTTTCTCAGTCTTCTATTTGTTATTCTACATATGGTTGAGTTAAAAAATATATTAGGTTTCACTCTACAATCTCCAACCATTTTTATTTTATAGATATTAGGTTTCTTAATAATTCTATCCTTAAAATATCTCATTAAGAACTTAGTAGACATCAATTATGGTTTATTAGTTGCAAAGCAACTATAATTGAGCTTGTGATCATCACTTTGAAATACCTTTCACTGTTATCATATCTAATATATAACTCTTATGGACATCCTTTGATACAACCAACCCTAATCCTATTACTTTCACTCTTCTTACACCCGACATTGATGTTTATTTGTAGTAGATAATCTATAATTACATCTTTAAATTCTTTTACAATTTCAAATTCCATGCTAATCTCCACTATGGTGTCACACTAATAGGTTTATGCCTAATAGTTGTGCTTGGTCTTTATAAAGCTTTACCTAGCTCCTCTCAATTTGGATATTCATCACTGCTAATAAAACTTCCATAACTAGTTAAATAAATTTCAACTAGTTGGTTGTCATCAAGAATGTCTATTTAAAAATCAGCTTATACGTGGTCACCAACTTGGCCACTGACATGTTTATCAGTATGTTCATCAACATGTTTATCAGCTCATACTTCCTTATCTTTAGAAACAAAATTATCAACATAATCTATCCTAACACCACTATTTCCTTATTCACCATAACTACCTCTATCACACTCATCCATTTCCTAAAACTTTCTTTTAGGATCTCTTATCCTTCCCACTAAGCTCCTCTCCTTCAGTTATATGTAATATGTTAAGTGTAGGGACTGATGCGTCAACGTATGAGTTACGCATACATCAGATATTCTATATCTTTTCATCAAGTTGATAAGCCTATTATAGTTTCTGTTTGATTAAATAAGTTTTAGTAAATCATTGAATTTGAGACCTACTTCCTTATAGTATACCTTAACAATTTGAAGAAACCGTAAATCTTTCCCCATCACACATATATGCTAATAGCTTATATAATCAAGGTCAACTTTTACAAAAAATGCTTTTTTTACAACATATTTTAACGTAAGTTCTAATATGAACTTTTCACTATAAAATGGCCTTATACCTCTATGTTGATCCATTTTAGTTATGTTTATAATCATTAGAAAACACATAAAGAAATATAGCTCCATATTATGAAATTTTAATACCAAAGCATGTTTAAATTTATATTAAGACTTTTATATTGGAAACAACTTTAAGTATGGTGATGAATTGAAAATAAGTTCAAATATTATAGCATATAGGATAACAAGAAAAACACATAATACATAAACCCTAAATGTAAAGTTCAACATGTATTAAATACAATGCATAATGGAAATTTATATATGGCAAAATTATCATATACAAGTCAATCAATTTTATGATGCAATATAATGGCAGATACAAGTCATGCTTCGCATTCGCGATGAATTGCAAGCATACAATTCATAGTATTTAATTATCACTATATCAAAATAATAGGTATACAATTTGTGAAGAGTTATTGCATAACTAGAATGACATAGATGATAGATTTAAGGTAGTGGATGTTTTCTTCTATAGACATATCATAAAGGCCACACAACATAGTCACAAGCTAGATGAGTAATGCACCCAAGACAACTTTATAACTCAGTTGCATTGCTTGATGTATGAAAATTGCTATAAAAAATGCTTGTATAGGAATATAAGTTTATCCTTACCTAAAACTTGGGTTTGATAACACAACTTTATAGATAACAGTAGTTAAAGAACAATAATCCTATTTATATCATGCTTGATATTTACAAAGACATTAGTAGAGCAACATGGAACATGGCTAATTCTCATGGACATGGGATTATTTAGAAGATAGTTCCAAATCCTACACCTCCCATTAGTTAGCAATTCTTTTTTCTTGGTCCCAATTTATTATTAAATTAAAGCATAGATTAAAAAAAAAGAGAGAGAACTACATAAGAGAATGAATATATATGATGCTTACTTACTAAAAGAAAAATGAATATAGATGATGTTAGGTGAATTGCATAAATTTGGGTTAATCAAAGTTGAGATTTTTAAGGGCAAGAGCAATATGTATATTTCTTAGTTATTTCCTTAAAGTTCATTATAAATAATTTTGAGTTAAGCACTTATATCAAATCAATCAAATATTATAAATTTTCATTCGAGGGAAAAACATCAAAGCATAACTAGGATTTGACTTCTAAATAGTCAAATATTACAGAGTTGAGGAACCAAAGACCACATCAAAGTTAGAGAGAAAGACGCAATAAGAAAATACTTATTAACTTAACACATTTCATGATAGATAAGGACAAACTAAGAAAATCCTCAACACAATAAATAATGCACCATACCATACTCACCTAACATAGGATAAGGAAAAGTCTCAAACACTATCACGTCTTATATTTATTTATAATTAATGTAATAACAGAGGAAATTAAGGTGGAACTAACTAAGAAAATATCTATAAATAAAGATAGGTCACCAAAAAGAAGTTCACCGAGGATAAAAGACAGTGAAGATAAAATAAGGAGAAGTATGTGAAAAATAGAGTTCGTAAATGAGATACAAGGATTTTCAACCTATGTTCGGAAAATTAGGATTCATGTCGTGTTAGACAGATAGTTGTGCAGGAGATGGTCACATGCAATATTGGGCAAATTATGGTTCAGATGATGAGATAGGGATTGGTTATTAGTGTTATTAATTTGATTAAGATTTTTAATTATCCTTAGTTAGGGTTATTTAGAAATTATAGTTAATTATGGTTTTTTTTGATAAAATTATAGTTAATTATGTTACATTAGGGTAAATAAGAAATCAAGGTTATTTAGGTTTAATTAAGGTTATTTAGGATTAATATATAATTACAATTAATTATAGTTAATTAAGGTTTATTAATTAATTTGAAATTATGGTTAAATAAGTTAAAAGAGACACCAGTAATGACATGACATTTAACTAACATAAACTTTATTTTATTAAAAATTTTATTAGTTCAAGTTAATATTAAATTGTTAAAATATTATAATTTTAAATATTAGATTAAGTTATATTTTAGCTCAAGTATTAAAATTTAAAAAATATTTTATCATAGATATATAAGAAAAAGCTATATAGAAGAGTTTGACATCTACAATTCTAAAATATAACAGGAAATGGATCTTCGTACAAGTCTCAAATATTTTTATATTTAATTTTGCACTTTTTTTCTTCTTCTATCTTACTATCAATTAGCAACGTGTAATATTACATTTAATATAAAGTATTACTATATTTTAAAACTTCAATAGAGAAAACTGCTCTTAATTATACTTTTATATAATTTAAATTCACTAGGTGTAAACTGTAATTTTAAAATATAATTTTTCCATTTTCGTCAACTAAAAATTATAAGTTGCGGATTAATTGTACAGTCTCAATATATGATGAGAATCTACGTATTAAAAGAAAATTATAGGATTAAAGTTGAAAAAAAACATATATTTTTAAGAGATGAATAATTATTATCTCTTCATAGAAAACATAAAGAGTTGAGACCTCTTTTCAATTTGTCCTTGTGCTTTTTAAATTTTTTAACTTCAACGAAGGCGGCTCTGTTAATTTATTGTTGTTGTTATATACGGTTTTGAATCACACTCCCCCTCCTACACTTTGGTGGCGGCATGTTCTTTTCTGGACTGTATTCGCCGGCGGTCCAGAAATGAAACTATTGTTATGCAATAAGCAATTCTTTTTCTCCTCAGAAATAAAAGATTAACGTCGTTTTCAGTTGAACGTTTAGTGTCTTCCTAACTTCCTGGTCTTCTTATCATTTGATGCGTGGGATCTCTTTTTTTTTTTTAATGTAAGAAAAACTTATAAACCTATCTAGGAGTTGAGTTTATTTAGATTTTAAGAACTTGAAATTCATATTCTACCTGATTAAAACAATAAGATTCATTTTAAATATTAAAACTTCAGTTTATGTTCAAATTATAAGGGGTCGTTTGGTTTCACTTCTATTTTTCTAATGTGATTTTTTAGTTTTAATTTTTTTATTTTTTTAAAATAAAAATCTGTTTGGTTGAGATTTGTAATATAAAAATTGAAAAAAAAGACTATTTAGTTGAGATTAGTAAAAAAACAAAAACAAAAATATGTTTGGTTTTAATATCCTGTTTCTATTTTTGTAATTATACTCTTATATTAATAATTCTCTATAATACATTATATTTTTAAATTAATTAATTATCATTACAGTTAAAATTAAAATATGTGCAAATTAAATGTATTTAAAAATTACACATTAATTGTCTATAATAAAATTTTATAAACTAGAAAATTAGAATAAGTCATTCTAATCAATAAAAGATGTCCATTATATTATAATTCTTGAAAACATTATAGTACTATCATTTACAAAAAGAAACATAAATCAATTAGAAATAATATAATCACTTTATATTTGTCTAGCAATTTCATCTCGCTTCCAAGACATATCTCGAAGTTGTGCTGGGGTGATATTATATTCCACTTGATAACTTGCATCTTCATTTTCACTTTCTCTAATTTGTTCTTCATTTTCAGCACAACTGTCAAATAACTCATCACTTTGTCCATACATTCTAATATAATTCTGTATAACACAATAAGCAATAACAATGTATTTTTGTTTCTTCATATCATAACTCAACATGTTTTTAAGTATAGGAAATCTTGCTTTTAGAATGCCAGAACATCTTTCAATAACATTTCTTAATGAAGAATGCCTGTAGTTAAACAATTCCTGTGGACCTGGAAGTCTTCTTATGTCTCTATAATCTCACAAATGATATCTTTCACTTTGGTATGGTGAAAGAAATCCAGGTATATTAGTGTAACCCGAATCAACCAAATAGTACTTACCTAACATAGAAAGAACATAATATTAACAAAAATATATTAAAAATGAATCATAATTATTATGCTTATTTAAAATAATATAATACCTTATGGAGGCATAGGAAATTGATTCGCTGGATTTGTAACTGTTTCCAAAAAAACTCGACAGTCGAGAGTCATTTATAGTACCTTCCCATCCAGCCATTACATATGTAAAACGCATGTCAAATGGGCAACAACACATAATATTTTGGGTTGGCTTAATTCTTTTGCCCCTGTATGGTATTTGTTAATTGGTCGGAACATGTGCATCAATATGTGTACCATCTATTGCTCCTACACAATCCTAAAAATAAAAAAATATATTAAAATAATTATTAAACATAAGGACATAATTAAAATAGTAATTAAATATGTGAATGTACCTAACAATATGAAAATAATTTTGAATTATGTTGAATCTCAAGAGGTGTGTTAGTAAAAGATAGTGGAGTAATGACTCTTTTTACAAAACGATTAACTGTATATAAGACTTTACGAAAGTACTTCAAAATTATCCAAGACGAATGTTGAAAACGTTCTGCATTGATTCTAATTGTCTCACTATATCCTATAGTCATCAAGAAAATTGCTACTTGTTCCTCTACAGTCAAATGACTTGCTACCTTTAAGCCTTCTAAACTCTTTAACTCATCACATAAGCTCAAGAAGATTATCTTTCTTACTCTTAAGTTTTCATAAATCCTTGTAGGATTCCCATTCAAAAGTTTTAATATTCAATCATGACCTGGCAGAGCGGGAGTTCTGCATGGTTGCTTTTGTAAATGAAAATATTTGTCCTCTCCCCAAGCTACAAAAATAATGATTAACTTCTTCTGTTCATCATCAGAATCTGATTTGAAATTTGATAAGAAATCCATCTATCTACAATGCTAGCATTAAATAATTAATAAAATATTCAATCAAGTAAATTTAATCAAATATAGACAAAATATTCATACAAAATATATACTTAAGTCAAATATTCAAGCAAAGCAAACACTTAAAATGTTCAAACTATAGAATAGTGCTTAATATAAAAGTGTCAAATTAATAAGAATTCGATATGCAGTAACATGAAAATATAACTAAAGCAACATAATCCAATCCAGCTTCCTTATATCTGTCATCTTCATAAAAATGTCCCTCTAAAGTGGAGAATCATATAAATCCTTCACAGCTTTTCCATATTGCATATCGTCAACACCCAATTCATCTAAGAAATTTAGACATTTCAACATTATGTTAGACTCTTGAGATCTATTCTCTACAGTGGATAATGTTTCACTCAGTTTTTTTTTCCAAGTAAATCATTCTTCATTTTTTATTGTTCACCAAGTATAAGCAAGACATCTTCTACAATGTTAGAATGTGTCTTCTTTGCTTTCTTATTCTTAAGATATTTCTTTATCTTAAACGGAGAACTTATATCTTGATCTTCTTTTTCGTTATATGAGTAAACTTCATAAACATCATTTCCATATTCCTCTTCTGTACTATTCGATGGAGATTAGTTGATGGATCTGCATGCACACCAGTTTCAGTAGTATCTCCAAAAATATGACACAAGTATGAAAATTCCTTACATCATTTTTTCTTGAATATGTGAGTCATTTTATGCATCTATAATGATAAAAAAGGAATATGAGAATGAATATTATACAATATGAGATATTAATAAAACAAAGACATATTTTACCTTAAATTGATTTTCCCAACATTCATTTGTGGCATTAACTTCACCAGTGAAAGAGTTGTAACTGATTTCTATTTCTTTAAGTAAGTTCTTGAAATTCTTCAATCTAGCCCTTAATCCATATACTTATTCTTCAATTGAATATTAGTATACTCCTTATTGAATTTCATTTGAAGCCCTGTCTTAATATTCTTCCAATCAGATTTGGAAAAAGTAATAGTTGTTTGATTTTCCTTCTTCACTCCTTCAACCATCAAGGAGATTAAATACATCTCTATAGTATCATTTCATACCCCATCTTTTTCATTTACTTCCACACAATCATTGGAATCATTCATATTGTTCAAACCTTCCATCACCAAATGCAATCACATATAAATGACATTAATCACAACAATTTCTACAAAGTATTAAATGCTAAAAATGGTTCAAAATAACACATGCAACAATGATATTAAATGTTAAATTGCATACAAGTGCATGGAAATGATAGAATAAAAATAAATGTGTAAATTTAAGCAAGTTCATAATATATGCATGATGCATGTCATTCTTTTGTGTTTATATAAAACAAAGCTTATGCAATTCAGAGGGGACAATTAAATTTAGAGAAAGACAAGCAAAGGTATTAAAATCAGGAGCACATACATATAAACATATACATATAGATTAGATATTGCTTTTTTTTTTTACTTTATGTGTGTTAAGTATATTAACTAGTCCTTTTCTGTTCATTCAGCTACAACTGCCTTCTTTTTCTCGTTGCTTCTACACATGAGCTATGTCTTCCTCTTTCCTTCACAATTCTAGCCATTCCTTTTTTTTTTCCCCCAATCTCTAATATGGGAATAGTTTATGTTGTTATTCCTTATGTTCATAAGATTTAACTACCAAAGCAGATGTAAGTTCCTTCTCTCTCTTGATTAGTCTCACCTTGTTGTCAACGGCATAAATCACAAACCCAAACTAACTTTATAATTTTTTTTTCTGCAACTCATAATTTTGGAACATAGTCACATGAAAGTACGAACACCACCATAGATAATACAAATAATTATCCAGAGAAACATCAACTAGACCAGCAAAACTAAAGACGAAATTGACATAAGATAGAAACAGTGAAAGTCTCCTCAAAATGACGTTGCTATAAGCTACCAAAAGGTGGCCAACACAAGAAGATGTCTAAGAACTTAATTTTCATATTTCTACATATTTTAGTCAGAGAAGTTATTATATAGACCTAAGCCATAGAAACTAACCCATAAGCTGCTTAAATATATTTATATTAACTAATCAAAAATAATCATTGGATACTAATTATGCTTTATGCTAACATTAAATTATTGATGAATATTCGGCCACTTTAAGTTTTGTTTGTACTTTTTATATAACACAAGTTTGACCCTTAAAAATTTAATTCAAATTGAATTAATGGATTTATTCTTAAAATTAGTATTTTCCATTTTGACCTTAACTTATCAAGTTAAATTAATTGAGTCAATTTTTGTAATTTTTATCATTATATAAGTTTGGTAGAAAATGTTTTTTATTGGAAAATATAAATATTTTATCAAAACGAAGAATAATATTTTTTGACCACCTTAGGCCTTAATCATCCAGCAAACTTCATTGGAAAACCAATTATAATAGATTCAGCCACCATAAGCATGAACAGTGTAAGCTATGCTAGAATTTGTGTGATTTTGGACATTAACCAAGAGCTTACAAAAGTGATCCCTCTATTAAGGCTTAATGAAGTTGAAGAACTCTACGAGGATAATGTCTTAGTTTCATATCAATAGAAGCAGTAGGCTCGGAAGCCTATTGCTAGGAAATTTTGAAATAATGATTATTATGAATTAATGGGGCTAAGCAATCCAAGAGACAAAGAGATTGTTTTAAGAAAAGAAGATGGAAAGGACATGAACTTGCAGGTTGAGAATATGCCAACAAATACTATTCTACATAATGTCTCTAACAAACTTACATCAAAGGAAGAAAATACAAATGATAATGTCTCTAACAAATTTTCTATTAGGGTGGGGCAAACTTTGACGTTTCTGAATGTGTTCACTCTCAAATGTTAGAGTCAAACTTGTCATTGATTAAAAACTTATTATCAAAAGGGACTCCTTTACTTGAGAGAATCTTGCGCATTAGAAAATATCAAAGAGCAAAAGACGCTCAAATTGGTTATCTAAAAAGCAAAGTCTATGAAACATTTAGTACTCATTGTAAGATTTTTTTTTTTTTGAAGAAATCATTGTAAGATATTTCTAACTCCGGGTTAGATTCTTTTTGAATCAAATTCGCCCTCTACTTGGTGGACCCAATGGTAGGCCGACTGTTCCTTTCTAGACCGTATTCCCTGTTGGTGAAGAAGATTGATTAGGGACTTTACCAAAAACGACAAAGTGAGTAAAGAATAAGACAAGCAAAATTATGAATGAAGTGTCTACTCAGGCAATTCGTTTCCTCGTAACAAGTAAAAGACTAAGTTCCCGTGCTCATAGTCTTCTAATGATATTATGAAATCTGTCGTGGAAAGATACGCGCTTAGTATCTCCTTTTGATATAGGATACACTTCCGAACATTAATTATAACCCCCAAAAGTCAAAGTTTCGTAAAGAAGTTTTTGTATGGGAAAATATAATATAGATGAGGATAACGATAACGTTTTTGACTTGGTGTAAATGAGGTTCTGTATTGGATATTCAATAAAAGGAAAAGAAAAGGGTTACTCATAATTCTGATGATTAGGTATCTAAATCTCTATTTTGAGTTCTTAATCCATTTTTCTCTTAAAACATGTTTACAATTTATGTATTCCTCTATTTTCATAGTTTTTGTGTAAAGCAGCAGTGGCTCGAAGGAAGTAATAAATGAACTGTCTGTAGCCAATACTGTTGTCTTCTTTACTTTCACAAACACAGTAAATGAAACTAGCTGTAATTTCTATAACCTTGTGGTCTCTTGAACTAGTCTCTTCAATCTATATGCCTGTCTCATCTTTGGTTTGTAACAGGGGCAACTTGCTAGTGGAGGATTCATAATTTCCCTGGCTTGTCTTCTCCTCCTTAGCCTTTCCCCACATCACAGCATAAAATCCACTCGCAATTATGATTGCTCCAATCAAACTACAAGAAATTACAAGCAACAGTGAAAATGCTGCCAATTCTTGATTCAACTTCTTTAATGTACATGCGTGTACCTTCCAAGAGACACTGAATCCCCAAGAAAGATGGAATCCAAAACGATGGCAAATATTATTCCCAGAGGCTTGAACATGGTAACATAGACAGGTCCTGTCTTGCTCACACACCATGAAGTTATGCCTATACGAAGTGGACCACCAATAGTTCCCTGCATGTTGTAGTAACAGAGAACTTTTGTTCGTATATACGGGAAGTTATACCATGATTAGCTACTCTTTGTGTTCCATTAAAAACACAAAAACCAAACGCACGAAATTTCCAACATGACTGGAGGTGGAAGAAGTGGTTAGCTATGTACTTACAGTGTATAAAATGGCAACCAATCCTATATCAGCTCTTAGCATCCAAGAACTTGTCTCTTCCACTACAATCAAAGAGACAGCTGCAGCAAGAATGGTATCGAAGAAGAAGAGATAGAAGACAACTGAAAGAACTGCCGGAAACTCTTTGAGGATAAATGTCTGCAAAGTTTCAATGTGAACGAAATAGCTATGCCACAAAGACCACATTTATAAATCACAATTCGAATTAATCTCTAATATCAAGAGATCATTCTATCAGAAACTTAAGTTTTTCTAACATTTATAGAGTTTAATAACAAGCCAACCTGTAAAATGTACCAGGCAGAGTCCACGAAAGCGAGCGCGGTGAGGAAAAGTCCTCCTATCATCCACGGGCTTTGGGATGAATAAAGAGATGGAAGCGAGGAGTCGAAGATATTCGAAAGTGTCGTCAAGAGCGTTGGACCCTTATAGAATGTTGCCACAAACGCCCCAGAAATAGCAACAACTGTTCCCAGGGACTTAGCTATGCTGCTCTTGCTGCTCCAATCTACTTTCTCAAGCCTAATTTAATCACCACCACTCCGGTAAAAGCATATTCAAGTTTGACAACTGGATTCATTCCAGTTTCCCAGTAATTTCTTCAAGGAAAACTCTAGTTTTATTCAGAAATTGTTTGTGCTAAACTTCATGCCATTTATGGTTTTATAGGAAGCACTGGTCGAAAGTTAAAGCATCAAATATAACCAAGGAGAAGAATGACCTGAAAAAGATAGCAAGCATGAACGTAAAAGCTGGAATGAGATTAAGCATGGCTGTTCCAAGTGCTGGAGAGCTGTACTGTATACCAACATAACTCAAAAACTGTCCAGAAGTTCTACAATCCAAGAAAATGACATCAATAAAAAAGAGATGTATCTCGGTCAATCTAAAGAAGTACGCATAAAATGCTATTTTCTTGTTCCCATAAAGTATCTGAATAAAGGTAGTAATGTCTTTAGACCAAAGAAGAAGGCTTCCGATGAATCCATACAAAAGTTCATGCAAGGAAAGATGGAAGTTACAGACCCAATCACTGCAAGCAACAATAACTTGAAAAGCAGCCAGAAAGTAAGTGGAGTCCTTTCCGACCTGCCAACCATAGAATGCCAGAGAACTGGTAAGTAAAAAGGAGCAGGAGTACAAACAATTCAGAGACGACTAATATAGAATTTATCAAGACCTGTGAACTATGAGTGAACAGGGAAGAAGAATGAGGCTACTGAGAGCGTCAGAGTAGACAATAAGCACATATTTGTCGATTCCCTGAGACATAGCTGCTTTGTTCACAACCAAGGTAGTCACTTGAGAAAGAATCACAATCACCATTCCAAGAAAAGGAAGTAGATCAGTGCACAGTACTCTCATTTTCACTTCCCTATCTGTCGACCCAGAAACTGAAGTGCAAACCTTTATTCCGGTAGTAGCATGCAAATATCTTTTATCTTGGGATCAATACAGGAACTAAAGCTTAGGCTTTGGCTGTCGTCAACCAATGCTTTTTATGATAGTGACTCGATCAACAGTGTCAGCAGAAAAAAAAAGACAATTTATTAAGGGACCAACATCACCACCAATTATCATCTGAAGTCAACAAAAGATTCCAACTTTGTTATCAATATCGTATGAGATGACCTGATGTGTGGCACAAATTGAAATTCGAGTGCTTCCAAACTGACACTGGAATTTTGTCCACAGAGATCTATTTTATTTTTACACACTTCCATCTTCAAATTAATGAAAATTTTACGTGAATTAACTCTGAATTTATGTGAAAGATGACATTCTCATGAAATACCTTTTCAGGAAGGAAGTAGAGTTACGAAACTAGCTTTGACAACAACAAAAAAAGCCAATGAGTTAAGTGCTTCCTGTCTGTTTCAAGGTGATGATAGAAGCAAGATTTCTTCTCAATAATTTTCCTACCTTCTCAGTGTTTCATTTTCTGGATTGGAATTGCAATAAATATTGACTAAATGTTAAAGACTTGGAAACTTGTACCTTCAGACTGTTCGGAAGTTTACAGTGTTGAAAAATCCCCAACTTATTACGTAATGCCTTACAGCAGAAAATGGTAAAGAAGTTATGGACTGCATAGTATGATGTATACCTAAAGTGTATTAACGTTTGCGACATAATATAAACTAAATCCTAATATTTTCAAAATGTTAAGAATAAACTTTAAATGGAATAAAATTTTATGGAAGTTAACTCCTTTCGGTTAAATGTTATATCATATTAGATATTATATTTTTTTTAAACAATGAGTCTCATTTATTGGATTCCATATTTATATGTTTTTTTAAATAAAAAATAATGTCATATTAGCATTAACGTGGGGTTTAACTAATATAGAGTTAAGACTTATTTAGCTGATGGGCTAATTTTTAGCTGATTGACCAAAATGAAATGTTTGACTTTATCAAAAAGTTATTAGTTTTGTTTGATTACTGAGTAGTTGGGTTGGCTGATTCTACTTAACTAGCTAAAATTAAGAAAGTGCTTGTTAGCAACGTTTGAATATAATCAGGTAATTACTTTTCCCATAATGCCAAATTTGCCCTTCATGTTTTCTCAACCCAATTGCCGTCTCTTTCGTTTTTTCTTCTTCGAATCAGTCTCACTCTCGTTTTCTCTATATTCTTTAGATTACCAGATTAGTCACGACGAAGGATCCTTGAGTTTGCGACAACGGATCAGTCGCGACAACAGACTATCATGAGAAACCAAGGGGTTCCTTTTTTCTTGTTTCCATTTACTTTGTATTTTCCACGTTTCTTCAAGGTTCAATCTTTTCTCTACCTACCGCTTCGAGCTACAAAACCCGTGTCACATTTGGATATAAGTGTTAGACATTTTTGTCCTTAGGGACATTTTTGTCCATGTCTCATAAAGTTGGACTAACATTAATTGTAATTTTGATTTTTAAATAAAATATCGGTTAAGTTGCACCATTTGATACAGATAAAGATAATAAAGTGACCCAATAAATGGTCTAGATTAATAGGTCGAAGTCTGGGTGAAAAATGGGTTCCGATTAGTGTGAACCGGGTTCATATCGGCTTTGTAATGAGGAAGCCTGATATGGAATTTATATAAAGGTTAAGGTCTTTTGCAGTTACTCAAGAATTCATTCACAAGCATAAAAATTTCTGACATGTTAAGGAAGCTCGTGAATTGAGGAAACTGTAGAAAGGCCTAGCTCGTGAGTCAGTGATTATTTCCACCAAAGGTCCCGGGAGATTCGGAGATGTTTGGAGCTCGGAATCGGCATCGGAATCAGAGATGGAACCGAAATTCAGGTATTCCACATTACCTTCATTTTAATCCTTTCATGTAGATCCGGGATACGTAATAAGGCTCCCACTACGTATTAACATGTGATATCAGAATGGTTACGTGATTGGATTGCCGAAAACGAAGGTTTTTCGTTTTTTCATCTCATTTGGTTTTCCTTCGTTTTTTCAGTTTTTTTACGTATAAAATTGCATAAAAGTGGTACATATAAGGTTAGCTACAAAAAATGGGTCAAAAACGGGTTAAACGGAGCAAAAAAGGGCTCTCGGGATGTCAAAAATCACTTCCCACGTCGGACACGCTCCCGATGGCGCTACAGTAGCTGTGGATGTTGCGTATGGGTTAGAGCGTTCATTCCCATCTGCTTGGAATGGCGGGTGCGTGCGTGGCACGCGCCCATCTGGGCCGTCCACGTGGCTGCAGCGATGTGTTGGCACGTGCAGTGCACGCGCCGCACAGTGTCCGCTCGTCTGCGCGTGACACGTGTCCAGCGCACGCGCGGCTCCCCGTCACACACATTGACATCAGCCAGACGTAAGCCATACGGACGTCTGCTGACGTCAGCTAAAGTGTTTTAAAAAAATACAAAAAATTTCATATTTTCCATAAGGTACCCGGGTGTTTTGGGTCAGTTTTCGAGTCCGAAAAATTTATAAAGTAACATTTTTCTATTTTTCTAGATTTATTACATCAGTAATAAATTAAAGTTTAACTCCAGAAAAAGGAATTAAGGTATTTTGAATCCGATTTCGATTGAATTTTCATGCTTCAGACTACGTATGAGGGAGATGCATAAGGGTCTTGCGTCTTGGGTCTCATTTTCAGTGTTCTGGATTGCACGATAATCAATCAAAAATAGGAATTGAGACATTCTAAAGCCATTTTTGAGTGAATTTTTGTGCAACGAACTTGCCATAAGGGAGATACATGAGGTTGTCGTGTCTCAAGAGGTCGGTTCAGTATCCGGTGACACACGATAGTCACTCTACTGAGATTTTCTTTTATGAAGGTCTCAAATGAAGTTTTCGGAGAACGTCTTCAGCACGTGTGTGTGTGACAATGAGATTGTTCATTCGAAGTTTTAACATTTATTAAGGTTGCATTGTCACATACGGTATGCCCATAAATAATGTGAGGATGACATAAAGATGTATCCCTTGTGTTTGCGAACTTTTTGGATGTTGATGAGAATGTAGTCACCAAAGTGGCCTTTCAAGTCAGTATTTTGAATTGTTTTGCTTGCATGTTGGGGGATGTCTCT
>JAOTAX010000001.1:4357246-4369374 GCA_025629825.1 Erythroxylum guanchezii
AAATGATAAAACTTCATCTACACTTTGGAGTCAGGTTTCTACAGAAGAAATAAGGAAATATGAACGCAGGGAGCCATTCAATCAGCTTCAAAAATCATAACTTTTTTTAAAGACATTTTTAAGGGGCAAACTGGACCACAACAAATGGGTAGGTCATTATGGAATACGTAATGGGTTCCTAATCTCACCTCAATGACGCAATGAGTTAGGCCCAGGTGTATTGCAAGGACGCTCTCTAATCTGAGACTCACTGTTCGCTTGATCCAATTCCAAGGTTTGGTGAAGAGGTCCCTCAACTCGTTCGTCGGTGGTGTCACATAAAGCCTTGCCCTTGCGATACTTCGGGCGACAGTTTTAACTTGGAGTTCTTTTTGGCTCACTAGACATTGCTTTTTGGAAGCTACACCAACAACCAGCTTGCCTTACCTCTTTGTTTCTCTGTCTCTCTCTCTTTCAGCGTAAGGGAATTATAAACCCCTCTGTGGAAAGTACCTTTGCAACTGTTGAAGGTGCTTATTCGTAGTTTCCTGATAACTGCAGCTAAGTAGATGGAAGTACCTTAGTTCTGGTAATGCATATCTAGAGTGCTGGTGAACCTCCGTATTTATGGGAGATGTGTTCGTGGACTGAAGTAGGTAAGCTGTAACCTTCGCATATTCAAGTCTTGTACTCTTACTCAGGGACTTGTTTGTCAAGGTTACTTGCACGCCTCTGACTTGGATTTCATGTCAAAAGGAAGGAGAAAGATGGCATTTTTAGTTTGAAGGTCTCTTTAGTAATCGTCGTGATTGTAAAGTTGAGTTAACGTGACTGTTATTTATTTTAATCTGTTGACTTGGGTTTCTTGAAAGTGCATAAAGGCATAATCTTTATACGTTGCTTGTGTAGCTCAAATTCTGAGTTGGGTTTGATCAGAAAGAACAGAATATTGTGGTCTTCGAGATTGTAGCAACCTGGGACAGCACTGTCATACCTGGGAATTATCAGAAAAGTGACGGTGTTTAACTTAGATAATTAAGATTTGGTGTTTGAGGACACTGATTGACTAAGATGTCTTGCATTCGATGTCGGATTAAGAACGGAGGTGGTCACTTGGTCCACCACCACTACATTGTTTCTTTGATTTCATCGTCGTCTTCTTCTTCCTCACCTCTTCCATTGCCAGGTGATTATCAGAAACAGTCTTCTGGAGGCAAAATAAGCCCCGCTATACTGTTTATAATAGTCATTCTAGCAGTTGTGTTTTTCATATCTGGTCTTCTCCACTTGCTTATTAGATTTCTAATAAAGCATAGATCTTCTTCTTCACTGTCTCAATCTAATAGACAACGTGATATGACTGGCTCTGATGCCTTTCAAAGGCAATTACAGCAACTCTTCCACCTTCACGATTCAGGGCTAGATCAAGCTTTTATCGACGCATTACCAGTGTTTCTCTACAAGGAAATTATGGGCCTAAAGGAGCCATTTGATTGTGCTGTTTGTCTCTGTGAATTTTCAGAGAACGACAAGTTGAGATTGCTTCCCTTGTGTAGTCATGCCTTTCACATTGATTGCATAGACACATGGTTGTTGTCCAATTCAACTTGCCCCCTTTGTAGGGGTACCCTTTTCACACCAGGGCTTCCCTATGAAAACCCTGCCTTTGACTTCGAAGAACAAAGAGAAGAAGAAGAAAGGCTCTCAACCAATGCCACAATTGGGATATCTATTGGACAAAAAGCTGCAGAAAGAGACATAGTCAATTCAAGAAGGGTTTTTTCTGTTAGACTTGGGAAATTCAGAAGCTCCAATGGTGCAGTAGAGAGAATAGATGGAGAGACCAGTAGCAGTAACGTGGACGCTAGAAGGTGTTACTCAATGGGTTCATATCAATACATTGAGGCTGATATGAATTTGCAGGTCACCCTGTGTCCGAGCACTGGACCTGGCACTGGTTGCATTAACACTATGAAATGCAGAAATGGACAAATTGGGAATTCAGGAATTGATGGGGATGCTGATGGGAAGAAAATCAACATCAGAAGTAAAGGTGAAAGCTTTTCAGTTTCCAAGATATGGCAATGGTCCAGGAAGGGTAAATTCCCTAGTTCATCTTCAGAAAGTCACATGGGTCCTTCAGTTACTGAGGGTATGCCATGGAATTAAAGAGCTTAGTGCAGCTGAAGGTAACTTGCCATATGTTGTACTTAACACATTGATTAATTGGATCCAATTATCAAAGCTTTCTTTTTGGCTTTTACTTTGCCTTTGCATTGATTATCAATTCCTTTCTGCAGTGCAAGGTTATGTGGATTGTGCTTCCTTTTTTGTACAGTTGAAAGGAAAATGTGAATGCTTTAACATGACCAGCAAATTTCCATTCATCACAGGCCTGACAGATGCTCCTCTTTTTACTGAACTTTAGGTCTTACGACTTACACTTCCCTAGAACCTATTTACCACATCTTGTGTCTAAATTCGGAGGGGGACATCTTTTTCTTTTTGGTTCTGTCACGAGCTCATGCACTTGATTATGGATTTAGTGAGTGTATCCATGATGACACATGCCTAGATGTTTCTTTGGAACATATATGTATATATTTTTTGTAAGGGGAGTCAAATCACATGTTTCTTTATGTAGGACATTGAATTCGTCTAGCCTCCCTTTTTCTCAAACACCCTTCTTTTTTTCTTCCACGGTCCAGGATCGAATGATCGTGGCGTATCCACAAAAAGTAGTTATAGGGACTCTTGTGAGGAGGGAGGAGCCATTATTTGAAAGGTGGACATGATGAGTGAAGTGGTGGTTGGTGGGGACTGGATGCAATGATCCCTACCATACACTTCACTCTCACATTTACATGGCATAGGAGCTACAGTCACAGGCTACCGATTCATGATATGGTACGCTGCTTGACCATTAATCTTGGTTCGGTTAGTAACTTGACATGTTGCAATAGACAAGCTAACAACTCCGATAGTTACAATTTGTTATTAACAATCTGGTAAAGAAGATTATTTGGTGGACAACGATAAACAGACGTGTGAAATGGTATTAGGAATTAGGATATTTGCAGGTTATGCTGTCCTGTCGTACGTGGTTGTCACTTGCAATTAGTAACAGTTGTATGATGGTTGTTGCTATGGTGTCTTTGCAGAAGACACCATTACAAACAGGGGTGTCCATTTCTGTTGTTATCAACACATGTGCAAAGCAGGTAAAAAGGACGGAAAATCAGTGGTTGGTAGGTTAAGATCATATATTCATAATAATACCAACTCCTCATGCCACATTCGTCAAACTATTCTGTCTCTTTCACGCAAGGGCAGGGCTTGAAGTTGAAGGCGTCAAAAATCGCTTCCATTAATTATTACAGCTACAAAAAAAAAAAAAAGAAAAATGTCCACATCACCCTCTTTATAATATATAATTATCCTTAGGATTCATGATTAATGGGGCTTCAAATCATTTTTACCTTTTATCATTAGTTGGTGTGGTCAACTTCTAATAACACTTGCCTGGGAAAATAAACCAATTCAGAAATGAAAATTACAAAACAGGGTTACTGTTTTGATTGCAAATTAACCCTTTAGTTACGTCTGTGTTTGAAGATCATCCCTCGAACGCAAGAAATAGCACATTCCAAGTTTCAAATATGACAGGAACGCCCTTTTCTATGAGCCTAAATGGCAAAAGCACAAATTCTCCTGATTCCGTACAAAAACATTTTTGGAATAATGTACACAAATAAATCTGAAAAAGAGAAAAAAATGTGATGAATGGTGAGGAAAACTGGAGACATCTTAGACTCAACCAAAATCTCATGCCAACTCCGAGCAACTGGGTGACCATAAATACAAAAAGTGAGAAGAAGCTTCTCAATGGGCGGGGGAAAATTTGGATCTCGTACAAGGAGATACTTGTTGAATTAAGTTCACAAATCTGGGGGGAAATTGTTGATTTGGCCTTCCTCTAATAAATCTTTTCCATTCATCTTGTAGCCTATTCTTATTCGCATAACAAGGGATTTCTGAGAATAATAGAAGCTTTGTGAGAAAGTAAGAAACCACTTGTAAGAAGCAGACAGGACAAGAAGCCTGTGAACCATCCGAAGCATCGGATGTTATTAACACAGAAAATAACCAATAAAGCAGTTTTGTCTCCAAGAAACTGGTCAAATAAATTTTGAACTTGACATAATACTAGAAAATGAACAATATTGCAAAGCCTCTTCATCTTAATGATAAATTCCCAGATTCCATGCAAAAGTTCTCCACTACCACACTCTTTAAATGGGGGTAACATCATTTGACTTGCCACTGCCTTGATCAAATGATGCTATGAAGTTTAAAAGAATAATAGCCATTTTTTTGGAAGGCAAGAATAACAATTTTAAAATTAAAGGAAAAACTTGTACCTTGCCATGTTGACTATTTGTGACTTTTAAGCTTTGTGTTATGGACCCATTACCACTGGCAGGTAGTGTACTGCCGCTAGCAGGATCCAAGTGCAGTTGAAGAAACTGTAAACCACAGGAGGAGATCAGAAAGCATGCTGAGATAACCTAAAATTTCCAGGCTTCCTTGCATCTTTTGTCTATCTTATAGGAGGTCAAAATATATGCCAACCCACTAACAATTCATAGAACGAGCTTCATGTCCTAAGTTCCTAAATGTTAACTCAGTGTGTTATTCTACACAAGAGAACCAGAATTCAAAGAGCAGGAAAATTCATCAGATAAAGATAGGCACATTACATGACAATAACATAAGATTTAGAAAATGAGCTACCATCTGGCATTACCTTGGGTACTGCCGCCTGAAAAATAAAATCTGTGAAAGGATTAGGGGACAAGTTTATGAAAGTTGCCTGGATAATCGTTGTCTGTTGGCTTCCAGAAGGCTTTGAAAAGTCAAATGTCATCTTCAAGTTAACGCTCTCAAATGCAAACATTGATGGATGAACTGAACCATTATCTTCTGCTGATCGAATTTCATCCCAAATTAATAATCAAGCAGTATTTAGTAACCAGAGTAAGTTGAAGAGAAGCTGACCAGTTTTTGATGGGCTAGGATCAAAGCCGTCCAACAAATCCATCATAGAAGTACCAGTGGAAGAAGTGGACTGAGTGAGAAGTGGAGAAGGGGATGAAAGTGAATTTACAGTCGCTGATGGTGTTTTGCTGTCTTGACCGGATGATAATATATCAAGTGCAGATGAGCTGTTTTGAGCAGGAGGTGTTCCAATAGACAGTAGATCAAGAAGAACATCTGTGCCAGCTTTTGGAGCATGGCCTGACCCTAATATTGCAGACAAAATGTAGAACCCATATTAAACGTCACATAAGCCACATGCAAGAATGTTCCAGCTAGAAGCCTAGAGCAGGCAGTTTCAATGGTGTAAAAGGCCAACGACTTAACCCATTCAAAACTAACCTGCTTTTGTTGAAGGTGCTGACAAATCAACACCAAGAAGATCATTAAGAAAATCACCACCGGAAGGACTAGGACTAGGAGCAGGAGGATCATCTGAAAGATCAAGTAGATCTACAAGAGGAGCTGCAGAGGGTTTTGCGACTCCATTTGGAAGATTTACTGAAGCCCCACCAGAAGTGGAGACAGCAGTTGGTAAAGAACCAGCCCTTCTTCCACTAAAAGTGGCCTCATCCAGAACAGGCATCCTTTCAACAAGTGTAGACCTGCACAAACTCATCCATCAGTTTCCCAATCTCAGAAATTTCCACAACCAAGAGTACTTTAAACTAATGAGAAGTATCATGCACCTTATATTCTGATGCTTCTCAACAATAGAACTGAATTCGAGGGATCTTTGCTGCAGTTCAAGCACAAGATTGCCTTTGTATTGGCTGATGATGTCCTTGACCTTCCTAAAAAATTTACAGAAGACACCACGGTATGGTATGAGATCTTCAGTCTGCCCACAGATACCAAACATCTTTTGAAGAGTTATAATTCTAAGTATTAGTTCATTTAGAAAGCCCCCAGTCACCAAATCAAAACTAACAGTCCAGGCACAAACATGCAAAGAGAATACTAAACTAGAGTCTATAAAGTGATCAGTGCAATATTCAATGCACCAAAATTTAACCAATTTGCATTCTCTAGAAATATTTAACAAAAAGTGACCGGATATCTCTGTCCATTGAATAATTACGTTTGCCACTTATGCACACAAATCTTCAACTGTTTTCAAAGAGACCCTTAACTGTTTTCAAAGAGTTCTGCTTGGGGTTTTACAAGATATGTACAAATAAACTCTTTAACAGAGCTAAAATATAGTTTTTTTTTTTTTAGTTCTCTTAAGGTGTATCAGGTTCATAAGCTAGATCTGATGTAGGAAGAGTAGAAGATAAGCTATTTTGCATCAATTTCAGTGACACAATGAATTAACTCCCACGGGTAAAATTTTGCAGGGTTACAAGCAATATGTGTGTTTCAATATTAACACAACTTCAAAAGATGTTAACTCACTGGGAACAAGATGGGAAACGAGAAGAGAGTTTTAAGAGAGCAATCAAAGCCATTGCTTTTGTAGTGAGATCTGAAGTATGACACTTCAAAGCAATCCCAACAGCATCCACAGCATCAGACTCTGTTACCTGCTCAGATACACTAAATTTTAGCCAGTTGTTAAATGAGACATAGATGGAGGAAGAACAAGAGAGCGTTGATAAAGGAGCTAGTAAAGATACATGTTATTCTTTCTTTATTTAGTCACATTCAAAATTTACCCATTTTCAAGGGACAACTTAACAAGCTAGTACGAGAAGCATTTGAAGAAGGTTTGGGTAAAACTATAAGGTTGACCTTTTGACTTTATTTAACCATGCAACATTAGCTACTATGTTATGTAACTCTTAAAGTGCAATGACTAATAAGTTAGTTATGAATTGAACAAGATGATCAATAGATCTGGTCATTATAAAAGCATCGATATCATGGAAGCAGTCCATATAGCGTAGCATATTCAAATTTCTTTAAATTTATTCTTCACAAAAAGCTTAAGTAGATTTTTAGTACATAGACAAAGAAAAAACACTCAAAGCACAACTCTAACTGTGCACATTTAAGGGAAAAGATTAGATACATCAATCTTATGCGTGCCCCTCCAAATTGGACAGGTTCAGAAGTAGGAGATCCACAGAAAATTCTTTAAAATAATGTATCAATCTTATGCGTGCCCTCCCAAATTGGACAGGTTCAGAAGTAGGAGATCCACAGAAAATTCTTTAAAATAATATCCATGATAATGACATACAATATTTCAATACTTTTAGGTTTAGAATAAGACTTCATTGGACATCCAAACAAATGACAGCACTATTTCTAAAATTAAATTACTTGTATTTGCCACCATAAGTAGTTAAGTCATTAAGATTGAACTCACAGTCAAAGGTTCCTCTATGTTAAGCACTGCAACATTATTGACCAACATTTCACCATATTCTCCAATGCACCAAACTGCCACTCGAACAAGGCTTTCCTGAGAAAATATTCAGAGAAGAAAAATATCAAGTGTCAATGGATAAAAATTGTTGACAAAAATATTCTCTCTAAGCAGGAACATTTTCAAGTTAAATACCAATGTTGATCAAGTTTAAAACATTGTATACCTGTTCAGTGGACGTCTGGAATGCTCTGTATAATTGCCTGACCGTATACCCATGGAGGTCAGAAGCATTACTTATCACCATAATGAGAGCATGCCATACTTCATCTTTTACATAATTTCCAACCTACTAAGCATCAAATTAGGATCAGAATTTTAACGAAATAAGATAATATACACTGAGGAAGGGAAGCAGAAAGCACTACAAAATCAATCTCATGTATAAAGAATCTATCTCTTAACCACTTCACAATGTGAAAGAGAATAATGGGGATCCATCAAGAAAATGCCAAGTGCAAGCACACCATTTCAAAAGTCTATAATTCCATCAACATGGAGGGCTAACTACGAGAAAATTACCACCAATGAGATTACAAATAAGGGCCGTGCAAGTATCATGTTTAAAAGTAGCAGGTAGGACGCTTATTGGGAAAAGAATCAACATGCACTAAGTGATTGAAAATACAACAATAAACAGAAGGGAATAGATATAGCAACATATACATTGGGAATGACACCTCCTTAGAGCTTGAATAGAAGTAATGTTAAAGAAGAAGAAGCATTGACGACATAATTATGCTTACCTCAGTAAGGACCTTGAGCATCTGATCAATATACCAAATTTTTTCAGGAGCAAACCTAAAGCATTAAAAAGCAATAGATCAATGCAATTAATGATGGAACTCAAATATGAACCAAGTATCAAACACCCAAGAGGCACATAAAACAATTGATATTTCAATTGATGAACTTCAAAACTTACTTTTCAACTATTGAGCAAATTTTGGCAGTAAGATCACCCTTAAATTCTTGGTCGCTTACTTCTAAATACTCTATTAGATCTTTTGTTAGAGGCTTAACATTGCTCTCACTTACTAGAAGGTAAAGAAGTTCAAGAGCTCTTTTTCTAATTGAAGCATCTGAATCCTGAAAGGAAAAAGATCCAGTTACAATTTTCTCAAGTTTGAAAGGTAGAAGCTCAACATTTAGATGATGGTAAGTGGTACAATAAATGCAGTAGACCTCATCATATACATGTAAAATATAATAATTAAAAAAAGTTAAAATGAAAGCAAAAACTTTCCATTAGACAGTCATAGTTATCATGAAGATTTACCATGGCTGCAATACCCAATGTTTTTAAATCAATTTATGGATTACTTGATGTTAATTTACAGCAGTTTCAAATATTAGAGTTCTTGTGCAAGATGATTTCTTAGGAGGTCAAAATTGGGGCAACCAAATCATACCTTTACACATTCCAAAATTGTTGCCCTGTGCCTCTGCACTGCTTGAGCATCTACTGAAACAGCTCTCATCAGCATATTTAGTGCAACATATCTGGAATGTGTACGATATTAGATTTGTTTCAGTAGACAGAAAATATATGCCCTCAAAACATGCCATATAGGATTTGAAGCAGAAAAATAGCCCTTTCCTCCATAACTCCTCCCTTTTTCGGCATTGCAGTCAAAAACTATCACTTGTCTAAATTGTCATTTGCTTTCTAATGGAAAGTTTCATGGCTTCACAAGACAGCACAAAGTATACAGATAAAGAAGAAATAATCAACTCCATAAAAGCACATTTACAAGAGTCCTCCAAGGTTAGTGTAGTCAAGATTCATAGAGGTTCAGTGAGTAGCCTAGTGGTTTTCCCAAGACAAGAGGTCCTGAGCTCAAATCCTCACTTGGGATCGGATTGAGAATTGGGAGGAATACATCTTATTCTGCAACCCACTAACCCACTCATAGATCAAAGGGGACAAAATTAAAAGCAAGAAAGCAAGAGAGCAGCAAAATGGAGATATAATTCCTATGAATAGAAGTATATGTTGCAAATTGACAAAGTTCATTAATAGACAATAATTGTCAAAACAGCAAAAAAGAAATGGCCAATTAAAGACTGAAAAAGTTGCAACCTGATGTTGTTGTCACGATTTGACAAAAATCTTCCCAAGATATTGATAGCAAGGACTCGCAAGCCTCCACTGTCTTCAATGCTCATAATAGTCTCAACACATTCATATAAAATGGCATTCCCCACATTTTTGTTTGACTCAGTTTTTGTTGCCACCTAACAAGAATATCATGCATAGAAAGAAAGACTGAAACTCATCAATCTTTGACCCAGTTAAACTTTAAAGGAACCACAATCATGAAGAATCATACTAGTGATGATAAAGTCATGCTCTAGCCAGGGATCATAAGGGAAGGCTCAAGAAATATATTTTTGGGGATAAGCGACAGATTGAACAGCAACTGTTAGGGAAGCTAAGGATCTATATCATTGGCTCATCAGGATGCAATGTTATCCTTTACCGATGTTACTGCAGAAATGATTATATGGATCCTTTATTCCCATTCCAACTCAAACTAAGAATTTATTCCCCTACTCCCACTAAAACATCACTATAAATGGGAATCAAATTTTCAACTGGCGGTATAAGAACTCAAAAGAAACTGTAAAACATATGGGTCAATGCAACAAAAAGAAAGGCAAGAAGCTTCATATTGCCCCATTCTGCGAGAGTCTATATCCAACCTTCATTCTACTAGCCGTCATTAAATGGAGTGAAACTCAACCCATTTAGGACCCAGGCTTCCACAAAAACACCATTGGTTTGACATTAATCCCTACTAAAATATAATTCAACCTTACAAGAAAACACATTCTTCGTCTGAACAGAGATGGCAATTAACTCAATAATCAACATATGCTAGAAATATAAAATTGGTTGGAATAGAAAAAATAATTACATATCTAACGCTAATAGCAACTGACCTGTGCTAGTATGTCGTTCATAATATCACTAACATCAGAATCTCCTTGGCCTAATACACGCAGAAGTTTAAGCAATCTGATATGAAGAAATGGATCCGTAATGCCAGCAACATCATACTCAGGTGAATATGGACTGTTTGCAAGGTCCCTTAGATTTCTGACCAAACCATCCGTGCATTTCTACAACAGTATTAAATCTCGTGATAATTGGGCAAGAGAAAACTAATCAAACCATCACATCAACCTTTTGCCTACATTGAATGGCTACAACTACACACATGATCATTTTTGAAAAATAAGAATGCAAAAAATATACCTTTCTAAAATATTCAAGAGCTTCTGGACTGACTTTACATAAATCTGTACAAAGTTGAACTCCTGTTATTAGAACTCCATGATGCTTTTCTTTGAGCAAGGAAGCAGCATGATTTATGAAATTTTCAGCCAGATCCGGGACCTTCTTTATTATCCGTATGGAGCATAAAGCCGCCTATATTCAAGAAAGAACTGTCAATTTGCAAGAATATGAAAACAAAGTGAAATTTTGACAAAAAAAAGAAAAAGAAAAATCAAATAAGCAAGAATGGCTTCTCCGAATTGCTAGCAAAAGAATTGCATATTCTACTAGAGAGTTGGCGCAATAGTCACTACAACAGTCTTTGCTTTCAATTTGTGCACTTGCTTCAACCTCATTACGCCATAAAAGTTGACAAATAGCAAACATATGTAAGCTAAGTTACAGTCGAGAGATGTGCTGCAAAAGGTGTATGATGATATTACCATAACAAACTCACTTTTTTACGGATATTTGGATCCCGAAACAGCAGCAATCGTTCCACTTCAGGAGCAAGATCACCAGCCATTTCAGCCGAACATATATTCCCCAATGCACAAAGAGCAAGTCCCACAATATACTGGTTAGAGTGATTGAGATCTCTGCAAACAAGTCAAGGCTACTACAAAAGAAAGGGTGGTGGCACATTAGCTACAATCTTCATCTGCATGTTCATAAAAATTAAACTTCTTTCATAGTTTAAAATTACAGATAACAACACTATATTATAGACAAAGGGATACTGTTTTAGCGAGTTGGTGACCAACATAAGAACTTCTTGTCGCTCGTCCAGAAGCAACATGAGGCCCAAGTATCCAATTCTCTTCTCAGGAAATCCGGCGGAAGCAATGAGCTTGAGGCACTCCATTTGGCCGAAGTGAGTGGGATAGCCGAGCATGTGAATGAACATGAGCTTTGCGAGGTTGCGATGCCGATAATCCGGATCATTCTCGTTAATGGAGGCGCGAATTGCAGCACATTCTTTTCGAACGACGGCACGCTCCTCTGCGGCAGTTTTGCAAGCACGAATAGACCGAATCATGTCCCTGCAACATTCAAATCAATCATACAAATCCTGCCAAGTTAATTCTTGTAACAGGAGACACCAAACAATCAGAGAATAATGGAATTGAAGTGACCTGAGACGCGTGCCGGAGGAGAAAGGATTCATGATCGGGAGGAAAGCTTTGATGGATCCGGCAAAGAGATCTGAAATGAAAAGAGACCTGGATCTGATTGTTGGACCAGATATAGAATAGAAAAGTGAGTGCTTTTTTTTCTTTTTTTAATGTTCTATTCGGCCTCTCTCTCAGACAGTCTCCCTCCTCTCCTCTCCTCTCCTCTCCGGTGGAAGGAAATCAAAAGGTGCTTGCCAATGTTTTTATTTCTTACTGCTCA
>JAOTAX010000001.1:4381025-4400628 GCA_025629825.1 Erythroxylum guanchezii
AGAGTATATCTACTTTTATGTCAATAAAGTATTATCGGTTTCAGTTTATGCTTATTCCAAATAACCTACTATTTTGGGGTTAAAGAGTATGAAGTTGAGGTTAGGTGTCGTACGTTAACATATAATTAGGCATTTATCATAAAGTTTGTGTAATATGCTCTGCTTTGTCCGTTATTCTTATGTGTTAATCTAGTCTAAGGCCATGAATATTCCCTCGCATCAATGATTAAAAAATTAAATCAATTCGTCTGTTTTAATCGTAAAAATTTTGAATTGTTTAAATTTTCAATTCATTTTTTAATTTAATTTATTTTAATAACTTTTATTATTAAAAATTGATTACTTTATTAATTAATTGATCATTTTATAAATTAATATCTTCTTATAAGCTAAAATAAATTAATTAAACTTTAAATTTTATGATAAATAAGGACAATCTCTTTCAATCATATTTAAAATTATTTAATTTTATTCAACTTTTAGTCAATTTTATGATAGTCTAATTTTAGTTGAATCTTTCAAACATTAAACATCTTGTTATATCAGTTTAACTTTCATTTTAATTTTTAAGACATTGTCCGAATCACTCATTCAAGGCTATATCTCGATACGTGTTTTAGCTCGACTTTAATAAAAACTTTTGTTGGATTGAAGTTTTTTCTATAAATAATTCATAAAAATTATAAAATTAATTTTATTTTAATTCTTTTTTTAATCATAATTTGGTTTACTATAATCAAATATATATTATTTAGTTATCTTATATTAATGTAAAAATACTTATGGCCACAATGAAACTTTACATTAGCAATATTTCATACATTTATGCTATTATGATTGTGATAGTTATAGCATCTCAAATGTTCCGGCTTACTATTATGATTCAAGTTCTATTAAATCTTTTGACTAATTTTATTATAATCATCATTAAATAATGTCAACTATGTCTTATAAAATAAAATCAATTTTTAATATTTGGAAATTACTTTAAAAGATATAGTCAAGGACCACAAATAAAATATAAAACATTATAAAATTATATTATGTTTAAAAAACGAAGAATATTCAACGAGGGCCGAGTGCGACACAGACAGCATGCCGTTACCCTACCATGTAACATCCTAGCTGGCAGTAATGGATAAGGTCAAAGATAAACGAAACGCCGTTTTACCTGATTACCCTTTTTAATTGTTAACGGGTATTTCACCCATTTACACCGACACCCTTTTAAACGCTCTTGGTTGTGACCTTTTAAATTCCTTCACCAAGAACCCAACGACAAATTTGGTTATGGTCTTCAATTCAACAATGGATTTGTAAATTATTCATTCTGATTATAAAAGACAAATTTATTGTTTCGGTGAAAGGAATAAATAATGTTGAAAATATTTTTTATTGTTTAATAAATTTTTAAAAATTATGTTTATGGATAATATAAGCTAATAAGACGTGTATTATCAAACCTTTTTAAATATTGTATTAATGCAATATTCAACTGACAGTTGATGACGATAATATTGCGTATAGATAATGTATGATTTTAGGTTTATATAAAAAAAATAGTTTAACATACTCTTTACTAATTATAAATAAAATTGCATATTATTAGACATTTCTAAATTCTATGGTCTCGTTTAGTAGACAACCAATCAGTTATTTTGTTAATTGATTGGTTGTCATCAGCTGTTTGATTTTTTAAACAGCTACGAAAGTTGTTTGGTGAGTACCTCTTTTAATAGCTGATTGAACTTATAGGAGCGTTTTCATTAATCAGCAATTTTAAGTATTAAAAGTCAATTTTACCCTTGATGTAGATATGTGTTGGAAATAAAATATTGTCCTTAAATTAAAATAAAAATAGAAAGAGTTGTATAAATTTTTTATAGATGATGAAATAGTATAGATGAACATGACTTTTCTAAAATAATTTTTATAAGAATATTCAACGAAATACTAGGATATATAATATTCATACTCTTATAATTTTTTTTAAAGTTATATCTCATAAGTCATTTTATATATAAATAGTTAATACTAAACAGCTAATTTTACCAAACATTACTAACAAACAGTTAATACAATCTGCTAATCAAATTAGCTAATATAACCAACTATCAACTAACAGCTAATACTATTAACTAATTATCAAATATGGCCTATATCTAGTGAAATTTTTACTAAATATTGCTTTCGTCGTTGTTGATGTATATTATATTCATTTGAGTGATGGAAGTTTTAGGATTGCTTATTATGTTAGATAAGCTTAGGATAATATCATTGAATATAATATTTAATTTGCTTGTCTGCTTTTTTTTTCTAAAATTAATTTTAGACTACGAGATGGGGCCCTGTAAGCTGGACATGGACTCCTACTGGATTTTGGCACATCCGATTTTATCCGCAACTTAAATATGTTCAATTTTGTATGGTGGCGTGGACGGTAAATTTTTATTTAATTGGAGATAAGGCTTCGAATGAGACGTAATTTAATCCTCGGTCCCTTTACCTTCCTAGTTCCTTCCTAAATCCTAATCCAGAAAACGTACGGACGCCCCCATGCCTGTGACTTAAAAAACTACCCCAGTTGGGACCCATCCACGTACCTCAAAACCAGCACCACTGATCCTTAGCCTCGGCTCGTGATGGCCACGTGACTGTCCCATTGGGCCCCACCCGCAGGTTTATCCGCTAGCCGCTTTCCGCGGAATGGTGGGGCCCACTCCATCTGGAAAAGGAATGTTCCGAACCCATATATATTTGGCGTGCTTCTTCATTACCTTGATAAAGTCTCCGTTCTTACGGTAATGTTAGTTGAAGAAGCAAGATGGCTTATTAGTAGATCTTTTTACATATAAAAATCATCACATAGAATAATATAAGAAGAAGAAGAAGAAGAAATAATCTCCACTTTACGAGAGCAATTTCATTATATTGGACAGATTATCTGCTTGTCCGTTTACACATATGTAGATTCTTAACATAAAATGGACTACGCACTGTACTCACTACTTAAAGAAGAAGATAAAAGGTGAAAGGAAAAGCAAAGCAAAGCAAATCTCTCAGAGAATGCATGCGTCCCAAATGTTTTTACCTTTGGGGAAGAGATTTGAGAACCCCAATGTCGTTGTCCATGGAGATGGTCGGTAGCAGATCACGACATTTACTCGCAAGAGTACGATTTTGAAAAATTAAAAAATAAAGGACTAGTTCTGTACCGTGAAAGGACTGATCATGGTGGTTGGTTAAGGATAAGGCAGAACATTTCAACGGATCACATTCAATGCAACAATAAGTTGGCAGTGGGACCTGTTTCGTGTAAGCAACAAAGGGCCAACCCCATGCTTAAAGCATAATAGACAAGATATATAAAAGCATTAAACCCCTTGTTTGACCAATTGAATACGGTGATATAATAAAGTTGTAAAATGTTAATTCAAGTGAAGTTGAATTATTTTACAATCTCATGTTAGAACTTGGAACCCATTAATGCAGTTTACTCCAATGGACTAAGTGAAAGGGCCCATAGTGTTTTTCTCATCTTCCACTGTGGATTAATACATATGACTACTCTCTTGATGAGTTTACTCTAAAGGAAGGCCCAATGTTTTAGGCGGAATGGACATACTCGTTCAATACAAGAGTGTTGGAAAGTGGGTATACCACTGAATTACATCAGCAGTAAAAGATATCTTTGTTCTAAACAAGTAGAGTCCTAACCTTCCCACGAAGAACTCATCGCTCAAGAAATTCTTAACAAAACTCTTAAACATTATACACCATTCCCACCTCTATGCTCGATGCATGAGGTACAGTTAGTGCAGGGGTTGGTACCCCACTGTTTCTCCTCAGGAACTCATACCCATAATTAATTACAAGCTTCTTTATCATGCCAGATCCTTTCTTGGCTCTCACGTATGAGTGGCCAAGTATGTATACAATCCCAGCTTCCCGAGCTTCCATAAGCTCCTGCAGCTCCTCCCTTGCAAACGTGCCCATGTTCGGCCTCTCTGGCACTGTAAACCTTACTCTTTTCCTAGGTTTGTTGCCTCTTGGTGACCTTACTTCTTGCAACTCTGACGTGCCAACCAAGTCTGTGTCCTCCACAACGTTGTCTTCTTCGCTCATTTGGACGTCATTACAACATGTTCCAACCACTGTCATTTTGTAATCTGGCTTCCCACCCTCTTCATTTGCTCCATTTGATTCAATGCTCACAGATCGTATGTAGTCTGCTATGCTAGACACAAGGTCTTTTTCAAACTCCATATCATCTTTGTATACATCCCGATAACCGTATCTTACAATGCACCTATAGAGCCTGTATTCTCTGGGACCTATATGACCTATTAGAAATCGTTCCTCATTTCTGACATGTGGAACTGGAACAGATTTAATGCACAGAAAGACTAGAACTTGATGGAATGCCGGAAGATTGGTCACAAAGTGGGAAAAAATAGCCGGGATTCCAGCCACAAGCTCGGTGTGTATGATTCCAATACCTCGGACGCGGACAATACCTAAGCTGGGGCCCAAGCCAACTAGCCAGTTGATGGAGACCTTGTTTTGGACATCAAATTCATACCTTTTGAGTGTTCCATAGTGCCACACACACATTATGACCAGGAAGATGAACGAGAGAGCGATTGGAACCCAGGCCCCTTCCAGAAACTTTATCAAGGATGCCATAAAGTACAGAGCTTCAATTGTGCCAAAAAATAACACGAAGCCTATTGCAAAGATGACACTTTTATGCCAACATAAGACGATAACCAGAGACATTAGGCATGTAGTAACTAGCATCACAGTTATGACTGCCAAACCTGTCCCACAAAAACGCAAATGTCATACATACACTAAAGCATGCTAATATTTGGATTTGATAGATATCGATAAATCAACCTATCCATCATGCAGGGTTTAATTTTCTAGTTTCCAGTTTCATGAACTATTGGTCTTCAGATTAGTCTTGGACCATGCCAAAGTATCAGTGTTAATATATCTAGCATATATAGTGCCCTTTTCAATAAACTTTTTGCTACTCCTATTAGTATGCCGTATCATCCTTCACTTTCCAAATCAGATTCTTGCAAAGAATAGGAACATAATCCAGATAGACACCATCAAACCTACACTAGACCAAAAAAACCCTTCTTTTAGAGACAAAGATAGTCTGAAATATGGTTAGCCTTCAATTGTGGTAGCTCCATCCTGGAACTACTCTCAGTAGAAACAATTTCAGGAACAAGGCACCTTAAACACTACAGTATACATGAACTGAAACTAACCAATAAAAGACAGTGCATATAGGAAGTTAATATCTCATGTAACAAGAACCTAATCATGTCTTTCATACAGTTGGTATTACTAATGGAACAAGATATTATGAAATCAAGCTATATGATTTAGTGTTGGTCCCAACCACTACACACTGATGTGTCTCTAGTCAGTAGTTAGAATTCTCCAAGAAGGCATGCCTCATGTTGGCTAAGATGGGCATGCCTCATGTTGGCTAAGATTTATAGCTGCTTACATGAACAAGTATATATATACTTGATGCACAAAACTTCAAGAAATAAACATTTGAGATTTCTCTATGTGTGTATTGCAATATTTAATGAGGAACCATAAAGTTATAAAGTTTTTCATACCTGAGGCATTGCCCATACGCTTTGTGTCTCTGAAACCAATGGTAACAGCTAAGCACAACAACATTAAGGTCCAATTAATCTCCGGAATGTAAATTTGACCATGGATTTTGGATGAAGTGTGGACAATTTTGACCCTTGGGAAGCAACCCAAAGCAGCACATTGTTTGATAATCGAGAAAGTACCAGTGATGATTGCTTGGCTTCCCACAACAGCAGCTAGTATTGCTATGACTAGAACTGGCCATCTCAATTTATCTGGGAGGATATTACAGGAAACTTCTTGTTAGTACAAACTTGCCTATTGTCCAAATCGTGTGACCTTCACGAGACAACTTGAGGTGCCTACCTGGTACAGATACATAAAAACCAACCCTGTTGTTGTGATGCTGAGATAGATAGGCAGCTTGCCCCATGTATGCAAGAACCAATGAGGGATAAACCAAAAATGTGAAAGCAATCTGCAGAAATGCGCTCGCCACATCAGACAATGCTTTCAATCCTATAAATGCACACTAAGCAGACGAATATGGTTATTTCTGTTGTAAAAGGAATTATCAATGAAAAGAAGAATTTTTTTGCTTGAATTATGAAGTCAAAAGCTTGATTTACCTATTAAAGAAAATAAAAATAAAAATGTCAGACAGGGCTATTAGGTTAATAGCTAATATGATAAGAATATTAGCATAAAATATGGATGTTTATATTGTGTATAAAACTAACAAAAAAAGCATCGTAAAGAACCTAAGATAAACTCAACATTTTCAATACAACATACAATTTCATTACTCTAAACCACCAAGAGCAGAGCTGACACAATCTACCAAGTGAAATTTACAGAACAAGCAAAACTAGATTCAATTCCCTTGATAAGGAACAGAACCTACAAACGAGCATCATAGACCAATGGCTGAGCAGGTTCCTACATTGGGTACTTGTTTTCATTTGAGAAGGATAAAGTCTGGAATAAGAATATATTAAAACTTAATGTAAAGCTACATAAATGATTATTTGTCAGTGAAAGTTCTAGTAAGGTCTTAAAAAGTTTGTAGGTTCAATTGTTATCAACCTGAGAAATTCTCATGATGTACCCCAGACAGAGAATTCTAGGCTCGCCATTGGAACATAAAAATCAAGGACGCCTGCTTGATTAAAAACAGGAGAGCTTCATCATCAGAAGATTGCATTCTGAAAGAGCTTACCTTAATTGACAATTGTGAAAAGTGTCCAAGATCAGCAAACATGGCTTCTGATCCTGAATGAATTAAGGGTCAATTAGAATAATGGACTTATATCTTCAGTTGAAATGCAGTAAGAAAATTGATGACAATATCCACCTGTTATGCACAACAAAATGCCACCCAAGGACATCAAACCTCCCCTTTGAGTTTTCCTTAAAAACTTAAACATGTAATATGGTGATAGAGCTTTATACACATGAAGATTCCAGTGGAGTATGTTATATAGCCCAATAGCACTGATGCACAGAAGCCATGTTAGGACCACAGGTGCAAACAAGAATCCAACCCTGTGCGTGCCATAATGTTGAAGGGCAAACAAGCTCATCAGTATGATGCATGCAACTGGAACTTCTATATCTGCAGAAATTATTGGGTTTTCAGGAGGTAATATACCAAGAAATACAAGTCTTTTTAAGAGATGTGAAAAGGAGTAAGTTTTAATTACAAAAAATACCAAGAAATAAGGAGGCTAGAAGCAACTTAAACAAAAGCAAAAAATAATAGCAAGAGGGAAAAATATAGTAAAAAGAAGAGGTCCATTTTCCGAAGGGGCCTTCAGCCTAGAATTGCCATGTTTTATGACTTGTGAATTGGAGTGTGACACCTATGCAGCAAGATTAGAAAAGGTTGCCTGTTTCTTCATACCAAAAGTTCTTGCACTATTTTGTGAGCTCCATTTCATGCCAAGCATACATGAACTGTCCAATAGAATTTGAATTGTAGGTGCAAATATCAGGATATTGACTAGCTGTGTGGGATGTTCTTAACCAATGTTCTACTTGCCCACCGACGTATCCTCCAAACTTATAATTAATTTATTGGGAGACAAATCAAAGAAAAGTTATTTAATGACTTCATTCTTTACCCTCTTCCAAAACCAAGGTCCATTTGCTCGGTAGGAATGCTCTAAAGCAGGCATAAGATATAAAATTGAAGGTAAAGCTTTTATAGAGTACAAGTTTTTCAAGTCTTTGATTAGTTCAGCTCCTCTTAGGATTTGCAACTAATCCACCAGCAAACTTTGGCATTAGCTCCTTATGCAGGCTAAGCTCGAGCAACCATCATCAACCAACGAAAGAGTTCAATTAAGAATAAATGACTGTGTCTACTAGACTAAACCAAAACCCTTTTCTTTATAGGTTTAATGTGCAAGGAAACACTTCTCGGGCTTTAGATATTTTACTGAGCAGCTCTTCTATAAACTTTGACAATAACTCAATCAATTTCTCAACAAATTGCAACGAAAACTACCTTGTTTTCCTGGAAATCAAACAGTGATGATTAGCTAAAGAGTATCTATGCTTTAAGCTCTCAGCATTCTATCCAGTTAGCCATCTTAAGTTAAACCCCTATCTGAGCACTGGTTCACTTCTTCAATTTCAATGGTGAACAAAGGTGGCAAGTCGCAATTGGAAACAGAAAAGAGGAAAAAGGTTTCACTAGACTCAGCTTTTTGTAAAATTTGTAGCCCGTCAATAGCAGGTCAACGGCAGGTGAGAACGTATTGTTGAAGGGTTAACAGGACACCTTAAATACTTTGAAAGAACGGTATACGGCACACACAGCAGAAAATTTGCTAAAACAAATATCAAAAGTTCAGGTACCAAGTTGCGAACTTTGGGGAATTGAAGCTCGAACAAGAACTCATGAGGTGTGAGCAGATGATTGAAATTAAAAGATGCCAAATGAAATGCATAGAAGCACTGTTCCAAATAAACATATGGAGAAGTGAATCAAGAAATGTCCACACCAATAAACATATGGAGAAGTGAATCCAGAAATGTCCACACCAATAAACAAGTTAATCAAGATGAATAATCCAAAATCTTCAGGGTAAAAGGAACACTGAAAATATCAAGTTATAGGTACAAAAAGAGAGGTGAATCTCACATTTATGATGATCTTTTGCCATTGAGAGCTCAAGCCCCGAAACCGCAGAAAATACTGCACAAATACCACGGAACAATTAGTCTTCGAAGAGGTAAGAACTCCATAGCATGAGTACATCAGACATCGGAAAAGGAATCTCCTAGCACAAGAGCCGACGTTAAAGCATACCCGAGATAGCAGGTGTAAGGACGCCATCACCTATCACCATACAAGTTCCAATCAAAGCCAATACAAGCAAAAATCTCTGTAACACCCTATACTTCTCCAGAATAGATTTCAATCGGGAACCGAAACTAGTTTGTGGGGACAAACTAACGTTATCTTTCTTGTACTCGTATAGTTCCTCATCTGCGACCTGACAATTTGGCAGTGAGTTGACTCGGGCGTGTCGGCACAGCAACGAGTATAAAGCAAAAGTGCCACCTTCGCCATTGTCATCGGCTTTCAGCACTATGAACACGTATTTTAACAAGGGAACCAAAGTGAGAGTCCAGAAGACGAAGGAAAGAACGCCATAAATTTCTTCATTAGTCTCAGAGTGGTGAATATCTTCTGCGAACGTGCTCTTGTATACGTACAATGGCGAAGTGCTTAAATCACCATAAACAACTCCAAGACTTTGATATGCGAGAGTCAACACTGTCCTCCACGATTCTCTCTGCAACAAAACATCGACTGGATTGGATTATATAAGGTCAACAAGCTAGATAATTGAATCAGTAACCAAATAATTACTACATCAAACAACTTATTCTCCCGCATGACGAATTGAGGATATAACTTAAGGCCTAGTCTAGTCAATATATTGACTCTTCTTATTCTATACAAAAGGCAACATCTTGATGACAAAAAATGAATCAAATTAACTTTTTAGCAGGTGCTGCATACAGGTGAAGCACACCAATCTCACCTTGAACTGGTTTGTATAAAACCCAGTTTCCAGATCCATGACGCGAGTGCTCAAACGTCGCAAAGTTCCAATTTTGCAGAAAAATGAAGCGATTCAAGGACAACCCATTTGCTGAAACACACCATGCTCAGGAAAATCTTATTCGGAGATCGCATACACAGCAATTCAACAGGAAGCCACCGATGTAATTTGATACATAATAAAGGAAGGTTTAAGGTAATATTGAAACTTGTCAAGTTAAGGTGAAAAGTAAGCAGCAGGTGATTAACCAGCAATGCAGACAGAAGAAGAACAAACACGAAACACTAGGAAAGCAACAGCTGGATGTGATGGGAAGTGGAGCTCAGAATCAGAAAACCAAAGAAAGAGTTACCAGAATACAAACATAGTAATGGGGAGAGTGTGCAGGTAGAGAGATGGTTTGTCTTTGGTCTGTAGTTGGTAATTCTTTCTTCTTTTAAAGAGAAACAGCGGAGAATGAGGAAGAGAAGAAACTATATGTTCCCTGAAAAAGACAACGTGCTCTGCAATTGAGCAGACAAAATCGGGACTTTGGCATATAATGCCTACACCGTTAACCATGTGTCCCCCTCTCCACACCCACTCTCACTATTAAGATTTTGAACCCGGTTATACTGAAAAAGACGAAACTGAAAAGTAGTGGGCTCTCTTTTATACTTTTAGTAGATCGTGTGATGATAATTATTTAGAATTGAGAAATTAAATTTCAGTAAATTAAACTTTAAATTTAAATTCAATCTAAAACTCGCTATAAAATGACGTTATTTTGAAATGAACCAAATTTACCGAACTTTAAATCTAGTTAAATTTTAGACCGAGTCGCCTGATTTAATTCAACTCTTTGTTATATTTAATAATTATATGAGTTAAGAGATCATTAGTAAGGGTAATGACTAATTAGCAATTAAAATAAAAGGTACGTGAAATGAAGGGCGGTCATGACTGATAAGAGAGCTGTCATATATGGTGTAATTATTAGTCAAACACATGCTCTTTTTTTTCTTTTTTTCGTCGAAATCAAACACATGCTTTGAGTGCAGTCTTTTGTGTGGTTCGTATCTTATGTCAATAAAGACTGTTCGACTCTCGTAAGAAAAGGGGAGAAAGAAGCACAAAACTAAATGGATGGAGGCAATTAGACCTTAGTTACTAAATACTAGCTTTCAAGCCATGTTTTACACACATTTTGTCGACTCCAAAATGGCATCTAAATCAAAAAGGAGAATCGTTCCATGTTTAAGAATAGTCTAGATTCTCTTCCTTCTAGATATTACTAGAGGCTTATTCACTGGCATCTGATCTTTGATTTGACTTTTCAACTATTTTTTATTAAATCTTATCTATACATTTACGTAAGGTTCAACAAAATTGGAACAGAATAACTGAAACAAATAATTTAATGTATAATCGGCATCTTTTTAGCCTTAATAAAAATAACTTGAATTTTTAATTATAAGTTTAGCCTAAATTTGTTTCTTCTTACAACTTGTTTTCACGATTGCAAGAAATTTGTACATTTTAAATTTAAAATAAAATATTGTTTTTGTAATATTAGTAAATCAATTATAATAAAATCAAGTAATATATAAAAGATCAAATTTAATGAAAGTAAAGTGATTAAAAGAGCAATTAAATTATTTGAACAAAATGAATAACAAATAGAATTAATTATTTGAACAATCAAAAGATGAATAAAATAAAAACAAATATAATTAAAGGAAACTCTAAGAAAATTAAAATCAAGTACACCAAGAACAAAAAAATATTATTACATTAACTTTATTTTGATCATTTGAATGGTTTGGGGCTATATATGATTCATAAATTTGTTCAACAACAAGAAAAGTTTTGATTTGAGTACAAAGAAAATACTTTTGGAAAATTTTAAATTAAATTTAGATCAAAATTTTGTCAATAAATGTGTTTTGAAAAACTTGTTTTAAGAAAATTTGTCAAATTTGAATTGCCTTTGTACATTCTAGACATATATTAATTAACTAATGTCTTATATTAGTTGACCAATTTGTTTACAAAATTGTGAGTTTGTGTTTTTTATATCATGAAACACTAATTAATGACTAAACGAGTAATATTAGTAGAACTAGTCATATAACAACCAATTTGTCTCTAATATATGATGTTTTCAATACAAATAGACTACATGTGAGTTAATTTTTAATGTTAGAGAAAATCTTAGGAAAAGTATGAAAAGTGTTTTCACTTGTGCCAAAGAAAAATAATTACAATAATTCCTCTTTAATTGTGAAAAAAGAAAATATTGAATAAAATATTCCTTTTCATCTATTAAATAAAGAAAGTAAGTAAAAATTTTCAAATTGAACTTAAAAAATGGACATGGACTAGTAGCTATTTGAGTGAACTAGTATAAATAAGTTTTGTTTATATATTTTTCACTCTTTTAATTATCATTATAAAAATATTTTAATTGTCATACATAAAATTTAAAAGTAATTATTATTAACATAAAAATTATTTATTAATTTTAAAATAAATAAAAACTTGTACATAAACAGTTCAATCTTCCTTTATATATCATTTGAGAGCATATCACAAAGACTAATATAACCTTTGTTGGGGACACTTATCGCAAAAGATAGTATTTTTTGAAAAATTAAAGAACTTCATTAATTAAGAAATAAGTGCTTAAAACTAGGAGCATTTTTATAAACTAGGCTCATTATAGCCTGCTTAATTTGTCTACAGTGAAGCCCACTTCACAATCTGCCTAGATCTATGGAAGAATATCCTCTATGCTTACACGACACCATAGGAGAACAAAGCTAACTCACCTATATGACATCATAGGAAAACAAAACCAAGTCACCTTCTACAACTTCTCCAATAAGCTTCCGAGTAAGGCATCATAGTTCAATTATTTCTTGATGATGGGAATTTAGGGTTACAATTAGTTCTTGTCTGGGAGATCTTTTACATCATAGTAGCTGTTTAGAGAAGGGTCAGTTATTTAAGAAGTTATATAGATCGACATATTAGTTGTTGGTTCAAGTTTCACAGAGGTATTTCTCTAGCTCTTTAGATTCAGGCCTATTAGCTAGCATGAGTTATATATTACTTGCATGTTTTCTATCTCAATTGCCATTGTTATATTTCATTTTCTACTTTGACATCTACTAACTAGTATACATGACTTTGTTTTTCTCTGTAAAGGTTTTGATTAACCTTACTATTGCATACTATTAACTCTACACTCTAGTAATATTTGGGTGGTAGGACTTGGCTCTCCCATTAATCATTACTTGTTCTTTAACTAAATTTAAGGTTAGATAAAGAACAACCTGCTTTAGACTTTTTAATTACTTGAGGCATCTATTGGATCTTTCCTTCCTTATTAACTGGATGGAGGTTCCCATATTAATTGTGAATATTATCTAGTTCCACAATGATCTCTAAATCTTGTTGACACAATTTAAAGATCTCCTTCTAAATCCTAGATGAGAATTGGCAACAAAAAAAAAAGATGGTTATTATTTTTAGGGATATTCTTACAAATATAACAAACTTTATCCAAATTCAAAAACCTCAATCTATTAAAGGTTGGGAGTTTCTATTTGGCAATAAGTCATCACAGGATAGATGCCTTGGGGGAAAGCTGGGATCCCATATTACCCACTGCCAAGCTTCCACTGTCCCTACATCTCTAATCTATGTCATATAAGCTCTGTCGATGAATAATCTAGAAGGAAATCCCTCCTAAATGTAACTATCTAACATATCCTAATTAGGGTTATACTTAGGAATTATGTGAACTGCTTGCTGAGGTATATTACACCATTGATTATCATTTATTCAACTCTTCAACTTGGCATCGCTAGGGAACAGATAATCTAAATTACAATAGATGTCTAATCCGTGTATAATTCTGACTTTATTCTAAAGAGAGGTATTCTCCCTATATCACAAATTTCACCCTTTCTTTCTACCTGCTTATAAAAGATCTTTATTACACCAAATGCCCATTTTTTCCTTTATCTTTTTAATTAATTAGGGTATACAATCTCCATATTGGAGTTTTCTACTAGACAAAGGCAATCCAAGATAGGTGGGAGGAGGGTTCTTGAACTTCAAACTAGAGATAATTGATAATTCCTGTTCTAATTTAAGAAGCACTCCTTGAGACCATCACGTGAATTTCGTCATAATTAAAGGCAAGTCTAGATGCTCCTTGAATTGAAGTTATACTTTTATATGGATAGATACAAGTTTTTCATTACCCTTAGAGCAAAAAAGGAGGTCATCAGTAAATTCAACGTTGAATAGCCCAATTTTAATGCACTTACTATAAAACTTGAAGCATATTTCCATATTGATGAGATGATTGATTATCCTTTTCAAAACTTCCATACATAGGATAAAGATGTTAGGGATGTCTCAAACCCTTCCCCCTTTGAATATCTTGGTATGGTCCCAATTCATCAAAGCACTATAAGATGTTCTAATGATACACATCTTTAACCATTGTCTGGATCTAGTATGAAAGCCGATAATTTCTAAAAGTTGTAAAGTAAATTTCCAACTTATAGAGTCATAGACTTTATGAAAATCCACATTAAGCACACAATTCTTGGGAGCCCTTCTTTTAGATGTTCTTAAGTAATCCTTGAGCAATTCAAATATCATCTCCAGTCTGCATACCCTCAAAAAAAGCACCTTGAGTCTCACTAATTTGAGAACAATCTTTATCCCGTTATCCTGGATCTTTGAACAGATCTTGTAAGTGAAGTTTCAACAATCAATTAGTCTATAGTCCCCTAGATTAGTAGGATTACATATGAAGGTTTTTTTAGTCTCCTTTAGCATTACCATTTTCTAAAAGAACTCTAATATTGAGAGCATATGTTAGGGATGCTTACCAAATGGGATAACATTGAGAGAATACAAAATTATATGAGATCTACATAATGATTTCGATAAAAATATTTATGGAAGAAAATTTTGATTATAGTAACAATATCCTAAATTTTATAACCAATTACCATTACAAATATGGTGAACATGGTGGCTACATATCATTAATTGACAATATGATTTTGTAATATTCAATTAGACCTTTCTTTTTTGTGAACTCGATGAATTGGTGTAAATAAGGGTAGGTTACAAGCAACTTTATTTCAGTATACATAATAATCTATAACTTTCTTTTGTTATAGAATTTTCACAAACCATCTTATACATTTTTTCTATTTTTTTGGCCATAAGTAAAAGTTCACACCTTTGCTAAATTTTCAACTTCAATAAGAATTTCCCATAAAATTTAAAAGCTAAGGTCACATTCTTTGAAATTCTTAACCATATATCATATGTTTAGATTTTCTCTGACCATTGAAACTTGGAAAAATAGACCATCACATTGTCTCAATTTTTATAAGATTTTGTTTAACTTCCCCCATTAATTCCTCCTAGGATTTCTTTTAGGAAAATTTTGACTTCCATTTTTGTAATATCATTAATCAATATAATTCTTAATTATTTCATAAATACATCTTTTTTTTAACCAATGATTAGACATATTAAGTGTTTTTTTTAATTATTCTTGATTTCTCATATTTCCAAGTTTAAAGTGAAATGCAATAATGGTAACTTGAATAACATATCAATATTAACTGCACTTGTACCTAATGTGAATATTATGAACTTGATAAAGGTACTCGAAGTTTATGTTAACAAGAACCATACTAATAATCTTAGGATTGTTGACGGATTTTAAGACATAGTTATAATAAACTATATCCAATAAGAATATAGACAAGGACCGATCGAGGTGTATGGAAAAATCACTAGAATTGGGAAATTTTTGTTTCTTTTAAATCAAGCAATGTACATATAACATTTCTTCACATTGGTACATTAATAAAATGATTTCACATTAAAGATGTCCTAAATTTTGTTATGTTGGCGCAACAGAAAAGTTGATGTTACAAACTCCAGAGGAATTAAGGATTCTGATCTATGGCCATGTCATTATATTAATATAAAATAAGATACATCAAGTGACTTACAATTAAGATTTAACTCTTTTTTAAAATCTTTTTTCTTGTATAAAATACTTAAACTACAAAACAACATACCATTCATATAGAACTTCTTGACCTATATAATTATTTAATTGTAGAGTAACATTTCCATAAAAAGGATGTAAGCTAGAGAGAATTATCAAGTAGATAACATAGTGAAGTAGTTTTCCATCCTAATAATACTATGATAAATTAAACAATCCTTATATTTAGGCTTAAATTTTAATATTATTATTAAGTTGGATGCGTCAATATCAAAGAATTTGATTAACACATACCGAATATATCGCCATATTTTTATTTTAATAATCGATTAAAATATTATTTATGTGTTCCTAAGTTATACAATAAAGTAAGTCATTAGGCATTTGGACTCGCATTTTAATAATAAGATAAATAGCCTAACTTGGGATCATATTAACCTTTTCAATTTTTCATGAAAAAGAAAATGGAAAGTTTTCAAACGAAAGAAAATTGGGAATGTATTTAGAGTGAGTGAGTGAAGATGAAGAAGGACTTTAACTGCACCATCAAAATCACCCTCATCAAGATGAAGATCAATTAATTTAAGGTTTTGAGTGGGTGGAAAAAGAGGAAAGAAGGGTAAGTTAAGGTTTTTTGTTTTCTAATTTAATTTAATTAAAATTTGATATGATAGTATGATACCACGTCATTTCCGCTAATGGTGACCCTAACGTCCTGTTATATTTGAGAAAAATTAAAAGTTTAGGTATTTAATTGTTACTTCTAAAGTTTAGACTATAATTGCAAAATTGTATATAATTTAGGATTTTTTAGTAATTAACCCTTTTCATAATGTAGCCAAATGTTATTTGTTACATTTTTAATAATGTCGCAATATCTTATTTGTTACTTTTTAATTCATGATATTAAACAATATATTTTTTATATAACATATCAACATGTTTTTTTGAATTATTTACTCATTATTATTAAATTAAATTGTAGAAAATATTATTAATTCAAAAAATTGAGCATTGTATATATAAAGTAAAATTATATAAGTATTATTAAATTATATCAATAAAAATAATATGACATTAAAGGATGATCATTTATTCTTATACAAGATATAAATGACCATTTGAACAATTTTTATAGACATAATAATAAACAAAAAGATCACTTTACAAATTATAATATGTCATACTTATATTATAAAAATATTAGAGCATAACTCAAGCGACTACCTAGTGTTGTCCATATCCTTGAACTTGTAATCATCCAAAAAGCTTAGTTAAAATCAACTAAAATTATTGTGAGAGCATTGATACAGTAAATATTTGGGTTTGATTAAAGCAAACACCACATAATTTTACCATTCATAAAATAATTAATCAACAGTTGCATCTTCATCAATTATGTGATTTGTGAAAAAGTATTAAAATTAAATTATAATACATACAAGAAGTGATAGAAAAAGTATAGGAGATAGAATTAATACCCTTTATTTTCCTCTTCATTTTTATCATAAGTGGGTCAAGTAATCTTTTGAATAACATATCATGGTTTGCTAATTTTGCTCGAGTTTCTTGTCGCCTGATTACAAAACATAGTGCTTCACATGAAATGCATGAAATTGCCTAAACTAGTATTCCTCTCTTTCCAAATATTAGATACTAACCTACCAAAGAAGATTATAAAGTTGATAAATTTCTCCTTACACATTCATCTTCTTTTAGTAATTTTATTTTTAATTGATTGAATTCAAACTAATCAATACAAAATCATTAAAATCAATTCCTAAATTAGAGCAAAAGACTAATAACAAATACTCCCTCCGATTCATAATAAGAGTCGTTTTAGAGGAATGCACGTTTCTTAAGAAAGTTAATGAAATATCTGATATACCCCTTATTAATTATATGTTAAAGTGCCTTGAAAATATAATCTATATAATCTGTGTAATTAAGATGTGAGAGAAATTAAAGGGTAATTTTGGAAGTAAAATTATAAATATGCATAAAAAGTCACAAACGACACTTATTTTGAATAATTAAAATCTTTCTAAAACGACACTTATTATGAATCAGAGGGAGTACAAAATACAGAATGCACTTCAATGTATCAATTAGGCACTTGAATAATTAATTGAGGTACTTTGCAAACTTCCCAAGACAAGCAATATTCTTAGAATAATAGCAATCTTCTTAGAATAATAATCAATCTTCCTTGAACAAGGCTGCATATAAAAGAGTAAGGTGTGAAAAAAGTTTCAAATATGCCATAATGTATATTAATCAGTTTTTGTTCAACTTTTCAAATAAAATTTCAAAGCATAATTCTTTTGAGCATAATACAACAAGTCGAAAAAAAGATTAAACATACATAATACATCTCATATGAAATCGCGTGAATAACCTTAATCTTTTCTAAAGCATATGCCATAATAATTCTTGTGTTATAATGATAACAAAGACTAGTGATAGTTTGCCACGAATTTCTCGGGAATTTTAGGTGCTTGCAACTATTCTCTTTTAGTCTAATCTTTAAAAAATCAACGAGACAAGGTTTAATCATCAATGAAGTTTTCAAGAGATTGTTTTGATTGACAATTAAGTCCTATAATTTTCCACGAAATAAAAATAATTTTTCAAAAATAAAAGTCATTTAATCAATTGGTTAGGGTAAAGCCATTATTTGGACCAGATTCTACTTAATCATTTAAAGGCGAGTGCTTCTCTAACATTTATGCTTCTTCATTTATCTAATCAATTGAATTGTAAGTATTTTCATTTTAACCTATAATATTATCTTCTAGGCCCTAATTTCCCATAGAGCTTAAGGTTCCTACATGACTTGCTTCTCTCCTATCTATATTATATTAGAAGTATTGCTAGAGAAATCCATAGAGGACTCACCAACAATTAGATATAGGTGTTTCATCTGTGTTTGAGTCCATCTCGTTTTCACTGGAGGTAGAGTGGCGTAGGAAATTTTGAAGAAGAAATAATTTTTTCATTAAATAAAATATCTTCTAAGATATCGCATCCATTAGCTTTGCCCTCATCTTCATAACCTAAAAATGGGGCCTTTTATTTGTGAAATATCAAACTATCGTTGAACTCTATCTAGAACCTCCTTCCTTTAGAGCCTTAGTTGGAAGAGGAACAAAGATATTCCTAGAAAATCTTAGCTTCTAAATAATGCCAAATTTGTAATCAAGTAGTTAAACCCCACACTTTCCATATGAAGACCAAAAACAAAGTAAAAGCTCACTTATATGAACACAGAAAAGGAGGAACAACAACAACTAGTCAGATCACGAACAATAATGGAGAAAATGATGAACATACATGACGAATTTGTTAGAGTAAAAGATAGAAGACAAATGAATAAGATGAGGAATCTGTTGGAGCATAAGGCACACAAAGACAGAAGAAGCAAAACTAGAAGAGAGATCTGTTTTTAAGCTGATACGTCTCATAAAAATGACGTTGTTTAATTAAAAAAATGACATCGTTTCTAATGTTTTTGCTCCTTTTCTTTTGGCTTCAAAATCATATTTGTAGGTAAAAAAATTTTCTTGTGAAAAATTAGAAAACAAAGATGATAGTTGGAACAAATTTGAGTTTTAGCTATTAAAATATATTGATTCAATTTTATTTTTCAAATCTCAATATTTATTTACTGAAATATAATATATCCTAATACCATATGAAAATTTGCAATAAAAGAAAAATAATTTATATTTTAAAAGACTCATATTAATTTAAAACTTTGCGAATTCTTTCTCATATATAACTTGTCAAATTCTTTATTTTTGACGTAGGAATTATTAATTAATTTGACAATAACACTTACCTAAAACATTCTGTTATA
>JAOTAX010000001.1:4417526-4432414 GCA_025629825.1 Erythroxylum guanchezii
GAAGAATACCCCGTTAGGCCAACGAGAGTATACCTACAGGATTCAAGTGAAGGATAGAGATCGGGATCAGTTCGCGTCTGCATTTGTGTTTTTCCTATTTTGTATTGAATTGTATATTCCACAATTTTCTGTATAAAATAGTATTCCGAAATGACGCAAGTGTTTTGTATTTGTGAAAGGGCCCAATTTGATTTTTGATTTCCGCAAAATGTGTTAATGATTTCAAAAAAAAAATTATACCAATTTCTGACTGATTGAGTGCTTTAGCACGCCACCCTCGTAGAGCACGGACTCGGATATCACCATCGATGTCGGGTTCGGGTCATTGCGGGAGTGGGGTGCTACATATAGACAACGTAATCATAGATGCAAATTGATTTCTAATAAATAGGTCCTCAAAAAATATTAAAGACGTACCCCATAGTAGACCTCTTATTATCCAAATATCCTATATAGTTTACATCTATGTATCCTATAACCAAATGATCACTTTGCTTATTATAAAACATAATCTCATGCTTTGATGTATCCCTCATGTACCTAAATATCTACTAGGCTACTTCTTAATCTTATCTTATAAGTTTCAATATGTACTTACTAACCTCACTAATAATATGAACCACATATGCCCCTATATAAACCATTACATATATTGAACATCCAACTACACTAATATATAGTACCCTTGATTTGCAAGAACCAAGCCAATCAGTTGATTATAAATTTTTTGACATTATTAATTAAAATTACTATTTATCTTTATGTATTTTATTAACCATATTTGATATTTTAATGCTAAAGGTAAAATTCTTGGAATAATCACCATACAATTGAAATTATCATGAGATCATAATTATAAGAATCGATTTGCATTTATATGTTATTCCTATTTTGTTCCTAGTTATTATTAGGATAAGATATTAATGAAACAATAAAACTAGAATATGTTTTGTTTCTTTCTTATAAAGAATAATTGATCTCATAAATTAAATTATGTAGATATTTAAACAAATATGTCGGTACATATTAGATAATAAGTTCAGTGAACTAACTTCTTCATGAGGACCTTAAATGGAATATTACTTATGTATATATATATTCTCTCATTATGATATTTGTATAAGTGATTCTTAGACTTTGGATTATCAAAGTATCTCATATGGGAATTACTATATTTTGATGGTATTTATAACCAATTCTATTTAGAGTAACTTAGCCAGTAGCACCTATATATAGAGATAGTTGTGTAAGTCAACAAAGTATTCATCACTTTAAAGTAATTAAGGAGAATGTTTCACTGCTCTTAATTAGTAATTATTTAAGGAATTCTCTGGCAAGAGTGAATTGAGATTTGAAAAGGTATTTCTAAATACCAATTATAAATTAATTGCTAATTATCAAGAATAAACATAATTGGATTTAAATAGAGTAGACACTAAATTCATTTTCTATGTCCAATTCAAATATTGGATAATGAAATGATTAAATTATACAATATAACCATATGCATGGATAGGTTGAGTCATTTCACTTTAATATTCCTAATATTTGGATGATCATGACAAATTGCTGGACATCAATTTTGAGCTATAGTTATACAATATTTAATTAGAAAATTAAAGATAAATTAAAAGATTTTTAATTTATATAAATTTAATGATAAATTAGAATTATAATTTATAATCATTATCAGCCTAATAAGAATCTATTGAGTCACACATAAAGAATAATTTAAAAGAAAAATCAATTTAAATTAAGTTAGAATTAATTGTTAAGTTTAGGAAACTTTGAGATAAGAGACATTTGATTTTATTAAAATTAAACTGTAATTATAATTATAATTAGACATTAATTATAATTAGTAAGTTTAATTTTAATAAGAAAAAAATCCTCATGTCTTTTATTATAAATAGGAAAATGCATAAGGGAGCTAGTACTGCTATCTAGTTCTTTTTTTTCCTTGCTTTGTAGATACTAAGATAGAGTGGATATATGAACAACTTGTAGTTAATAATTGAAGAAAAAAATTATGTAGCAATACGAATTAGGTAAATTATAATCCTATTATTAATGATTAATATTTTCCAAATTATTTAATTAAAGAGATCAGATAAACAAATTGTAAAACTTATCTTTTTGCTGCATCTGTGAATCTATTACGATTAGTTTCTCAACAATGATATCAAAATCTCCTTCAGTTATTTAAGTTTAACAAAATCTCTTTCAATTGTTTAGCTTGATTAAAGTTGCTTGTTTTTATTGATTTGATTATTTTAAGGTTTGTATTTTTTATGAATTTTCCTAATATGGATTAGGGTATAATTAATTTAGGGTATTGTGTTTATTTATTGAAACTCAAACATGCCTCCCACTTATATTTATTGCTTTTGGAAAACACAATGTGTATGTCCCTAGAGTTTTAGGAATTCGGAAAGACTTGGTTTTCAGAAAACTTATGTTTTGGATTGATTTTTCTTGGAGATTTGTTGAAGCACGTGTGCTTGGATGATTATGTTTTGGTTCTGGATAGCGAGTGTTTATGGGTGCATTTTTGTCTCTTGTGATAACCCTTCACTATTAACGATGTTTGTCGCTAGCAAAAAAGTAAGCTAATGGCGATAATCGCCACCGGCAAGGGCAGAACAAATCTCCACTAAGAAATTAATTGCAATGAAGAAGACTTTAAGATGGAGGAGAAGCATCAGTGGTAGAAGGAGATGATAGAGACAAACTAGAAATGGATGAGGCAATAACATATAGGGATGGAAATAGACCCGAGCCAGAGGGAAGAAGGAAGCCCGGCTCATGGCCTGGCCCGCTCGAAAAATTTAATAAATTGTTTTTTATATTTTTATTTTAACAACATTTTAAAATTGTAGTTACATTTGTTTAAATTCTTAAATTATTTGATTAAAATTATAATACATTTCATACATACTGTTGATAATTTGATAAGTTTTAAAAGTTATTATGTTTATTAAATATAAATATCAATTTCAAAAGAATATAAAAGTAATTGAGTTATAAAAACATATATTGATATAGCTATTATATTGAAAATGACTATTATTTTATTAAAACTATAATACATTTCATAAATACTTTTGATAATTTGATAAGTTTTTATGTTTATTAAATAAGTTATAAACATATACAAATACGTATATGTTTCTATAAACATATACATATGTGATTGAATTCTTAAATTAGTGTTAATCCTAAATGTCATTTTCAAAAGAATATAAAAGTAATTGAGTTATAAAAAATATATTGATATAATATATAGCTTTGATACGTTGTCAAGGATACATGTAAAGTAACTGATAAAAAAAAACAAGTCGAAAAGTTTCCTTTGAATTTAGAGAGAGAAAGTCTGCCTAGAGAGTGCTAAGTTGACACTGTTGTTTGCTCGTAAGGACAAGTTTTTGCATATGCTTTCGATTAACTGACTGAGCGGTTCTCAATCCTGTGACTTCCCTTGACTTAGGGGGACACTTTGCCAAGAAGGGGAGGACGCGAAAGAGGGATGAGGAGCCTCCCCTTCCTAAGTCGTCCTATAGCCAGGTGGTCTTTGGCGGCACCTCGGTGGAAGTTGCAGCGGTGGCCGCAGAGTGGTCGGAAGATCGCCCAGTTGCTATTGAGGAAGGCGACATCACGCCTATCGATGGGGAGCACTGGGGAAGCATCACGTTGTCCCATCAGTTGCACTCCAAGCTTGACAAACAATGGGAGCTTGCGGTGGTGGTGAAAATCCATGGCAGAAGGGTTAGCTACACCGTGCTCTCCAATCGTTTACGCAGCATCTGGAACCTCCGCCGTCCTATGAAGCCAGTGGACCTGGAATACGACTTCTTTCTGGCGAAGTTTTAGGCGAAAGAGGACTACCTAAACGTCCTCACTAACGGCCCTTGGACGGACTTTGGGCAAGTGATTGCTGTCCAACGATGGGTCTTGAGTTTTCATCCCTCCCAAGCCTAGATCACCCATGTTGTTGTGTGGATTAGGATACTGAACCTGCCTATAGCCATATACCACTCGAAAATTTTGACGGCTTTGGGAAACCTGGTTGGAGCCACGCTCCGACTTGATGAAGCTTCTTTGCATGCACCCAGAGGGCGTTATGCGAGACTAGCAATGGAAGTAAATTTGACTGCCCCGCTGCACTCAAGTTTAGAACTGCAAGGGGAAACATTATTGGTTATGTACGAGGGACTCCCCCAGGTGTGCTACTCATGCGGGATTGTGGGTTACTCGCTGACTGCTTGCGTCAAAGCTTCTTCTGCGCCAGTGACTGCCTCTCTAACGCCGTCCACTTCCGGTGCAGGGGAGCAGGTTACCGGCGAGCCGTTGGCGTCTGGTGTGGTTTGCCTCGGAGATGCGACGTGTAATGGTTACGGACCTTGGACGAATGTGCAGCGTAGGCGTCCTCGCTCTAGTGTGAAGGGACAACTTCAGTCTGAAAGCCGTGGGTCTCGTGCAGGAACAGCGTCTGAAGGCTCCAGGTTCACGGTGCTTCTCCCTTCAAACACGGTCCATGCAGAACATAATGAGCCGCATGAGTCCACACCGCAGCTGTCTCTGAATGACCTGGGCCGCAGGTTTCAAGTGTCTTCTTCAGGTGGGCCAGCGCCTTTGTAGCACACTGCAGCCAGGCCTAGGCCTGTGGATAAGGCCTCACAGCCCATGAATGCCACTAAGGGGAAGGCTGTGACGATTCCTTCCCAGCTCCGAAAGAAAAAGGGGCAAGCTAGCGGGAGCCAGGCCCTAGATTCCAATGTGTCCCTACCTATCCCATTACAACCTATGGACCAGGAGAGGCACTTATCAGTTGAAATACCGACGCACTCCGAGATGGTTTGTGTGAGCCCGCTAGTAGGGGATTCGCTTCAGGGGCCTGAAGAGAGGCCCCAAAACATGGAGGGGGTTGAGGAACTCGGGACGGAGGAACGTATCCCGGCCCTCTTGCCTCCAGATCCTCCTGACATTCCAATGGACTTGACAGAGCTAGAGGCTATCCCTCCGCAGTGCTTGACGTTGGGGTTAACACCCGAGCCTCACAACATGGAGACCCAGGAGTTTCGAGTTGAAAGTGGTGCAGAGCCACAGAGGTAAGGGTCTTCTCTTCCTTTCGTCTTTATGTCGATATTAATTTGGAACTGCCAAGGGGTAGGAAGATCGGTGTTTCAGACCCTCCTGCGTAATTACATCCGTAATTACAAACCGGGCATTTTGGCCTTATTGGAACTCCGCATTAGTGGCCCTAGGGCCAAAGATATTATCCTTTCCTTCGGTTTTGACTATTCTTTTCGAGTCGAAGCGGACAGTTTCTCGGGTGGTATTTGGCTCTTGTGGAAGGAGGAGTTTTCTTTGTCTATCGTCACTGCGCATGGACAGTTCCTTCACACTACTATCAAATATAGGTCGGATTTTTTTGACCTGACGGTGGTGTATATTAGTCCGCAAGGGTCTACGCAAGCCCTCCTGTGGCCTGTCCTAACCTGGATTGGTAGTAATACTACGAGACCTTAAATTGTAGGTGGCGACTTTAATGCTAAATTAGAAATTGCGGATAAGAAGGGTGGCGCTTCCTCGACCCCCGTTGTTAATAAACGTTTTAAAGATTGGGTTCAGCATTGTGGTCTCCACGATTTGGGCTTCGTGGGTTCCAAATTTACGTGGCGGAGAGGTACGCTGCAAGCTCGCCTGGATAGGGTGCTCAGATCGTCGGAGTGGATGTAGACTTTTCCCCACACTGTGAACCTTCACCTGCCCTTCCGAGGGTCCGACCATCGACCTATGCTCATCCAGCTTCGATAGCCCCAACCTCAGTTTTTTGGCCCGCCGTCTTTACGGTTCCAAAATGCGTGGATCACTCACTCCAGCTTTCCTGACGTGGTTGGGCAGCATTGGACCCCCGAGGAGGTGGCACTGAGTCGCTCTTTAGCCCAGTTTGCTCGCCACCTTATGCACTGGAACCAACAAGTGTATGGCAATATTTTCTCCCGGAAGAAGAAGTTGGTTGCTAGGCTGGCAGGGATCCAACGTGCTTTGACGGCCAATCCACGAGACTCATTGCTGAAACTGGAGGACACTTTGAGTGGTGAGCTCCTACAGGTCCTGTGCGAGGAGGAACTGTTTTGGCACCAAAAAGCCGGGTGTGAATGGTTATCCAAGGGCTATCGGAATACTAAGTATTACCATATTATCACTCTCGCCAAGCGTCAACAGCTATGCATTGAGTGACTCCAGGACCCTTCAGGGACTTTAGTATCTGAACTCGACCAGCTGCGTCGCCTTGTTCAGCAGTATTTTGTCCAACTGTATACGTTGGGGGAGGAACCGGCCTTGAACTTCCCGATCTCGGGCGCCTTCCCTACCTTTACAGAGGAGAGAATACAGGTACTTTCTAGTCCTCTCCTCGGGGAGGAAATCCAGAGGGCGGTCTTTGACATGAATCCAAATAAAGCCCTAGGGTCCGATGGCTTTAACGCCCTCTTCTTCCAAAACCAATGGGGGCCAGTTGGGCCAGTTGTGGTGTCATTTATTTAGCAGGTCTTCCAGATGAAACGGTGGGGTCAGGCTTTAAATCGTACCATCTTGGTGCTTATTCCTAAAACCCCTTCTTTGCTCCAGATCTCTTAGTTTCGCCCGATTAGTCTGTGTAATGTTCTTTACAAACTTATTTCTAAAGTGGTGGTGAATCGGTTGAAAGCGTATATGGATTACCTCACCACCGAAATCTAATATAGCTTCATCCCGGGCCGACATATCACTGATAACATTATTATAGCCTAAGAGGTTATCCATTCCATGCACAAGCAGACAGGGCAAATCGGTTACATGGCTTTAAAGGTAGACCTGGAGAAGGCCTACGATCGGCTTCGTCGACAGTTTATTCAGGAGACATTGGTCGAGGTCGGGTTACTTGAGCATTTAATCTAGGTCATCATGCAGTGTGTCACGACTACTTCTTTACAGGTGGCCTAGCAAGGGACGGTCTCGGAGCCTTTCAGACCCTCACGCAGGATCAGGCGAGGCGACCCAATCTCTCCCTACCTTTTTGTCCTCTGTATGGATCATCTTGGGCACCTCATTACTCGAGAGGTGACCTGTGGGGTGTGGAAATCGATCAAATTGAGTCACACAGGACCCCCTATCTCCCATCTGTTCTTTGCTGATAACCTTGTGTTGTTTGCGGAAGCTACTGATACGCAGACACAAGTTGTAGCTCGTACCCTGGAGACGTTCTGCCTTGCGTCAGGATAGAAAATGAGCAATACTAAGACGGGGATTTTCTTCTCGAGGAATATCTACCGGAATACTATGAGGCGGTTTAGCCACGGGCTTCAGGTCTCCAGTATGACCAATTTGGGCGATACTTCGGTGTTCCTCTGATCCATGAGAGGACGAACTACCGTATGTACCAACATATTCTTGATAAGGCCCAGTCGAAGCTAGTTAGCTAGCGTTCCAAGATGCTGTCCCTTACGGGTCGGGTTACTTTAGCCCAAGTGGTAATCTCGGCCTTGCCTATCTTCACTATGCAGACTGTCTGACTTCCACGCCAGTTGTGTGACGACCTGGAAAAACTTATGAGAGACTTTATCTAGGGGTCGACCATGTAGTGCCGGAAAATGCATCTCGTCAACTGGGAGGCTATGTGTAAGCCTAAAGCCGAAGGGGGACTAGGGCTTAAACAGCTTCGGTCTATCAATGAAGCATTGTTGGCCAAGCTCGGTTGGGACCTCCTCATGAGGCCCAATACACTGTAGGGTCAGGTACTTCGAGCTAAGTATCGACTAGACACCACGACGGTGCCTTTCCAAATTTCTAGGCCAGGGGCATCTGTTATATGGAGGGGGATTTTGGCTTCCTGACAAGTGGTTTGACAGGGCCTCTTATGGACCCGAGGTGCTGGGAGACGAATTTTCTTTTGGTTCGACACTTGGCTGGCAGGATGGGGCCCGCTTATTCATGTAGCCAACTCCTCGGTCCCTGACAACCGTAAGTTCGATATGGTTGCATCCCTCATGGATGGCCGAGGTTGATGGCGGTAGAATGAGTTTCAACGGTACCTCCTGTCTACTGTTTGCTTAGATCTTGCGCAGTATGGCCCCACCGCGGAGGATATTGGGGCGGACCAATTGATGTGGGCACCTACCCCCCATGGGAGGTTCACTGTAGCGTTGACTTATGATCTTATTGAGGGATGTTCTAGGGAGTCCACCACCTAGTTGTGGGCAGTTATCTGGAAATAGGCTGGCCTACAATAAATTAGATCGTTCCTTTGGTTAGTGGCCAAGCGTAGACTCCTGACGAATCAAAAGTGGGTGGCGCACCATATAGCTACGGATCCTAGTTGTCCTTTCTGTGGGCAGCAAGAGACTATGCTACATGTGATGCGAGATTATCCGAGGGAGACTGCGTTCTGGAGACAGTTTCCTATAGAGGTGGTAGACTCGGCTTTTTTCATGCAAGCTGAGGCGATGTGGTTGCAGTCTAACCTCACTCAATTCGTTCAGGTTCAACGGACTGTGTGGGCCACTATTTTTGAAGTCGCCTACTGGTTTCTATGGAAGTGGCGTAATAATAGTCTGTTTGAACCCAATTTTACTTGGCCAGAGAAGGGGTCCAGGATCACTTTTGAGTATGTCGACTGGATTGTGAGAGCCTAGGTGTTAGAAAACAAGGTTTTCTTGGCTTAGGGGGTTCCGGTGGTCACCCTGGTGGGCTGGACTGAACCCTCGGAGGGTTGGGTTAAAGTCAACACGGACGGTGCGGTAAAGCTCGGAGCCTTTAAGACCTTAGCGGGAGGGTTAATTTGTGACTGTCATGGGAAATGGTGTGGAGGCTTTCAACAAAACATCGGAAGAGCCTCGCCTTTAACGGCCGAGCTCTGGGGTGTGTTCTCCGGCCTTTCTCTAGCTTAAGATCTGGGGTATCGTAGGGTGGTCACAGAGGTGGACTCCCTTGAGGTTATTAACATCCTCTCTGATCCGCACGTTGGACTAACTGGGTTATTTTTTTGGTGATAGGTATCCGGGAGCTCTTACAGAGGCCTTGGGAGATCCACCTGTAGCATGTTGTCCGAGAGGAGAACAAGTGTGCGAACAGTTTGGCTACCCTTACAGGCCTTCTTCATCCTGGCCTCCACGTCCTCCAGGAGCCAACTTTTGGCGTCCAAGAGCTGCTTTACAACGATGCGCACGGACAGTTGTACTCTAGAGCGGTGCATTGATCTAGTTTTATTTTTTCCCTTGTAAGAAAAAATAGCTTTGATATATTTAAAGGGATTACCATAATCATTATAATATGTAGCTATGACAATATTGTTGGAATTATTTGCTATAAACAAGTTAATTTAATTTTAATTTGGTAATTTTATTATAACAATTAATTATAATGAAAATGTTACGAAATACATATTCAAAAGTGCTAAAGTTGAGCTAATTAAATTGAATTTGGTTAAACATATGATTATATAAATAAATAATTAATTAGGAATTTTAATTCAATTGGTTAAGAATTTTAATTCAATTCATTAGGAAAATTCATTAAGTTAATTATAGCTAAGATTTTCAATTAAATTAAATACAAATTTCAATTTTATTTAAATAATTTATTACTTATTAAAAAAGAGAATTTGTAATACCAAATTCATTAACTATAGTAATCATTACTATTCACAAATGATTATCCAAATCATTTTACAATAAATGATACAAGTTACAAAAATTAGGATAATATGATGAACATATAATGGACAGTCGGACAGACGAGACAAAGCTTGGACACTAGATACTGGAGACTGGAGTGAGAGAGCAGCTAATCATTGTACTTGTTGATAGGATCGTTAACAGTTTCGATCAAATCATTTGTATGTACAAACATTATATTCAGTAATGCAATATTAAAATTAAAAGAATATTTAGGACATTGTAATATTTAATAAACAATTAAATATAGCTTCATCTTCATATATTTGATCAAAATAATGTGCAATCGGTCGATTAATATTCACATCCTTCACATTAATACTTGTGCTTGTATTAACAGAAAAATAAAAACACAATATTAAGTAAGATAATATAAAATTGATATATTAAAAAGAAAAGAATTTATCATCAATATCTTCATCATTTAACCAACTTTGGGCACACATAAGGGCTTCCACATTATGAGGATTAAGTCCAGCATGATGAGGAAAAATAACCCGACCATTAGTACTAAAGGTAGATTCTGAAGCAACGGTGGATGTTGGAATAGTCAATAAGTCTCATGCGATCACTTACATAATCGGAAAAGCATTTCCAAACTTCTTCCACCATGACAATATATCGAACTGCTCACCTTCAGTTTCTAGCACAACTGATTCGGTTAAATATCTAACTCCATATTATAAGAAATCCTAGCTCTTTTCTCTTTCAAATTTTTTTAAAGAGAATATGACATTGTTGGGTTAGAAGACGAAACCGAACCCGAAATCGAACTGCCTGCATTTCTAAGATCCACAGTCTGACTTTTCTCCAATATGAGTTGATAATCATTAAAAAATTAATACCATAATTGTTTAATGCTATCTACATACTCTTGAGCTCGATCACTGTACAATGAACTATAAATAAATTCAACCTCGTCTATCTTGTAGCTATAACAGCTATTCAATGTCTCAGATCCTTCAAGATCTTTCCATATCACAAATCTTTCAAAATCTATTGTAGCTGCCAACACATTCAAATATATTTGAATTAGTCTTAGTTGTTACAAGATTTGGGGTAAAGTTTTTAGGAATTAGTTTTTCCCTGTAAAGCTATATAAACCAACGATGTATACATAATCAACTGTACCTTTTTACTGAATCCAAAACTCTGTTATGGTATCAGAGCTCTTTCTTTCTAAATGATCCTATCAGAGTTTCCTTCTTCCTTGAATATTTACGTCTCTCTTATCACCCTTGTTGTCCATTCTTTTTTACCACCATCAACACCTCATCCAACAATATTAGTGAAAACACAATCCATAACACCAATGCCCCACACAGGGCATTGATAAGCATCAATGTTGCAGCTCAAACTCCCTTAAAACTCATCTCATCCAATTATATCTTATGGAAGCTTCAATTTCATACTCTGTTTATAGGATATGACCTCTTAGGCTATGTTGATGGCTCCAAACCTTGTTCTGAGAAAACAGTAACAGTAGCTAGAGTCACTACACCAAATCAGGATTCATCATGTGGACAAGACAAGATCAGCTCATTCTCAATGCCATCATCGACTCCATCTCACCACAAATCATTCCATTCATAGCCACTGCAAAAACCTCCAAAGAAGCATGGGCTACTCTAGCCAACATTTATGCCAAACCATCATGAGGAAGAATCAACATATCAAGAATCAACTCAAAAACATCAACAAAGTTACCATGTCCATCATAGAATTTCTACAAACAATCAAAATCAAGGCTGATGAATTTGCTATCCTTGATGCACCATTATCTGAGGAAGATCTCACTGATAAGATTCTTGATGCCTTTGCCGAAGATTATAGAGATTTAGTTCGTGCAGTTCAAGCAAGAAACAACCCCATATCATTTGATGAATTGTATGAAAAGCTTCTTCATTTTGAAGCTTGTAGTGTCAACAGTAAAACAGAACCATCCCACTTTCCAGCCTCTGCAAACTATGTCAGTCGAAACTTCAATGGAAAAAGAAACAACGTTGCTCCTCCTACCCAGTCAAATAGTCGAAACTCAAATAATTAAGCCTAGCGTAACAGTAATCAGAACCACAATTCCAACCGAAATCCACATCCTTACCAAGGCTACTATCAGATGTGCAGAATCCAAGGTCATACAGCTAGAAACTGTCCCTCATACCAAGTGATTCCAATTACAAATGGCAATTTAACCAAAAGTTCCTCATCTTCATCTCAACCCCAAGCCAACTATGCTACAACAAACAAAAAGTGGCTAAAGGGTAGTGCTGCAACTCATCATGTCACTTCTGACTTAATCAACTTATCTTTTCATGCACCATATGAAGCCCCTGATGACATTTTGATTGGAGATGGCATAAGTCCTCTCATAACACACATTGGTTCCACTTCTTTAAACACCTCCAATTTCAAGTTTGCATTAGATAATGCTCTTTGTGTACCAAGCATGAAATGCAATCTAATTTCCATCTATCAATTTTGCAATTCCAGCAATGTTTCCGTTGAATTCTTACCTTCTTATTTTCTTGTGAAGGACCTTCACACAGGGACGTTATGTTTGAAAGGTAAAACCAAGGATGGAGTTTATGAGTGGCCAAATACTTCACCCATACTTGCCTTCTCCGAAGTCAAAGCCACATCATCTGAGTGGCACTTAAGATTATGTCACCCTACTTTTTCAATTCTTTAAAACATTATGTCATCACATAACTTAGAATTATCATCATCCATCGAGTCGTCTTGTAATGTATGTCGTTGCAATAAAAGTCATAAATTATCGTTTTCCAAATCATCCCTTATTTCTCATAATCCACTTGAAATCATTTTCACAGTTATATGGACATATTCAATCACTACCCATGATGGCTTTAAGTATTATGTCATATTTGTTAATCATTACACCAAGTATATTTGATTTTATCCTATAAAACAAAAATCAGAAGTCAAAGATATATTCATAAGATTTAAAGCCATACTCGAAAAGCACTTCAATCTTCACATCAAAACCTTATATTCTGACAATGGAGGTGAATCCCTTGCCTTGTCACAATTCTTAGCCTTAAATGGTATTTCTCATCTTCCAACCCTGCCTCATACACTATAACATAATGATTTTACTGAAAGAAGACATCTCCATATTGTTGAAACATGTTTAACCTTGTTAACTCATGCAACAATTCCTACCATACACTGGCCATAAGCTTTTGCCATAGCTGTCTATTTAATTAATAGAATGCCTAAACCAACTCTTAATCTTCTTTCACCATATGAGAAAATTTTTGGTACAACATCGAATTATACCAAACTCAAAATATTTGGGTGTCTCTGTTACCCTTGGCTTTGTCCCTATACCAATCACAAGCTTGAAGAATGATCAAAACCATGTGTATTTTTAGGATACTCATTAACACAAAGCGCTTACCTTTGCTTTGATCCATCTTCTAACAAGACATACACATCTAGACATGTCAAATTTGTTTAGTCATTTTTTCCCTTCATAACCTTAGGTTCCACTTCACCAACACATGATTCTGTTCCCTTATCAACTTGGATTCCTCCACCTTTACATGTTAAAATAAATCAACTAGCCATTCAGCCACTAACTAATCCATCTACTGGATTAACCTTCAATTAGTCTGAATCTCAGTGTGAGAACTCGACTCCAATTACCCAGTTAGCATCCTTACTTGAAACCATATCCACTCACTCTTCTCATCCTATGCAAACAAGAGCCAAAAATAACATTCACAAACCTGTCCAATGTTTGAACCTTATCACTTGCTTGCAAACTTCTGACCATCTTGAACCAACCAGTGTCACTCAGGCCATCAAAGATCCAAAATGGCGTCAGGCAATGTCTGAAGAATATGATGGTTTGGTTAGAAATGGGACATGGGAGTTAGTTCCAAATGACTCTAATCACAATGTAGTTGGTTGCAAATGGATTTTCTCACTAAATATAATTCTAATGGCTCAATTGACAAGTTCAAAGCACGCCTAGCTGCAAAAGGCTTTCATCAATGACTAGGAGTTGATTACTATGATACATTCAACCCTGTTGTCAAATTGACAACAATACATCATATGTTTAGTTTTGCAATCAGTCCTGGATGAAAGCTACAGCACCTGGATATAAATAACGCATTCTTACAAGGTAATCTTTATGACACTATTTATATGAGCCAACCTTCTGGATTCATTGATCAAGACTACCCACATCATGTTTGCAAACTACGAAAAGCAATATATGGACTAAAGCAAGCACCTCGAGCTTGGTATCATGAGTTAAAGCAATTCCTACTCAAGTTTGGATTTCATAATTCTCATTCTGATACCTCACTTTTCATCTACAATTGTCATGTTCAACATCTATACTTATTGGTCTACATTGACGACATAGTAATTACTGAGAGAAGCGCTAAGTTCTTGGATCAATTTGTTCAGTCCTTAACACAAAAATTCTCCCATAAAGTTCTTTGTCCACTATCATATTTTCTAGGCGTAGAGGTTATTCCCAATCAAAAAGGAATACTCCTATCTCAAAGAAAATATATCCTTGAACTACTTTCAAGAACCAACATGATTGCCTATAAGCCTATCCAAACTCCCATGTGCTCCACGGCTAAACCATCTCTCAATTCTGGAGATCCTTTACTGGATGCATCTGAATATCGAGTAGTTGTGGGAAGTCTACAATACTTATTACTCACTTGCCCAGATATAAGTTTTACTATCAACAAGCTCTCTCAATATATGCACAAACCAACTATAGAACAATGGTCTCTTGTCATGCAACTTCTAAGGTATCTTTGTGGAATAATGACTCAATGCCTTCAAATTGATCTCCAATCTCCAGTTTCATTACATGCCTTTTCCTATGCTGATTGGGGAGGAGAACGACACTTATCAATATACTGCTGCATATATTATTTTTCTAGGCCGCAATGCAATTTCATGGAGCTCTAAAAAGCAAAGAATTGTTGCAAGATCATCCACAGAAGTTGAATATAGATATGTTGCTAATACAACTTCTAAAATCAGTTAGATCACCTCACTGTTGCTTAAACTTGATATTCAATTACCTTCTTGTCCGGTTATATTGTAACATCCCGTTACTGGTAGCAAAGGGTATTATGGTAATGTTGGGTCAGACTGATAGATTTCATTGCATTC
>JAOTAX010000001.1:4455840-4477202 GCA_025629825.1 Erythroxylum guanchezii
CCATTGCCACCAACCACAGCCTTCTTCTTTGACAACCAATCAATGCAGCCTTCTTTGACAATGTGGAGGGGCCAAGCATGCAACAGTATTTCTTCCCAAGTTTATATGTTTGATTCGCTATATCACACAATCTCTCATGGAAAATTCCAATTGTCTCACTATTATCCATCTTCAGTTCTTCAAACCTTACAGCTAACATATGAAGTTTTGAGGCTATCACAGATTTTGATCCCTCATGTATAGTATGCAAAGTATCCCATGCTTCTTTAGCCAATTCATAGGTTGATATCATTGAGAAACGACCTTCATCCATAACACAAAAAATGACATGCATGGCTTGAGAATTTCCAAGTGCTCTCTCTTCTTCAACTCCTGTTCATTTAGATGGATCTTTCAGTACTATTTTTCCCTTGTCATTGGTCACCATTGGATATGTCCAGCTATGTAGCACTGAATTCCATGCCGTTGTTCCATGTGCTTGAATAAAAACTCTCATACATGCCTTCCATGCAGGATAATTAGAACCATCAAACAACGGTGGCCTGGTAATCGATGCACCTTCTTTTGTAGCCATGTTTGCGAAATGCAGATCTACACCAACTTGCTATAGGAAGTTCTGATTAGGTGACCTTTCTCTAATACCAATTGATAGAACCGTAAGGGTGTATTAGTTTTGCAAACTCTTCGAATTACGAAAATCGTTTCTAGCACAATCAAAAACTAGAAGAATTAAAATGCAACAAAATAAATAAATACCAATATTTGTCAACGTAGTTCTGCACACCCTACATACATCTGTGGGGCCCTCACCCAGCTTAATATTTTCATCAAAGGACAACGATAGTTTTACACAAGGCTTTAATAAGCCGACTCCACTTAACCCTTGACACTACCACTCGTCCGTACTTCCTATGAAAGTGATTCACACTTAATAACACGATCGACTCGCATTAACCTTAACATAAGATTTTTCTCAACAATCTTTTGAAATAAGAACAGTGAATAAATCACTCAAGTGATTAAACAAACAACTCAACACTCAAGAAGACACTTGACAAAAAGATAAGTAATAATTTCCTGCACAATCACGAAACCATGAGCAACTAAATAATCACGTAGGTATCATCACTAGACTTCCAGTTCACGCACACTATCCTTCAACCCATAATAATGCCTTTCAAACATGAAGGTTCAAGCAAACAACAATATATCTCCAGCTATGCCCCAATTTTCTATACACTGAAAGCCATATGATCTGCCCATTCACCAACGATAAAATGCACCAAGATACAGATGAAGAACAACTTACAAGCCAAGTGACTCATGTGTATATTTAGTAGAAACAAGATCACGCATGATACACTAAATAAATGCCCAGTAACAACTTCACCAAGTCAAACACAATTCAAGTGCAGTAGCTGGGTCACGCTTGCATCAACACACCTTTAGCTGTCTCCAATTTTCTTCACACTTGGCAACTTCACACACACATCTTCCTCAAAACAGTAAGAATGTACAAATCAAAGACCACACACTTTTTTCTCTTTCATTCAACATAAACATTTATCAAAAAGAACCTCACCAAATCACTAACGTAATTGTTGCCAAGAGACAAACACCCAGTTACCCATGCAAATAGGACAAAACTAGAAAAATTCATGCCAACATCTACCAAGAAAAGAATCCCAAATCACTCACATATCTACTTCAAAGAACAGAGCAGTAAAATTCAAGACTTGGAGACCTTACGCCACCTTCTCACACATCATCTTGCATTATCTATATCTCAAAAAGAAACATGATCCATTGCAATCTTTATTCAAGATTGACTTCTATTTGTGCAACAACACTTATCCAAAAAGCTAATTCAAGTAATAGTTCTTGATTTATATTTTTAATCATTATTTAATTATCTAATAATAAAAAATGTCAAAATTAAAATAATAAGATATAGTGAATATCCTAAGGGAGTTTTTCAAGTCAGAAGGAGCTTGAATTTTGATGTATTGTATATTGATGATTTGATCAATAAAAGATTGGCTTTGTCATAACTTTTATGTTTGTCCCTTTTGATTTTTTGTGCAAAACACTTATGAGTGTGAAATGAAAAAGAAAGACTGAATTAAATTTTGTGACATTAATCTGTATGACAATTAATACAAAGTTCTTAGAATGACGCTATGAGGTGACCGTGAGTTTTGTGATACCGGTGCTTGATGAGAAAGTAGGTGGCTCTCAAACACGTGCTCTATCAGATCGGTTTTTGGAGCTTGTATAATTGCGCTGATATTGGTGCTATGAACGAGAGAATGGACTCAGCTCAGATTAATTTGCTCGGGTATATCATCAAGTAGCCAAGTATAGGTGGCTTACTTGGTTTATCTCTCCGAATACAAATGGCAGACGCTGGAAAAGAAAGATGATAAAACCAGTACCAAGAGCATTGGTCTTCGAACAACAATTTCATGGCGCATAAATAAAAGCTCCATTGGGATTTTTCTGCAACCTTTTCCCTTTTGGTTCTTGTGACAATCCGACCAGCCCAACTCGAACCGGTACAAAGTCAGTAGATTAGGCTTAGTTTAATTGAGCTCCATCTAGGCATGGCTCAACTCAAAACCCAATAACTATAAGGAAAACAATATTCTATTTTTTTTACTTTAAATTTTTAAAAAATCAGAATCTAACTTCGGGCTATCCGAGCCCAATCGAGCCTTGTGCTCAGCTTATTGCCACCCCTCCGGCAAAATGCAAAATGGAGTTTATCCTCAAATTTTTAAGTCGAAATTGCTTCTTTGGTTTTCACTTCCCTTCACGTGATAAGTATGTAATGCAATGTCATTCACAGAAATCTTGTCTTAAAAAGTGGTTGTACCATCCAGAGAAGCTAATTGATTGGATTTTAAAAGCTTCCACAGTTTGAGAGCTAATTACGAGGAATGTCCTAATCAATCCATTGCAATCATGGCACAATTCTTCCCTATCAAACCATAAGCAACTAAATTTTTACGACTAGTTATTCGAGGCTGAAATATAGATGGATCCTTCCGAGTGGTTGATGCGAGTAGGGTTAGCTACAACACAAACTTCCTGCCTCCTCATAGTGCTCTTCAAGTTAATTTCACTTGCTTTTTGCATCAATAGCCCTCTTTGCAAAAGATGGCAGACAGAAAGATGCTGTGTGGATCTGAAATTAGCAACATCAGATTATCATTGCTTATCAATTTTTGGTTCTCAAGTGGAAGGTAAAAAGATGCAAAATTTGGTAGAAAATAGTTGACAAACCTCTGAGTTGTAGAATTTTAATGGCCGGTTCTGGTTATCAATAGCTTCCGTAGGATTGACAGGGTGCTTGAAATCAACTGGAGGTCCATCGGTAGAGCAAAGCATGAAACCAATAACCCCACTGAAACAGAACATCAAATTGTAACATCAGCAGCAAAGAACGTCAAATGTACAATGGATACAAATAGGCTGTAAACGGCCAGAAAGAGGGAGTCCGTCTTATATTGAGATCCAAATTATGGGAACAAACTGGGCTACAGCAAGGAAGGCGAGGGGAAAAGAAAGTAATAGATGGATGATGTTAACCACAAACCTTGGATAAGTTGGAACAGTGGTCCATGCATAATTGACAGAGCCTTTAAAGACCCGGCGACAGTTTGCCACAATATCCTCAATGATGTGCAGGTGAAGCCATATGCTTTCTGCCTGAGTACATACAACTCCTCCTGGACGAAGTGCCTTTGCTACAGACTCAAAAAAGGGTTTTTCGAAGAGCTCCTGTGCGGGACCTGAGCAAATCGAAACAATGGTACCCACATGAAAAGGATAACTTGGAACTTGATGATTGATCTCACGAAATTCCATCGACATTTATAAAGAAAGTTGCCAATCACCAATGGGATCAGATGAATCTACAATAATTGCATCGTAGGTTCCTTCAGGTACAGCCTTTAAAAATGCCACCCCTGAAATGTTAACATCAAACTTTAACAGTGATTGCAAGGAAGGTCGAGAAGTATGTATAAAATAAGGCCAGGGTCCATTCATACCATCACCAATATGTAGTGATACACGGGGATCCTCAAATCCAAATGCTACAGCGGGAAAATATTGCTTTGAAACCTGTAAAAACATAACCAGAATGTTCAAATCATCTAGTCAAAGATATACAAAAACCAATGGCTAATATACACTGTTGAAGTCTTGAAAGAATTCACATGACATTGTTTTATATCACAAGAAGCCAAAATCATTTGTTTCAGAGACAAGCCTAATAGTAATTTCAACATGGGAAAGACTAAAACGAAGGCAAACCAACTCACATCAACCACCATCTTATCTATTTCACATATATCAATATGTTCAACAGAAGAATGTCGCGCAACTTCCCGCAGGACCCCTCCATCTCCTCCACCAATTACCAAAACCTGCAAAAACAAAAGAAAAAATGAGGGAACAAAATGAAGAAACTTTATAGTCAAGTTTTCCAATTGCAAGGTCTTCAGAAAATTGAACCATGTCAGTAAGTTACTTTCAACAAGTTATAATAGAATAATAAATAGGTACTTTGTCTGATGGTAAATTTTTAACACTCCTGACTTCAACTCTTCTCTCATATATTTCATAACCCTCAAGGTCTGATCTTGAAGTGTCAAGTTACAATATGATCTCCCTAAAGAAAATCTTCATGCATGATATTCCTTGGTTCTAAAGTACAAAGTAAAGTTCTAAAGAGTGGTCATGGTTTGCAATCACGGAATTTAGCAGTTGCAGATCATGTTATACTATAAATTGCGGGCGTCACAGTCAGGATTTTTCTTCAAAAGCACCATATCCTGTTGGAAATTTTGCAAAACATAAGGTAAGAGCATTGTGGTGGGATGTAGGTGCTGCAGCTATAACGACCTGCAGAATAGGCCTCAACATGTGTGTAAGCCGTTGGTGAATGTTAAGGATTACATCCGCAATATTGTAGCTTCAGTTGCGGTATGCTATTTCAATCCCTGGACAAAGTATAGTACCTTCTTCGGAATTGGAATTGAGCAAAGTGGAAGGTGAGTAATCATTTCTTGATATGCGCATTCATCTCTCTCTGTTAGTTGAATCACGCCATCCAGTACGAGTACTTTTCCATATGTTGCTGACTGCATAAAAGATAACAGGACCCCAGTTTAGCATCCAATTGAATTTAAAAGCTGCAAACTGCAAATGCAGCCAAAACAACAGTATAGGAGCCTTACAAAACAACCCATTACCTGAAAGACCATAACTTTCTGATAGTCAGACTTCCCTTCAAACAATACCTTCTCTACCTTAAGGGAATGTGCCTCCCCTGAATTGTTAAACATGAAATTTCAGAAGCAATAGAACAGTAAAACTCTGGCCCTTAGAAACGTAAGGTATACAAGGACGTGAACGAAACTATGCCATCGGTATCTATCAGACTTCATCAAACAAGCTATAACCTGAAGAAAAGTAAAATTATAAAAGATGATGATGCACAACATGGGTAATGGACTACTAGTAGTTTCATTAAGGATATATTTAGACCCCTGGTCACAGACGACTAGACGAGTATAGGGTAGAATAATATGAAAGAGAAGGTAGGGTCTAATAGGAACATTCAAACAACATCGTTTTAATAGGTGTTTCATGGAGCCACTATATGTAAGCACACCATTGAAGAGAGCATACCCATCCCTAAGGTCTAACTAACAGACGGCCGAACATCATTCTGAATACAATAAAGAAGATGTGATATCCTCAAATGGAAAATACTAATATTACAGCGCAAGAGAACTTGCACCAACGTTATTCGAAACACAAACAGAAAATTGATCAAAAGATAGGACGAGCCAACCGGGAATTATAAACAAACGATGCAATCTTTAATCCCAAACAAGGTCAAGCTGCGTGAAAAATCCAAACAGAAAAATTCAAGTAGAAAGAGCTCTGCAATGGAAACTCAAAAGCTTCCGGGATTCACTATTTTCACACAACCAAGCATAACGAAAGAATACAAAAAATCGGAGAAGAAACATACCAGGCCACATTGGGCTAATCTCTGAGAACCACCCAGGAATAACAGTCGATATATATTGTGAGCTGATGCTATTTTCCGTCTCCATGGTCTCCGTGGTCGCTGAAACTCCATTTTCTTCATCTTCTCTTGCCCTCTTCACAGGAAAATCACAGGACACAACACCATCTTCGGCCATGGACACCTTTTTGCTCTCCAAGTCTAACCTCTTTCACGCACCCAAAACCCCTAAAGCTTCAACCTTGAAACACCAACCAAAACTGGGCACCGAGACCGAGAGAAAACACACTTGTTTTTGGGCCTGCAACTGTAAGCTTTACATAAAAGCTGAGGGCAGGTTACGCTATAGACGTCAAATTCCTCATATATAAAATAATGAGTAAAATGAAACAGTAACAACAATAATATGAAAAGTAAGCTAAAGTAAAAGAACAGTAGCATGGTATCGTACAGAAAGCATCCGCTTGGTAGAAACGCGGCTTTTGTGTTGGCTTTTTCTGTTAATTACATTCTACCAGTGAGAGAACAAATGTCTCTGACAGAGGTCATAATTTAGTGCAGGGTTTTGGTTTTGAATGGTCCACAAATTCAGATGCTCTTGATCGTATTTGTATAATATTAAATGATAAGGTTCTCAAGTAGTAGCACTTTTTCATCCTTGCCTTACATTTGTCATATCACCTTTCTGTTCCTCTCTTCTTCTCTTGATACGGGTGTCACTAGCGTTAGAGATGGTAATGGACCCATCCGACATTATACTTTTTTAAAAAAACATTAATAAAATGTCGAAATTTAATGCTTTTTTATCGAGTCATAGGCTGGGTTGGGATAATTTTGTGCTTTTTTATCGAGTCATAGGCTGGGTTGGGACAGTCCCAACCCCAGCATGACTCATGACCCGAACAGGTTAAACAATCGCAGCATACAATTCGATCAATTCGGACCAAAGTCGGATTGGATCAGATAATCTGGCCATATTTGTCATTCCTAACTAGTGTATGGACTCTCACCTTTGTACTTTGACTCCATTATTTAGTCTTCTGGTTGTTTTCAGGGTTTCCTAGTGAATTGAGTATTCTAGCACGACTTACGAGTTCTTAGTAGTCTGAAATTCACGGATTGGTATTCGGACAACACATCCTACTAAAGTCTACCATTAGTGGGGACTGTTTATTCACTCCTTTGATTGGCGACCTTCATAGAGAGGACAAGTCTGAGTTGCCAAATTGGAGTTTGTATTTAGACTTAGTCTATGCTTTCAACGGTCAGTTGTTGTGTACTTAATAAAAGAGTCAAAATAGGAAATGTTTTCCTTTTCAAGGAGATCATGATGCGATCAAAAGAATAATAAGAAGCGAAATCAAGATTGAATGGTAGGATGAATTAGTTGTGGGTCATTGAAAACATGGGAAAATCAAAATTCATTAAGGCAGCATGATAAGGTTGAGGTTAGGACGGCCACAGGTGGGCTCAGCCTACCTTATATATATAGATAGATTGTCAAAATGTCGGTTTTGATAAAGTGATGTCATTTTTGAAGTAATGATCAAGTTATAAATTGAATTAATCTGACCTATATATGTGACCCAGTCAATCCAATCTAAAATAGAGCTGAATTGGGTAAATCGAATCAAAATTGACATTCTTAATTAAGATTTGGGTGAAAGAATGACAAAGATAAAGGTCAATATTGTGAAGCCTCGTATAGAAGTACAAGTTGATTAGGACTTCAATGAGAAAGTTCGTGGTTTTATGAACTCTTTACACATGGAAGTTTGGCTTTTATTCTATTTGAGTGTAGAAAAGCAAAACAAATCAATTAACAAGACCCCTGAAAACTTCAATGACAATCCTCTATTCAATATTAAAATGTCCAATTTTGTTTAATGCCCAAAAGAATGTCGTTCGACATTAAACAATCTCTAAAGTAGTTAAAATAATATTGTTTTGAATATTAAATATGATTGGACAGAGTAATATTATTCCTGAGGATCCGAACTCTGGTATCTAAGGAATTAGTTGTAGCTATTGAACATCCTCAAGGGGCAATTCATGTCCAGCACCTCCAGCGCCGACGAAGCTATATGGAGCTACATGGGGGCATTGGGTCTCTCAAGATTTTTTTAAAAAAATATTTTTAATATATATATATATATAAGGACAGAGTTATTTAAGGGTTAGTAGTATACTGGGCTCTCTAAAATTTCAAAAAATAAATATTTAGACTCTCCTATATTAAATTTCTGGCTCCGTCACTGACCTCGAGCCCCTTATATGCTCATTTTACAATGTGGGAACAGATGGTAATCACGCCAAACTGGACAATCCCACGTTTTTCAATTTGTTAAGACTTTAGTCTCTATCATTGTTCAATAATTAATATTAGAGTTAAGTAGTCGAAACAAAGTTTGAGGTTCATAGACATCCTCTTTTTGGCCTTTAGTTCTCAGAAAAGGAAAAATCAAAGCGATAATGAAAGAATTAGGTGACACTAAACACCTATCGACTACGTAAATTGAACATGTGTTGAAAAGCATAATGTTTTTTTCATGCAAAATTAATAATTTTACTTAAGTAAAAATATAAACCTCTTTTGATATTTTATTTATTAAAAAATGGCTTTATTATTTTAAATTATAAAAATGAATCTTGTAATATTAAAAAATTAAATATATATTTTATATTTTTAATACATTGTGTTATAATGGACAGTGTTTATATAAATATAATTTTATGTATAATATTTAATGACAATACTAATAGAGAGAGATGGGGTATTCAAATAAATAAGAAAATGGTGCTTCTTCTTCTCTTTAACATCGTGGATTTCTTAAATTTTACTACAACAGAAGTTGTTTTTGGCGACAAAAATTTTTGTCAATGAAAGACAAACAGTTGTCGCAATAATTTTTTGGTGACGGTAAAAATTCGTGATATAATTAAATGGTTATCGAAGCCCGATCGAAAAACATTATTTACAAGATTTTCAAAAAATTGTTGCCTAACATTTTTTGCTCCGATCAGGAATCTATCGTCAAAAGGGATACGCAAGGATAAAAGAAATTGTCGTGAGTGATTTATTGCGACGCTTTCATTTCTTGGCTAAAAGTTATTAGCTTCGTTAATGTATGCATAGGTAACAATTTTTAGAGACGATTTACTTTTGGTAGCAAAATATAGTTAGCTATGTTATTAGCTTCGTTAATGTATGCATAGGTAACAATTTTTAGAGACGATTTACTTTTGGTAGCAAAATATAGTTAGCTATGTTTCCAGCACGTAGCTAAAGGTTAGTAACGATTTTGTAACAGTAGCTAAAAAGTTTTGGCGACGAATTTTGATTTTTATTTTAATAATTTATCATTTAATTATAATAATTGGTAACATATTTAATATATCTTATTGTTTGTAACATTGTTTGAATAATAATTAACATTTTTTGAATTATAATTAAGTAAACAAAAATAAAAATACAAGTAATTAAAAATTAGAATATTTTATATAAAAATAAAATGCAATTAAATGTTAGTTACAAAAGTTAACAAAAAAAACTTATGTACAAACTAAGACTCCTCCTCATCGTCACTACTACTTACATACTTTGACGCAAGTATTTCTTTGACCATCATTTTAAGCTTGGTCAACTGTCTTTCAATATGATATAATTTTTATTCATTACGTTCTAATTTTTCTTCAGTACGCTCTAACATTTCTTCAGTACGATCTAACTTTTCTTCATTATGTTGTAATTTAGCTTTAAACGACTGGTTCTCCTCTTGAAGTGTCATTATATATGTTGGTCGTGATGAGGAAGAACTAATTGACTTAAGGCCAAATCTAAGACCTTCGATGTAGCCTGATCTTGTACCAAGGACGTTGTTACAAATGTCATCTATATTTAGCTCATTTCTATCAAACAATGATCTTTGCAATGACTCCTGCATCTTATTCTATTTTTAAGAAAACAAAATCAATATTTAATTCAAATATAATTATTGAGTACTACATAAATAAATAAACTTAAAAATTAAACAAAATTTTATGCTTTCATAATTATTCTACGCTTCTTCAGAAGTCCAACCTTCACCTTCCTTATACTGTGTTAGTTTGTAGAGTGTGATCTTATTACAATTTTGTCCATGTAGTTCTTTATCACTCTATTTTATGAAAAAAAATATAATAAATAATATTGTATTTACTGTTATAATTATGACTTCTAACGAAAGAACTTACAAATTCATTTTGTACGACAACAAATAATTTGGAGCCAATGTTGTGAGGAGTTTTCATTTTTTCCTGTTAACCTTAGCTTTCTCACACTTTTCCTAAAAAAAAAGAAGTATTCATTAAATTGTGTAACAATATTAATGAAAGTAAATGTGGGGAGAAAGAAGACAAATCTTAACATTGGAAAATACCTAATAATTACACATTTGACTCCAATTTTCTTGATACATCTATTCAGGAACATGTCGCTTTGCCTCCTCATTGGAAGGAAAAGATTTATAGTATTTATGCAGCCGATAACAATGGTCCCTGGCTCTTTGTTTTAACAGTGAGGTCACATAACTTGAAACTTCAAGCTTATTGATATCGATGATATTGAGTTTCATTTGTGAACAACAAGTAAAAGTTCAATTAATATTTAAATAAGTAAAACAAAATTGCATATAATTAATTGAATCAAAAAATTACTAAAACTTTGTCAAAAGTATTCTCTATCAAGTTATCTTGCTTCAACTACTTAGTGCGTTAAAGGTAAGGTAATTTAATCCTCACAGTGATCCCTAACTCACTAGACAATTTTGCCAATTGAATCTTGTCAATATGATGACCTTGTGAGGTATCAAAATGAACAGACATCTTGCTATTCATTGTAACATTCATGTATTGCAACTCAGAACCTTTAGTGATATCTCTACCTCCTTTTTTTGATATCGATATTAGAACCTAACAACAAAAGAAAAATGATAAGATGAAACACATTAAAAATGTAAATATATATTTGAGCAGAAGTCTAATTATAGGTGGTAAAGTTTAACAGACTTGAAGATCCCTTAGCATTAGTTGAGGTCGATAGAGGTTGCTATTGACTAACTTCATTGGTGGTTGAAGTTGTTAGTTATTGACTATGGTCAAATTCATCTAGTTATCATAACTTAAATATTAACATTCCGCAAAAACATAGCTTAAACATTCTGTATAAACATAACTCAAACATAAACATTCTGCATAAACATAACTCAAACACCAACATTCCTCATTAACATAAGTCAAACATCAATATTGTGCATTAACATCAGTCAAACATGAACATTCCACATAACATAAGTAAAAAATGAATGTTCTATAAAAGCATAAGTCAAACATGAACGTTCCATATAAACATAACTCAAACAACAACATTCGCATTAAAATAAGTCAACAATACGCATTAATATAAGTGAAATATCAATAATACACATTAACATAACTTTAGCATGAACAATACATTTGAAACAATATGAACAATATATTTACATTCAATTATCATGATAAACATTTTGAAAATCATCATCATTAATTACATTGTGATTAGACTCTTCATCACTAATATATTCGGCCAAAGTATCATCATTGTCATATAACAGATCCTCAATATGGTCTTCATCTCTTTCTACGATAAGATTGGCTTATACTTCATCCACTTGTATTATATTGGGATCAACATCTCTCCTATGGAATGATGACATTTGCATCTTCTATTCGAATGACTTCATTATTCAACTCCGATTCAATCTTTTGATATACATCATCTCCATCCTCAGTCATTAGACCATTATCCCTTTCATAAAAATCGAATAGATTTAGGTGTTGAAACTTTTGAACAACCTTCTAATTGCTGCCCAATACAGTATCGTCGAAATAGAAAACTTGTTTCACTTAACTTACAAGGATATAAGGGTCATTATCATACCATGTCTTACTAACATTGATGCTTATAATATTCCCATTCACTTTCATATTAGCAAGATTAAACCATCTGCACTTAAATAGAATAACCTTCTTATCCTTGATGTAATGCAACTCTATTATTTCAGAAATGACACCATAGAAGTCAATAAAATCGTCCTCATAACATCCCTCAACAACAACCCCATAATTTTGGCTTCTAAGTTGACTGTCTCGATCTTGTATGTGAAATCTAGTCCCATTAACAATGCAACCTGAATATTTTTTCCCACTTATATAAGGCCCACATGCCAAACAGTATAATTATGAGTTTACAAGTTACTACTAAAGAAGGTATCAGTACTAGTTTGTTTACTATGTTTGAATTCAAACAAAACTATGAAACATGGTGTTGTTTACATCTGTAAACTGAGAAAAAAACTTCTCGCTGTGACTTCTAGGCTCGTAGAATATTTCACCGATAAGCCTCATCAGAACTGCATTACGGGTTTCCGGCTTATATACCAACCTACGAGTTTATTAGGCCTCAAATCATTATGACATTAATTGTGAGTTTAGAAGTTACTAATAAAGAAGGTATCAATACTAGTTCATACAATATTACAAAACCAACCTCTCCTTTGCATTCACACAAAACCCAACTATAAATACTTGCACTATTAAACACAAAAATTTGGTAGACATTAATTAGTTAGATGACTTACCTGTTTAGAGACAACCGTAGAGTACAAAGAAAAAGGACGATGTTGGACGATTATTGGCACTCTTTAACATAAAACTCAGTATGCGACATAATGCATATATTAAAGCAATCACCTTTATTACTACAAAATTAAAGAGGTTTGAAGAAAAAGAAATTCTTTAAACAAATTTAAGGAAGGTATGGTCAATTTAAAATGAAAATTTTCTCACAACGATGTCGTTTATCTCATTTAATTTTAAAAAGCAATTCAATACATTTGACGACACCTCCTACAACGTAGCCATATGTCTGTACAGAATCAAACTTTTAGCGACTCTTACACATATGTGTTGGTAAATTTCATTTTTTGCAACAAACTTGTGAAACAGTCGCCAAATGTTAATACGCTATCATTCTTTTACCAACTTTTTAGTATTTCGTCGCTAAATATAAGCTTTGGCGACGAATTTCTAAAGTAGTCACCAAATCTTTATACTTTGTACATTGTCTATTTTCCTTGAATATATAAATAATATAAAATAGTTTACAGTTTATATATAATAAATAGAGTTTTGTGATACCATTTATATACTGTCAAATCATATATTTTAAAAGACGTTAATAAGAAAAAATAATTTATTTTAAATTTTATATTATAGAATTTTCCCTTTGCAATATAAATTTTCTAAAAAGATGTAACCCAATTTATAATTAGTAATTAGAGTTTTGTCACACCACATAAAATTGTGAAATCATATATTTTAAAAGACATTGATAACCAAAATTTATTTATGTAATAAAAATTAATTTTGTGTTGTTTGTCATATTATTTTTAAAATAACATTATTGTTAACTAAATTTATTTTTACACTTACAATCATTGTCAATAATATTTAATTATATTATTAAGAATATCATATTAATATTTAATATTGATCCATTGTTTATATTATTGTGATTATTTTTTAATTACATTGCAGTACATATAAATATATATGGTAATTAATATAATGTTATCTTCATGTCATTACCATTTCGTGACTGTTATGAACGTTAATTCCAAATGGAAAATTTATTCCTTACATAATCGAAGGTGACGTCATTTTGTTTAACAAGAAATGATGTCGTTTTCTATTATGTTATTAACACCAAAACGAAAATCTCTTTATTTTTGTATTAGCCGTCAACATTCCTCTTCCTTCACCATCTAATAAGTGTCGTCCCCTCTGTTGAAGTCATCTCCTGTGTTCTGGTTGTCACCGTTGAAGAAGAGTCGTTACCTGTGTTGGTATTGTTCTTCTTTTCTATTTTGAAGCCCTCCCTCTTGTGCTCTGTTTTACTGCTATGTGTAAAAGTTTATTGTGATTATTTTGTTTTGCTTATAGTGTATGGGGTTTTGTTTGTGTTTGCATGTTTAGAAGATAGTTTCTTGTGTTTCTATGTTGGATGTGTATGAGTCGATGTTTTTTCCCACCTTCCATGTTTGTTTGACAAAAGCTTCCTAACTGTTTGATGAAATGCTTGAATAAAGCCTACTTCTGCAACACATGTTTATGTACATATTTACATTTGATTGTACCACTTATATTATATAGATGTATCCATCAAAATGACTTCATTTGAACGTGAAATGAATGTAATTACACATAACACTTAAAAGTCAAATGGTCAAAACCAAAAAAATGGTCAATTATATTTTAATTTTAGACATTATAATTAAAACCAAAAACTAACAACCTATTACTCTTATTCTCAAAGACCAAATCCTTTAGCATACACACATTTGAAAAAAAAAAATATAATGAACTTGCTCAAAACTAACAAGCTGATTATTAAGATAATTTAAAGCTAAATCACAAACTTATACAATGGAGTTGTTCAAAACTAGCAAGATAATTTAAAGCTAAACCCGCTAAATATATTACATATACACTTAACATTCTCAACCTTATTATCATATGAAGTAGTCTCACTTGATATATAACAAAGTTAAAACATTACTAGAGTGTAGGAATATTCAAATAAGAATTCTTCTATTGAATTTTCATAATTAACTTGCTATCATTAATTCATCGCGAAATGTCGGCATGGCGACTAGTTTTCAATGGTAGAAATGAGTTATACTGGGAGGAATGTGGCAAAATTGTCTAAGATCAAGAGCAAATTAATGCAGATCAAATTCCCTTATCAAACACTAGTCACCCCTTGCCATCTATGACTATCTTCTTCTTCAAAGTTTTTAGTATCATCCTGATTGAAAAACCGATGGGGGTTAATTATTTCGCAAACTATCCGCAAATTTCTTTGGCACCAATAAAATATAAAATAAGCTAAACCGAAATAATAAAAACACCAGAAATTTGGTAACGTAGTTCGACACACCTTGCCTACATCTGCGGGGCCCACACCCAACTTAATAATTTTCACGAAAGTACAATGGATTTACCCAAGGCTTTACTGAGCCGACACCACTTAACCTTTGACACTATCCCTTAACCTCACTTCCCGTGAAAGAATTTCACACCCAATAGTACGACCGCCTCTTACTAACCTTAATAAAAGATTTTCTCAATCAACCAAATAGTACGACTGCCTCGTACTAACCTCGTTAAAGGATTTGTCTAACTACTTTCACTCAAAACAATAATAAATAAAATAGCTCAAGTATTTAATCAACTGAAAGTTAAATAACAAAAATACTTGAGACAAAGAAGACTTCCGTATGAATTTGTCTTCTCAAAATAACCCAGCAGAAAACTTTCTTCACAAAATCAGTCATGATGTTCCTACGTTCTCTATCATATGCAGCTTCAGTGTTTTTCTTCAAAGACCCACGAAAACATCTCCTCCAGAAACTCACGCACATACTAGCTGTAGTCACCACATCTATACGTTTCGACTTATGAAAAATATAGCGCAGTCAGCCAACTTATTTTTTGAAAACCACATGATTTGCACTACTACCCAATTAATTAACGTAGGCTCCTATATTAAAAACACAGTCTTCAACACATGGAAGACACCAACTGCGCACACCCTTGTTTCTCTATTTTCCCAATCAATGATCAACAACACATCAACTCTGCTGCCGCCACTAACATTTGTTATCCCACCTCCTAGTATTCATTAACAACTCAAAACCAAATGCACAATAATGCCAGACCGACACGTATATTCAACAATTAACCTAGAGATATAAGATACCCATCATTTGTTCTTACTCAATCCACCGTTAACGCCCAGTCACACAATCTTCGCTACCCCACTTAGATATTTTTCTGCAACTTTTATTCAATAATCAATTAACCCATGCTATCCATTTTTCACGCTAGAGATAGATCTGCAGTAGATAGGAGATGTGGATAATTACACACCTTGGAGATAGACTTCTACCGTTATTAGGAGATTTGCACAAATCCCACTTCAACCAAATAATCACAACTTTAATTCTAGCACAATTAAGATTTTATATGTTCAATTTAAAATGCCAAAAATAAATAAAAGATATATATAATATATCTTAGCAATCTCTCCCTTTTTGGCATTATTTGTCACAAATATGAAACTCCCCCTGAATAAAATAATTGGACATATAAATCAAATGTACAATCTGCAGGACAAATACTCCCCCTTAATCAATATCAAGTTCTCCAATCATCCAAATTTCTCCCCCTTGAGACAAAAGATGCCAAAAAGTAAGATAAATAGTCAAATATATACCTTAAAATCTCCCCCTGAATGGAACATTCACCATAAACAATCTGATGTCTCTCCCTTGGGACAAAAAATAATAATCATAACAATCACCAATAAATGCAGCGGAAGAATCATAAGCATGCCAATATGACAATTTACCACCATTCAAAACACTGAGAGATATGCCCGAAAGAGAGAGAGACACCCGAGAGAGATCTATACCAATGAGAGAGCTAAAGAGTCTTCGGTAGAGCCAAATAGAAGTCACTAAGTAAACTACTAAAAGATGAGACGTCAATAGCAACATCAAACTAAAAAACAAAAAAATCTTTCTTTCTTTTTCTTTTGTCTTTTTTTGTTTTGTTTTTTTAACAACATAAAAAAATACTTCAAAAATGTAAAGCACACTGTCTCTGTGCCCCTCGAAGAATCTCAAACCTGGGCTTACTCTTTGGCTTGAATGAAGAAGTGTAACACAAGTAGCCTGCAAGTTTTCGATAATCAATCAATTTTCTTTCTCTTGTTTTTCTTCTTTTGCTCACCTCTCCAATAACATTTTCTACTTGATGATTTCTTCGGATTTGAGATAAAGAACCTCTGTTCAAATTAGTTTCCATTGTTTTGGTTGGTTTATCATCCGAAGTAACTGAAAGCTTTTCAGTTCGTATAGTTACTTCCTCAGCAGTAACTAACTGCAAATCAGTTTCTGCAGTTACTTCCTTAGTAGTAACTAACTGCAAATCTGGGCATTTTCTTGTTTTTACTTCACTACATTTTTGTGCTTGTACTTGACCCTTTCTAATCCAAGCTTGCTTCAATACCATGGGATGTTGCTGAAAATTTAATAGAGAGTGTCTAGATTTTCAGTTTTGTCTTCTTTGAAACAACATCTGTAGTAACTGATAACATCTTAGCCTTAGATGTCCAATGACTCCACAAAAATGACATGTGGGTATAAATCTTTGATTTTTTTCTCAACGTTTCTTCTTCTGGGACAGATTTGGATATGTCATCTTTCTTCTCATTCACTTTAGAGTATTCACCCTTATAACCAATGCCTTGAAGATCCCCTTTAACTTTACCAATTTCCAACAACTTTTCTAGCTTTTTCGTGCCTCCATTCAACATCCTCAATCCCTTTTCAGTACTTATCAATTTCATTCTAGCTTCACCAAGCTCATCCGATGTCAACATCAGCTTCTTTTTTAACTCTTGTACGGTGTTCTTCATGTAAAGATTCTCTTCCTTCAATCTTTCATTCTTTCTACATGTTTTCACCCATTTATCATATATGGCTTTGTAATCCTCGTAAATATTCTCTTTTTTATGATCTACACCACTTCCGTCGCTGTCATAATCTGATATTGGATCTTGAGCTGGACAGTTTTCGAAATTTTCTGATTTTTCCTTTTTTCGACCTTCAGTTACTTCCTTCTCAGTTACTGTTAAGCAAGTAACTGGACTTTTGCTATGTAGGGCAACCAATGCAGCACCGTTCGCTATTTCTTCTTCACTTCCGGATTCGTTATTACTCTAAGTGCTTGTATAGGATTTTCCTTTTCTCTTCTTCATGGTATTAGCACACTCCGCTTGAACATGTCCGAAGCTTTGACACTTATGGCATTGAATTCTCTTAACCTTTCTTTCTTCTTTTTGAGTTTTGGCTTGTTTGAAGTTGTTGTTCAATGAGCTCCCGCGATTTTGCCTAAACTCGGGTTTGTCCTTTTTCATTCTCTTCGGCCACTTACTGAACTCTTGTGTTAATAGCTCCACATCCTCATTCTCGTCGGATTCATCTTCCAAGTCATTCATACTCTTACTAGTTTCCGCTAGTAGTGTCAAACCTTTGCTTCTTTCTTGGTTACCTCTTAAAAGATTTATCTCGAAATTTGTAAGGATTCTAATAACTTTTTCTAATGACAAATTATCAATGTCGTGAGCCTCTTCTATTGCTGCAATTTTCTGAATAAACCTTGAAGGTAGCGATCTCAACGTTTTCTTGATTAATTTCACGTTGGAGTATTTCTTCCCCAGTTGATGAGCTTGATTGGCTATATCTCTCAATCTTACATGAAAATCTCCAATAGTCTCATTCTCATCTATCTTCAACTCTTCAAACCGCACAGCTAATATCTGTAGTTTTGACGATATCACAGATTTAGACCTGAATAGTATACAACATGTCCCACGCTTCTTTTTCCGTTTCACATGCTGAAATCATTGAGAAGCGTCCTTCGTTAACAGCACTGAATATCGCATGTATTGCTTGTGAATTTCCCAGTGCACTTTCTTCTTCCACTCTTGTCCATTCAGACGGATCTTTCTGAACTACCTCTCCTTTATCATCAATGATCATTGGATGTGTCCAACCATATACTACTGAATACCAGGCTCTCGTGCTTTGAGCTTGAATAAAGAATTTCATCCGGGGTTTCCATGATGGATGATTTGATCCATCCAATAGTGGTGGTCTGGTGATTGATGCACCCTCTCTCTTAGCCATGTCTGCGAATCTAGGATCTGCACCAACTTGCTACCAAGTTCTGAATCGACCTTGCTCTGATACCAATTGAAAAACTGAAAGGGTTAATTATTTCGCAGACTATCCGTAAATTTCTTTGGGACCAATAAAATATAAAACAAGCTAAACCGAAAAAATAAAAAACACCAGAAATTTGGTAACGTAGTTCGGCACACCTTGCCTACATCTGTGGGGCCCTCACCCAGCTTAATAACTTTCACGAAAGTACAATAGATTTACCCAAGGCTTTACTGAGCCGACACCACTCAACCCTTGACACTATCCCTCAACCTTACTTCCCATGAAAGAATTTCACGCCCAATAGTACGACTGCCTCGTACTAACCTCAACAGAGGATTTTTTCAATCAACCTCATAGTACGACCGCCTCGTACTAACCTTGTTAGAGGATTTGTCTAACTACTTTCACTCAAAACAATAATAAATAAAAATAGCTCAAGTATTTAATCAACTGAAAATTAAATAACAAAAATACTTGAGACAAAGAAGACTTCCGTATGAATTTGTCTTCTCAAAATAACCCAGCAGAAAACTTTCTTCACAAAATTAGTCACGGTGTTCCTATGTTCTCTATCATATGCAACATTAGTGTTTTTCTTCAAAGACCCACGAAAACATCTCCCCCATAAACTCACGTACACACTAGCTGTAGTCACCACATCAATATGTTTCGACTCATGAAAAATATAGCGCAATCAACCAACTTATTTTCCAAAAACCACGTGATCTGCACTACTACCCAATTAATTAATGCAGGCTCCTATATTAAAAACACCGTCTTCAACACATGGAAGACACCAAATGCGCACACCCTTGTTTCTCTATTTTCCCATTCGATGATCAATAACACATCAACTCTGCTGCCGCCACTAACATTTATTATCCCACCTCCTTGTATTCATTAACAGATCAAAACTAATTGCACAATAATGCCACACCCACACGTATATTCAACAATTAACCTAGAGATATAAGATACCCATCATATGTTTTTACTCAATCCACCGTTAACGCCCAATCACACAATCTTCGCTACCCCACTCAAATATTTTTCTGCAGCTTTTATTCAATAATCAATTAACCCATGCTATCCATTTTTCACGCTAGAGATAGATCTACAGTAGATAGGAGATGTGGATAATTACACACCTTGGAGATAGACTTCTACCGTTATTAGGAGATTTGCACAAATCCCACTTCAACCAAATAATCACAACTTTAATTCCACCATAATTAAGATTTTATATGTCCAATTTAAAATGCCAAAACTAAATAAAAGATATATATAATATATCTTAACACTAACTATTATCTATCTTTCTTTATTGTCAGTATCTCATTTTTTGTTATGAAGCAATTATATGAACATCTGATCATATATACTATACATTGTGTTAAACTTCCTTGAATATTCAATAGAAAATAGATGGAAAAGGAGGCACTAGCGTTGTCCTGATGGTTTGTACGTCATTAGGGTAATCAATTGTTTTGGGACAATGGTCGATTGCAAAAACTATGCCTATTCATCGTGACGATCGTGGAGTTTATTAGTCGGGTATGCATGTGTTCAAATTTGACATCGTAATATTGTTTAATTTAGCTTTGATTGTTCCATTCTCTTTGCTCATTAGCTGAAATGCTTAGTACGTGCGATTCATCTAATACCATTGTGCATACTCGATATGAGAAATTGTTCACTATATCTTCTGGAAAATTAGCTAAAGCAAAGAAGTTGTTAGAAGAGGGTGTCAATTCACTAGACCATGAGGGTTGATGATCTTTAACTGTTTCAATTGATGGCTTGGAGTGTGCAAGGAGGCTTCATGAGAATCCAGACATTGGAAACCCCTTCACATTTTCTACTGACTCTAATGTCACTGAGAATCCAAACAAATAATGATTTCTTTTCCTTTTCAATTGAATATTAGGCGTTGAACTTTATTTATTATTTTGTCTATAAGAATTGTTAAACTTCTAATTAACATCTTGTACTACTTATCATATATATCTCATTATATTATATTGCTTACCACATTTCAATATTTATATGTAGTATTATTTTATTGTGAATTAATATTAATGATTAAGAATAATAGTAGTTAACTTAAGTTTATGATGTTTTGATCCTATATAACATAAAAATTTTAGGCATGATTATCTTTTTATGTCCAAAATATATTTACTTCTCAAAAATTAAATAAGCTATCATGTGTTTTTCAACAATATGTTTAAAACTTTCAAAATATTTTTCAAATTTTAGATGCTTCATTCTATTTTCATGAAAAAAAATTTTATGAACGGACGTATAGTACTTGTAACATCTCACCCCCTACTGGAAGGGTAAAATTGTAAATTTGGCATAGGATGAGATGGATTGGAATGACTGAGGACTGTTCATGCATAATAGGATTGATACACAGTATCAATTGTGCACATGAAATTACT
>JAOTAX010000001.1:4489936-4502189 GCA_025629825.1 Erythroxylum guanchezii
ATTTTCTCACCAATTTCTTTCTCATTTAAATTCATTTTAATATTTCTAATTTTCACCAAAAGTTCGGGGTCCAACATGTGTATTGAATGATGTTATATATATGATTTTAGAACCTAAAAAGGTAGTGTTTATGTATGTGTGTGACTTGTGTTGACAAGTATTATTGGTCTGGGCTATTAGTCATTGCCAAATTAGACCAAATACCAATATTTTGGCTAGCCTATGTCACAATAAGGGACATACTCAAGGTAAATTAGCCGATGCCTATCTTAGGCTTATATAGAGCTTTTCTGTTAGTTAGCACTACATAATTTAATTTTTTATGATTATTCTAAAATATTACATTAGCATGACTTTTTTTCTTGAGAAGTAATTTTCGGAGAAGTTAATTATGCCATGAGGCACAGTTGTTGATATTTGTAGCATATAGAATAAAAGAGGTGTAACTTTATAGTTATTTTATTATAATTTTTACCTAGTTGTTATGTACTAGTTAGGTTTGTGTATTTTCAAGAATTAGAGTGTACAACAAAAGAATGGGGACCTAAATGGGATTTGAGTACGATTTTATAGAGCTAGATCTAAGAAAGTTTTTTAGATAAAGCGAGAAAAATTTTCATTAGTTTATTCTTATTGAATTATATGAGTTTGGCATGTTGCAAGCATTACCCCAAGGTAAGGTTTAAGAGATTTGGTCTTACTAATAGATGCTTAATTGATTATTTAATTATTTCATAACATTTATTGATTAAGGACAATAAATTGTTTAAGATACTTACTTTGACTCATATGTGATTTTAGGCACAATTCGAAAGCAAAGAAGTTATAGTGACTCGAAAGCACGATACTTGGGCCATTTTTCGAAGATTAATTTTCACTTATCTTCATAGAGCAAGAAGAAGAAAACTATAAGACAGAAAGGAGATAAGATAAATAGAAACAAAAATGTATCAAAGTTGCTATTGTGCATGAACCAAGCAAGCCCATGCAACGTGTTTTATGGAATTAAATGAAGACAAAGCAGTTGAAAGAAACAACATGAAACAATAGTAAGAAGAAATCAAAACGCACGTAGCAAGATGTGCAGTGTAGAAGCCAAGCAAGAGTGGAAAACGACAACGCAACGTCTAAGGTAGAGAGCACCAAAACGACAACATAGGAGGACAGTAGAGGAACAAAACACAGACAATGTCTGCATTTCACGTAGACGTTCTGCATTTCATGTAGATAGCGTCTGCAAAACATAAATGTTGTTTACATCTATGATACGTTTTAACAAAAATGCAGAGTAGCGACATAAACATGAGGGAGGCGTGAATAAAACTTGAATAGGAGTAGTGGACCAAAAATTAAAATTGTCAAATCAACAGAATAGTGGCGGGGCGAAGAATAAAACATTAGGTGTCTTCGACTGAGACAGTTTTCATGGGGCTGAAGCATTTTCTTGGGAGAGACCTATGAAGGGCGAGACATCCCAATGATGGTTCGGAGGTGACATCGACGCCGATGACCTAGGTTAAGTATTTTTTGTTGTTGTTTCTTTCTCTCATCAAGAATTGATTATGTTATCTTATGTTGATTAAATTGGGTGTTGTGAAAAGATGATTTTAACGCATTCATTGAATCGTTCATTTGCAAACCCATTGCTAGAATTTCAATATAATTTGTAATTATTATGTTGAAATTCATGTGTAGCGACTAATGATTCGTAATCATTAGGGTTAACATAACCTAGGTTGAATGACACATCGTATATGGTTATTGCCTTGATTAATCGGTTTTTCTAATTAGTAATGCTACTGCCTAACTAAATCAAGAGATAGTATCTTAGGTTATTCAATGGTTAGGTTTAATTAACAATCGTATCTTGATTAAACACTACCTAAGAGAAAACTTATATTAATTATTAACCCATGATTAATAGTTTCTAGGAGAGGTTAGAGAACAATAGGTCAATAAAATATGTTTAATTATGATGTAGGCTGAGATTGAACCAAAGAACTAGGTTCCTACCGAATTCCCTACTTTTATCATTTTTCACATGTTTTCTTTAATTTGTTTTTATTAGTCTAGTTTCATTTTACTTTCTTAGTTCCAAAATCTAACACTCCCTCCCACCAAACCTAGATACCAGTTACTTTTATTTCGAAAACTTTGCACACACTCTCTGTGGGATTGACTTAGAGTCACCATAGCTATAGTAGTAGGTCTAGTTATTTTATTTTGATTAGTGTTATGGCGCGCTGTTACTTACTAAGGTGGTTTACGATAGCCTAGTTAGATTACCTTGAGCTCAAGCTAGCCTTACTAGGCCTATGATATATCACAACCATTTGGCAAGGCCTAACCATTCAAGCCTCACTTTCAAGCTAAAGCTAACATATATGCTAAAACATTAGTCTAAAAAACTCTCAAGTAGATGGAAATCTAAAAGGCACAACTATTATGATTAAAAGCTTAACTATATCATTAATTTCTTTAACAAATTAAGTATAAAAAACCTTAAATTTAATTAAACAAACAAATGGTATCTCTTTATCTATCTACCTACATGATTATGAGTGATGAATTTTATGCCATATATAATGTCTAAATCCTTATTCTCCTCCTATATGGGCCCCTTAAATAGACAAAGGAAAATAGTATATACCGACTTCATAAATAATAAATAAAATAAAAAACTATGCTCCACTACTCTGTATGCAATTAGTTTCACAACTATGCCTATTTGGCTCTATCATATACTCTATAATAAAAGTCAAGAAAAAAAATGATGCATGTATTTCATTATCAAAAAATAAGATAAATAATAATCACCAATTACAAACTACACGTCGCCCCGTATTTATATAGGATTAGCCTTGAATGATACATCTTAGCTAACAAAATGGTATCTTCATCACTTTATTGTTGGATGATAAGTCTTGACCAACCAAAAGGTATTTGCCCTATTATGGCATCACATTGATGGGTTTTGGTCAATCAAATTGATATTTTCCTCATTCTAGTGCCAAATGATAGGTGCTAAGCAACTACTAAATCTCATGCATCTCAATCACAATACAAATATTCAATGCATAAATATCGATAACTAAAATATATTGATACAAATTACTTGACTAACATTGAATGCCTCCTTGACACTATGAAAGTCACACTTTACAAGCATTCAAAATAATAAATAAATAGATAAGAAATTCATTCATATAACACATCTAAGTGTTCTTCAAACTTGACATTATAGTTTAAAATCTAATTCAAATATTACCTTAAAATGGGGTTTTCCACAATTCTACCTTAAATAATAAATCGAAGTATGCAAGTACTTAAATAATACACCATAAGACTTTAAACACATAATTAACATAATAAGAAATATGTAAGACTCTTCAATTATTATTTACTACCATCTTTCATATGAAAAGTATATTAAAACTCTATCCCTATAAGAAAAAATTGCCTAATAAATTCTTAAAACTTGTTAAAGTTAATGTTTATCATTTTAATCATAGTATTTCCCTTTAAGAATCTCCTTCTTTCAAGTTTTAGATGTCCTCCCTCTCAAAATTTTATCTATAAACTTAAAATAAACTTATTTTGACATTTTTATTTTAAAAACAAAAATTTTAAGGTTTGTTACTATCATAACACTTTGTTTGGCTAGGAAACAATATTGATGAAAAATCATCACAGTGTTTTTATGCCATTGTAGGGATTCAACTAGGTGATATCATCCCTATATGCCTTCTTAACAATATAGAAATTTCTCTTTACTTTCCATGACCTCTTAAATAATTTTAATTTAATATTCATATCAAAAGTATGATTAAAATATAGAACAATATCCATTGGTAATAATAAATTGAACCTACTAGCTTCTTCTACCAAATTATCCTATTTAGATATAATATTAGCTCTTGATATATTCTTATGACCATGTATAGAGTTCATTTAGATTTTCATAACTTGTTGAATTTTTTCAACATAATTTGTTAGCTCAAGGTTTATATTTAACAATTTTGATGATAACTATATAATATTTCAAAATTGAAATTGGATTTATTTCGTTATATTAAATAATGGTATTTTTTAAAAAAGAAATAAAATCATGGAAAAGTTTCTTCCTTTCGTACAGGAACCTTCTTAGTAAACTTCCCTTACTAACATCCGAGAGGATCTTACCATTAGCTAAAAGGGAACATAATGAATCTTCCAACTATGATCTTGAGGTTCATAATGGATAAAGGGAATAATAAGAATACCACCGGTTACCTACCTTATGAGATGTTGCTCACCAAGATTTTCAACCATTATGGAGTCCCTTTTATAAATCTGAATTGGTATGTTCCGAATAAGTTTCATGCTTCCATTCCCTATCAATTTGGATACAAATTGCAAAACAATGTCTTAGTAGACAAAAGATCTGAAAGAGTAGTGAAAAATAGTGCAAAACTCCATCAACAACTACAGAACACTCAAGCCAATCAAGAACATATGTGAGAACAAATAAATAGCAGGCAAAATCAGCTTCTTCACATGCAAATTTTGTTGAGAAAAATCTTTGAATCCCTTCATTAACTCTGTTGCTATTCTTTTATGCTTGGCTTATTTGAACTTGTGATAGTTCCTTCCTCCCTATAGTCTATTATTTTTTTTATAATGACAAATAGGTAGAGTTTATGTTGATATTTTTTTTGGCATATTTCTGCATATATGATGATATATTTCTCAATGCATATTTCTCAATGATGCCTTGATTAATGATTGATTATGCTGTTGAATTTGTGAAAATTTGTGATTTATAAAGGATAGGTTCCGTTTTTAAGAGACAAGCTCCTTCTAATTATGTCTGAACATATAAAAGTCACAAGTGTCTTTCGAAATCATATATTATCTCTTTGAATTTTGAAAAATATAACTATTGTTGTTTTTCATCATCAAAAAAAGGGGAGATTATTAGCTCAAGGTTTATATTTAATGATTTTGATGATAACTATATAATATTTCAAAATTCAAATTGGATTTATTTATACATTTTTTAAAAGAAATAAAATCATGGGGAAGTTACTTCCTTTCTTGCAGGAACCTTCTTAGTAAACTTTCCTTATTAACATCCAAGAAGATCTTACTTTTTCGAACAATGAGCTTCGGAAATTTTTGTTCTAGCAGAGATGATATTGAGAATCCAAAGTCAACTCAGAATTAAGATAAAGCAACGACTACTTAAAGAAATTGATTATTTAAAGAAAAGCAACAATACTTGTGAAGTAACGAGCATACATAGACTTTTGAAGCATTTGAGAGGAATCTATATTCTTGAGAGTCATATCATTCTTACTGTGCCTTAAAAAGTGAAATCACTCTATCAAGAGAGAAATTGTTATTTGAGAATTTACTTTTGATTTTACATTTTATTCTTCTATGAGCTTTTAGAAGCTTGTTATTCACTTCGAGTATGAAAGGTTGGAGAATCTTGAAAAATATGTAAGCATGAGCTTGAAGAGGCTTGTCAAATTACTACTTAGTTTTTATAGTGAAACACTTAAGTTGGATACTTGGGGACTTGACGTAGGCTTGAGTTGTAAGCTGAACTAGTATAAATTGACTGCATCCTTCTCTCTCTTGTGTTAACTTTTAAATTTCCGTATTATATTATGTGTGTGCTCATTTCAGCAAGAGGCTCCTTCTCTTTTCAACTTACAAGAGGTTCTTTTTAATTTTAACATGTGCCTTCTGTTTTAAATTGTTTTTAACAGAACTTTTCGTTTAGCAGGCTCTTCTCGTTTAACAAGTTATTTATCGATTAACATGCTCCTTCCATTTAAATAAGATCTTATCACACAACAGGCTCTTACTATATTAATCATGGATAGGTTCCTACTATTTTAATTATAGACAGGCTCCTGTCATTTTCTTTTCAACTAGAAAGTAACTTGCAAAATTTTATAAGTCACACACAATTCACTCCCCTCTTGCGAGTGCTTGCTTTATCATAATTTACTATCAAAACTTATGCTAAAAGTTTTGTAATATGTTTACTTTTGACTATATATTGGCTAACAAAACTCACCATGTCACAATTAATCCATTCTAACCCTTTTAACCACTAAACATCAAACATAAACAATTTTATGATTATCAATAAAATTTATGTAAACTTTAAAATTTAATCAAGATTTTAAAGAATAAAACTAGAACCAATTTAGTATACTTACTCTTGTAATAACACAAATATTAAAAATTTTGGTCTCATATTTCCTCGTCTCATTTAAAATAAGTTTTTTCCTTAAAACTTAAATCACTTAAAACTTAAAGGTTATCCCTGAAACTCCAAGGATAAGTCATTTACAATGAAATAATAATTATAAATTATTCACCTTGTTCTTGATCAAAATTTATAGGACTATACATAATGTGTTGAAATATAATTCAACTAACTAAGCTTAATAAGTAAATAACTCAAATCATTATATCTCCACTTATCTCACCATATTCTAAGATCTTATTCTATCTTAAATCTAATATTTAATACCGGTTTCTAATATCCTAAGCCCAATCTAACCTTAATAGGAAAATGGTGGACCACCACCTAATAATAAATTCCAGCTATTTAAGACTCACCATTGATCTAAGTTTAACATGCCTATTAAAATATTAATATGAAAATCCTCAACCAACTAGAAATCTTGTAGTCAAATTCTCAACCATCTCATAAATTTCACCTCCACCACCCAATAATAGAACCCAACCATTCAAGCCTCACCATTGATCTAAAGTTAACATGCCTATTAAAATATTAATCCAAAAATTCTCAAGCAACTAGAAATCTTAAAAGCATAGTTCTCAACTATCTCATAAATTTCACCTCCACAATTAACAAATTTAATTTACAGATCCTTAAAATTGAATTGAAGAATTGAATGATGTGTCTTTAGCTATTGAGTTGTAACATTTAAATAGATGATGTTGATGCCTCGTATTCCCTCTACATCCCCCAATTTTTCCTTTATGGTGTGCTTCCTAAAAAATAGACAAAGTTAAGAAATACATAACAATTAGGACAATTATAAAATAAATGAAAAAGAAAAACTACTCTCCAGCAATTTTTATGTAACCAATCTCATAATTGTGCCTATTTTTTACTATCATTCATTCTAAAATACATATCGAGAAAAAAATATGAAAAATGTATTCCAATATAAGAAAATATGATAAAATAATAATCACAAACCACAAACCACACATCACCCTATATCTAGTGATCAGATGATACACTCTAGCTAAAGGAGTGATATTCTCCTTACTCTATCATTGAATGATAAGTCCTAATTAATCAAATGTATTTGATCTATTCTAGTATCACATGATAGATCTTGGCCACACAAGTAATATCTGCCCCCATTTTGGTGTCAAATGATAGGTCTTGGCCAAAATTCAAACCTCAAACATCTCAATATATTATAACATGAATACATAATGTACAAATAAGAAAACTTAAATATATTTACACACATTAGTCAAATAACATTCAATGTCTTCTTAGCACCTAAAAGTCACACCATTCAAGCATTCTAAACAATATATAATTATACATGCAAATTCATGCATATAACATGTTTAAACATCCTTAAAAATAAAATATTAGGCAAAAATACATTTTTAACATTACCCAAAAAATATTTTTTTTGCAATTTACTTAAAATAAAAAATTAAATAATGCAAATAGTTAAATAATACACCATAAGACATTAAAAACCTACAATCAACATAATAAACAACATAGAAGGCCCCAATTGGCATATATTATCAATTTTTTTTATAATGAAAGTATCTTAAAACTCTCTTTTTGTAGTAAACAATTGCCAAGGCACTTTCTGAAACTTGTTAAAGTTAATGTTTCTTGCTGGAATCATAGTATTACCTTATAAAAATGGCCTTATCTAAAGTTTTAGATGTCCCCTTTAAAACTTTATTTCCTAAGATGAAATATTTTTTTTATTTTTTAAAAGATAAACTCAAAGATTTCACTAACTTAAAACTTTTTTTTTGGTAAATCAGAAAACTTTATACAAACAGTAAGAGGTTATGTACAAAGCCTGAGATTCCTACATATGAATCTCGACACTACTAAAAGGAGATCCAAAAGAACCTTTGGCATACCTTACATCCTACATCCAAACATCGGACACAAACACCATGTACTATACACACTTTCCACCAAAAATCCTCTAAAGATTGCTAATCTGAGCAGAAACACAAGTGTACCAACCATATTCCATCTACAAATCAAATAGATAATCGAACAAACCTAATCCACAATCTATATAGTCTGAGAAGGGTGGTGAACTTTGGATTCCTTAAACATTACCAACTTTCCATCTTTCTCATGTCTTCAATTATAGGAGCTTTAGACCTGTATACCTTCCATCCAAAGGTAGAGCTCTTTGCACTACTTCTGGGATTTGTTTTTGTCTAGTCCTCACCATGCTATCTTTACTTGAGGTTTTAAGCAAATCATGCATAACTAATTGCTTGCTAGAGTTATTAATACCCCTAACATTTCAACAAACTAAGTCCATAGCAGCAAAACACAACAAACCCTTTACTTTTGTTTCCTCCTAGGTTTCCTAGTCTTTCTCACTGTGTATTCCTCCTCTGGCCCTTCCAAATTCTCCGGACTCTGATCAAGAAACAAGTTTGATTTAGAAGGAGAAAGTTGATTACCTGCTTGGCTTATTTCCCGGATATCAACATCCGCAAGGTTTCTATTTGGTTCATCTAGCTTCTGTTGAGTACTTTGTGTAACTAAACCTCCTGAAGAGCTACTCTCCTTGTCACTGGACATTACCATTTCATTTAATTGACCCTTCTGTGGAGATCCTATACCCTCCCCTTGTTCAGTTTGATTGCCAGAGTCCATACTCTGTTAAGGACTAAAGTTAGACTAATCAGCATCAATCTCCTTTCTAGTCTTTTGTTGTTGAAGGGGTTCCTTCCCCTTTACGAATTCTTGATGTAAACCCGACTTAAAAACTCTTCCAGTAGGAGCCCATTCTTTTTTCTGTAGTTGATTCTCTGGCCTCCATTCATATTCAACCTGAATTTCCTTAAAGAATAGTCTCCCATCTTTATTATAAGTAGCTAACTGGAATGAAGAGGGCCATCGCTTTCCCAACTCCACCTCTACACACATCCTAGCATAAACAATTCGGGACATCTTGGCAGTCTGAGTGTCTATTAAGAGGGGGTCACCCACTGTACTAGCTATTCTTCCTAGACCCTCAGTATTCAAGTATTCCAATGGAATGTTGTGGAATTTTATCCAGACAAGGGCTAATCGGACTTCTTCCTGTTCCCCACCATTTAAACTCCATCTCTATATGAAAAGGAGTTTTCCTTGGATATTCCAAGCCCCCTTTTCCATTATAGAATTCATCCCCTTTTCCTAGTCAAATTTAAACAGAAAATTATTTACACCAGTAATGAGCATTTCATTCAATCCGAAAACTAACCATGATTTGGACAATGCTTTCTGAACCATTAGATACGCTGGGCTTTTACCTAAGAAGAATCCAATAAGGGTATGCCGAAAGTGATCTGCTCCTTTCTTCGCTAGCTCTGGAGGAGGAATAACCATAATTTGGTCGTCTTTGATCTCTGGTGGGTAATATGTCAACGTCTTCACCATTGAATGTTCCTCCTCGACATTAGCAATTACTGATTTCTAGGATCTACGTTTATTGGGTTGGGGGTTGTTAATCGGTTATGGGTCCAAAGAGATATTTTTGGTAGGAGAAGGAGGACGAGGAAGGGGAAGGTTGGGGTCTGTGTTTTGGGTTTGGGAGGTAGGGTTTTTTGAGATAGGCGATGGGGAAGTCGCAGGGCGGGGAGAAGAAGAAACGATTAGGGCTAGGGGGTTTGTGGTTTAGGAGGGGAAGACGGTGAAGCCATGAGGAAGGGATTCATGCTTGGGATCTCAAAAGTTCTGGGACACTCCCTGCTATCAATCACTTACATCACTCACATCCAGAAGTAAAACTTTGTTAAGCTATTTGCACAACTTTTTACACTTTATTTGACTAGCTGAACGCCTTTTAATATTGAAAATTTGCTCCAGTGTCTACTAGTTGATGGTAGGGATTTAACTATTCAGTATCAATTCTATGTGTTTTATTAAATGTTATTCTTTAACCTATTAAATCACTCTAATTTGATATTCTTATGAAAAGTTATAATGAAAATACCAAACAATGTTAGGTAATGACAATAAAAAACCTACAAGTTTCTTCCATCAAATTCTCTTATTAGGATTCAATATCAGCTTCTGATATCTCTTATATAATGTAGATATATTTCTTAACTTTTAATAATTTATTAAATTACCTTAACCAAATGTTTCTATACATATGCTTAAAATATAAAATAGTGTTTAGTTTTGATTCCATGTTAGATTAACAAGTCTCACTATATCACATTCAATCCATTGTAACTCTCTTAACAAGTAAATATCAAACATAAATCATTTCATATACATTGAAAATTTCTCTATACTTGAATTATCTAAATACTTAGAAATATTGAATTTAGAAACAATTCACTATACCAGGTCATGAAATAACATAAATATTAAAAATTGTGGGAACCTTGTAATGGCACTATATAATCTTGAGAAACATGTTAAGAAAATAATTATTCAATATATAAATACTAATATCAATATCATACACTCATATATCATATGCAACAGTAAATTGTATCAAAAGCAATCACATAATACCCTATAGTTGCTCATGATAGGCACAAGATATTCAAACTAGCTAACAAATTGATTTATGAATTAATTTGACTATAAATATTTTCCTCAAACAATATATTAACGTATTCCCCAATTTGGATCTAGATATTTGTGTTGAACAAAAAATTGACTTACACCCTAATCTAGTACTAAATATCAACCATGGGTAACCTTTACACCATAATCACTTCACAAGTAAATCATAGATATACACCCTATATAGGTTTTTTAAAAAATTACAACATGAATCTAATAATCACAACACCTACCAATCATGCACAAGGCACTAATATTATGATGTATAACCCACACAAATAAACACATACATCTATGGTGTCTACATGACACCCAATTCACACACCATAAGAGTTAAACTATGACTATAAGTCAAAGATTAAACTATCTAACACTTAATTTTGCATAAATAAAATCATGTGACTAACCAATTTAACAAATCGTTAAATCCATCTTAACCTTTATTTGAGATTGTTACGATTCTAATCCAATTTAAATAAAACAGGACATGAAAACATTTATTAATCACACATGACAATAATTAATAACAATAAATCATAAACTACCAATAACAACAAATCAATAAACTCACTTCCAAGAAATTCCAATTGATATACTATAACTGTTACCCTTATATAATTAATGTACTTTAAATTCCTTTCCTGATCTAAAAACTAATTCTATATGACTTAAATCACAATCCTTATTATCAAATATCATTAAACCCACCCTTGCCAAGGTTCTGTTAGCGTTTTCATTTGTTTTCTCTCTTAAATAATATGTCTCCCCATTAAGTTTTACGTAACATTGTCCCTAAGCACTACAACAAAACTATAGTTTTAGCGTCGTTTGCAAAGTAGACGTCGCGAATGATCTGAGCTTTTCGCGACGTCTTAAAAAACGTCATTAAAAGGTCCCATATTCTGCAACGTTGTATTTAGACGTCGAAGAAAATTGAAGTGTTTGACGTCATTTTGGTAGAAAGACGTTGAAAAAAACAAAACACGACGTTTTTGAGAAGTAAACGTCGGAAAAGGCCAGGTCCACGTATTTAATTCTGTGTAAATGAAAATGACAGAGGTATCTCTCACCCACGTTTCTGTCGCCTTCCCTCTTCCTCGAACCACAGTGCCCACGTTTCTGTCGCCTTCCCTCTTCCTCGAACCACCTTCCATCTCTCATCTTCTGCTGCGGTTGGAATTTGTGGAGGTTGCTTCACCAGTTGACGACCCTCTATCATCTACAGTCGGAGTGCATGTGGGTCTTGGTTGGGGTAAGTCATTGAACTACTTTGCTTGCAATTAATGTTAGGTAATGCAAGTTTCTGACTAAATTGAAGTCGACGATGTAATCTGGGTTTAAGATTGGTTAATCGTTTGTTTTGATTATCTGTAACACAATGCATTTGGGTTTGCATTGTGTGACAGTATCTTCTTCCCAGTC
>JAOTAX010000001.1:4533676-4574678 GCA_025629825.1 Erythroxylum guanchezii
AGAATGATAATAAGAAGACTGGTGATATTTCTTTCTATAAGGAGCAAAATTCTTTTTGTAACGAGTATTGCTATTAGTAAACCACTCTTATCATTAGGATGTCTATATCTTCCAATCGTGTCATTCATTTTTTTCATGCTTTCAATAAAGGATGACAAATCTGCTAAAACAGTATTAATCCTTTGTTTCAACTGACTAATTTCCTTAGATCTATCTATAGTTACTTTTTTCTTCATATCGTCTACTTGTTTCTTAAGGAAGACGTTTTCTTTTTCTAACACTTCCTTGTTCTTCAAGTTTTCTACAAACTTTGTCTTTAATGATCTATACTGTTTTAGTATAGCATATGAATCTTCTAACAATTCTAAATATGTATCTTGTAGTTCATTAAAGTCAGAAGTTACCTCCTCGTCACCTTCTTTTAAAGAACTTGGCCTTTAAGTTTACTTGAAATCTAGCTTTGTGATCGGCTGACCATCTGGTACGAGGAATGGTATTTCCTTCTTCATCCATTGGTATGTATGGTCCATTCTCAATGATATCCCAAAGATCAATGTGTTTAGATTCTATGAAGAGCCTCATCTTGTCCTTCCAATAGTGATAATCCTCATCATTGAATGCAGGAGGTCTTGTGATGGAGGCACCTTCAGCTATAAAAACATGTGATTTAGCCATGGATCTTTGTCCTCACTTTGTAACGGTGGTTCTTGAAAACTGTGCTCTGATACCAACTGAAGTAAATCACTTGTTAATATAGAATTCACGTACAATATACAAAATGCACAAGAAGGGGCGTTGAATTGTGTATTCTTTTCGTGAATACAAAAGGTCATTGGGTATATATGCAGCTTGACCTTGGGCCTATGTCAATAGGGCACATATAATTTAATATGAATATCTATGGATTTTATCATGACATAAGAAGATATAAGATTTTAATTCCTTAAAGGTTTTCTCTAATGCAGTTTAGTGTTCGGTGAGAGAAAATAAGATTTCTCTAGTGCAGTTTTGCATATGCAATTTAGCATAAAGTTTAGAGAAATTGAGACCTACAAATAGAAAGATGATATATATTAGTTCATACAGGTATCATCCTAGTTTGACACACTTCATCTTCTTATTCATGTTAGTGAGGTATTAGATATACGTGATTGTATTAGATATGTGTCACGCATGACACATGTATTAGATATTTTTTGGTATCAAAAGCCTTATAGGACATAATGGACTTTCGTTATCTTTACATCAATTGTTTTTAAACCTGGTCGACCAATACAATAATGTGGCTTAATCGTATTTTTTAACTTTTTTTAAATTTGAATCAATACCTCAATTGATTATTGTCCAAGGGAGAGAATGTTAGATATTTTCCTATAAAGGTCGACAACAATTAATTGCATTTTATCAATTTTTAATAAATTATTGGTTGAGTTACATAAATTTCGTTGGAATAAAGATATTAAAGTGGCTCATTAAAGGATCTACGTTAATGGGTTGAATACCATAAGGAAAATAGATCTCAATTAGTGTGCACTAGACCTATATTGGGCCTATGATGGAGAAGCCCGATATGGAAGCTATATATATAGGTTAAGGTCTCCTGTAGTTACTTAAGTAATTCATGAACGTAAAGTTACTCTGACCCATTTTGAGGTTCACGTTTTAATAAAACTACAGCAAGACATTGACCACATCTAGGTTGGTAGATCCGGTAAAGGCGTTGGAGGATTTGAGTTTGTTTCAACCTTAGAAAGCTCATTGGAACATTATGGAATCAAAATCAAGTATTTCTGCATTTCTTCATTATTTTCCTTTCACGTTCAATCTGGATATATAATTAATACTCATGTTAAATGTTACTATAAACACTAAATTTAAGAAGCTCTACAAGAGTCCAAGAAAATGTCAGTCTTTACATTAACCCAAATAAGAGCAACTTCCTCATCCCTAAAGGTTGTGAAGGTTTAGCTAATAACATCATCATTAATTTTCGCTTCATTGAAGGAGATTTCTCTTTTAAATACTTAGATATCCCTATTACTATAAAGAATCTATATTATAAGGATTCACACTGCTAATATAAGCTTTATAAAGGAAGTTAAGAAGCTAATGCAATCAATCTCTGTCTTTCTCTAGCAAACTTCTACCCATTAATGCAGTGCTTAATCAAATGTAAAGTTTATTGGATCTCCCATTTTGAACCTCCTAACTAGCATCACCAAAACACTAAAAAGATTCATAAGGAATTTTTTTATGGATAGGCATGGATCTATATATAACTTAACTGGTGCTAAAATCAAATGGTCTTATGTTCTCCTAAAAATCAAGGAGGATTAGGAATCAAATCTTTAAGAATAATGAGCAAGGTTATGCTAATTAAAAGTGTTTGGAGACTCTTAGTTTATAAAAAACCAATTTGGATAAGATGGACCCATTATTATTATCTCAAAAATGCTATTTTGTAAAATGTACAACTTAAGCTTAACTCCTCGTAAACATTTAAAAATATGTTGAGGCTGAGGAAAACTATTAGGGAAGCTTTCAAATGTATAATTGGGAATAGTAAGAAGATTGAGTTTTGGTTCTAAAATTGGCATGATATAAGGCCACTTTTCCTCTTGCAAAACTATTGCTAACTTAAACTAATTTTCCTTAGCTCATCTAAAGGATAAGTGGTCATAAATAGGGATACTTAGGATTGGCCTTGTCATGCCTATAGAAGATTTTCAAGAATAAGAAACCAATTATCAACTTTAGTTCCCAATTGCAATAGGGAAGATCATTAGATTTGGATTAATAATCAGTCCAGAATTTTCACAAACTAATCATATCTAGAAATTTTTTCTCTACTTATGTAAAACAAGGCGTAGTTTGAATTAATATGGAAAGAAATCAATGTTTTAAAGAGCATCATTTATCTTTTGGATAGCAGTATTGAAGAAGTTAGGCACTAATGACCATAGTAAGTTCAATATTTTAGACAAATATATGTCTTCTATAACTTAGAGGACGAATGCATTTATCACCTATTTTTAAGTGCACTTTTATTGCTACAGCTTGGCAAGTTTTGCTAAAGCTTTTCAATGTGCAATGTCGCATAAATATATGGCAAAACATAGTAGAATGGTTGGTTAGATCCCAGGATGGATAAAGAAGAAACTTAAAATATCCATAATGGCATTAAATTGTTTAATCTATATCATTTTTGTTCCAACAGAGATGATATAGAAAATCCAAAGTCAACTCAGAATTAAGATGAAACAACGACTAGTTGAAAAAGTTGACTATTTAAAGAAGAGAAACAACACTTGTGAAGAAACAAACATACACACAAACTTTCAAAACATTTGAGTAGCATCTATATTCTTGAGAGTCATATCATTCTTATTGTGCCTTAGAAAGTGAAATTACTGTATCAAGAGAGAAATTGTTATTCAAAAACTTATTTTGATTTTACATTTTATTTTATGTGAGCTTTTAGAAGCTTATTATACACTTATAGTGTAGAAGGTTGGAGAACCTTGAAAAGTATGTAATTGTGACCTTAGAGAGACTTGTCAAATTTAATATTCAGATTCTTATAGTGAAATACTTAAGTTGGATACTTGAGGACTAGATGTAGGTTTGGTTGTTAGTCGAATCAGTATAAATCTACTATGTCATTCTTTCTCTCTCCTTAATTTTTAAATTTTCGAGTTATAAGTTTGTATTTTCAAGAGACTCTTTCAATTTTTCGATAGGCTCCTTCTGTTTCTATAAAGCAAGTGGTTTTTTTTGCTTTAAGCATCAACAGTTTCCTATCAATTAATAGGCTTATTTCTAGTTGAGCTCTAACAAATTCCTATCGAATGACAAGCCCCGTTCTTTTTCAGCGCCAATAGGATCCTTTTGATTAAAAGACTTTTTTCGTATTTTAAATAAATAACATGATCCTTTCTTTTTAAATGTTTACAGGTTCCTTTCAAAATTTAACGGGACCTTTCCATTTATCAACCCATTTTGTTTAAGAAGGATTTTAAAGATTTAAAATACCTTGCAAAATTTTTTTACACATAATTCATCCCCCTTTTTTGTGTGTTTGCTTTATCATTTGATATCAAAGCGAGGTTTCACATTTATTGTGTTTTAACACACATGATAGATCATGGCAAACAACTTAAGAAGCCTTAAAGGACAATTTGTCTCAAAGCCTCTTTACTTCAATGGAAACAACTACTTCTATTAAAAAGAGAGAATGATCATCTATGTTTAATTAGTGGATATTGAAATCTGGCAAGCTATCAAAGCTAGAGCTACACCTCTTGCTACTGACAACATAGAAATGTGGATTGATGCTAATAGAAAAATACACAGCTGAATGCCAAAGCAAGACATCATCTGATCTATACACTATCTCCAAAAAAGAAAGAAAAGGTATCCTACTATTCTATAGCAAAAGAAATGTGGGACAAGCTTCAAGTTACTTTTAAAGGAACGAATGAGGTAAAGAAACATAGAATAAGTCTTTTAGTGCATTAATACAAGAATATTTGCATAAAACAGGGAGAAACAATAAACTAATTCTTCGTACATTTCTGCAACGTCATCACTGCCTTAAAAAATTAGGTAAGATATATCCAAATGACGTGCTGGTAACAAAAATTCTAAGATCATTACCAAAGAAATGGAGACCTAAAGTGACAGCTTCGGAAACAACAAAAGATCTCGATACAATCTCACTTGACTAGTTAAGAGGAAACTTAATGATTCATGAAGTCAAGCGTAGGTGAGATAAAGGATCCTTATACAGAAAAGGATGGCACTAAAAGTAATTGACGAATCAAATCCATCAAATGATAACGAAAGTGAATTGAGTTACAAATAGATGGAGATGATGAATTCAACTTCATAATTAGAAAATATGTTCGCTTCTACAAAAAGAAGTTCATGAAAAAAAGAGAAGGAAATAAGAAAATTGGAAACAACAGATTCCTATCAAAGGCCAGCAGCGACAATAGCAATACATAAAAATAATCAAATCGTATGTTATCACTGTAAGAAGTCCAGACACACAAGACCATAATATTCTCTTCTTCAAAAGGACAAGGTAGAAAATAGAAAACCCAAAAAGCACGCTATGACTGCAGCTTGGTCAGATGAGGATTTTATTCACTTTAAAGAAGAAGAGCCTAAGGAAGTCAGCAACATTTGCTTTCTGACCAAATCAGGAGATGATGAGGTATATTATTCTGACTATGATATTGAAATTGATGAATTAAGAGATGCATATCATGACTTATATGATCAGTAAAAAAATTAGCAATGCATTATTTCAAAAAGGTTGAGAAGTCAAAAATAATGATGAATCTTTAATGAATAAGATTAAATTATTAGAATTGGAAAGCAAAGATTTGTTGTCTAAAGTCACTTCTCTTGAAAATGATAATAAACAAATAGTTTCTGAAAAATTATGCTTGGAAAAAAAATTCTGTTAGAAAACTCATTACTTGAAAATGACTTTACTAAGATAAAACAATTAGATGAGAACGTTACTGCTTTAAAAATTTAAAAAGAAAATTGTGCTAAGAAAATTGTTTCTCTTGAAAAAGATCTTGCAAATCTTATTAATGGAAGAAACAATCTTGATGCATTACTTGAGAGTGGTAATTGTGTTTTTGATAAGGCCAGAATAGGATATAATAAAAATAACAATATCAAGCCATACGGAAACTTCTTTATTAAATCTAGCAGTAGCTATAGCCAAAACAGCAAGAACCTAGTAAGTGGCAAAAATCATAAAAGCTATCATTCATCTATTTTGTGTGATTATTATGGTAGACATGGTCATATTAGTCTCTCTTGTTACTTTCAAAAAATGAAAAAACCATCTCAAATGTATGTTTAGAGACCGAAAGGTCAAACTATTAACATGAAAGGACCAAGAAAGATTTAGGTACCTAAAATAGGATAATACACTCTGCAGATATGCTTCAAAATAGAGACAAAGGAAAACCAATGGATAGTTGATAGTAGTTGTTTAAGACGCATGACAGGTGAAATATCGCATTTCAACTAGATTGAAAGAAAAAACAGAGGTAATGTTGTCTTTGTCGATAAAAACAAGGCAAAGGTCACCAGAATTGGCAAAATTGGTTATTCTAACTCTGCTTCTCTTGATAATGTTCTTTTGTTGATGGATTGAAACATAACTTGCTTAGCGTAAGTCAATTGTGTGATAAAGGTTACATAGTTACTTTCTATGCATCACATTGTGAAATAATTGACAATCTTAATAATAATATTATATTCGTTGGTCCTAGAAATTAGAACATATATTTTGCTTAATTGGAAGATATATCTTCTCAAAATGACAAGTGTTTTGTCTCAATTAAAAAGGATTCACTTATCTAGAATAGAAGATTTAGACATGCTAGCATGAGCATTTTGTCTAAATTTTCCAAAAATAAGTTAGTAAGAGGAATGTCGAATTTGAAATTTGAGAGCAATCAGGATTGTGAAGCTTGTTTAAAAGGAAAACAAATCAGAAGCAGCCTCTCTCATAAAAATATTGTGACTACTAACTAGCCACTTGAACTGGTGCATATGGATTTATTTGGTCCTACTAGGACTCAAAGCTTTGGTGGCAAACATTACGATTTTGTCATAGTAGATGATTTTTCCAGATTTACATGGGTTTATTTTCTATCAAATAAGGATGATAATTTTGAAGTCTTTAAGAAGTTTTACAAGAAAGTTTAGACTGAAAAAGGGTACTGCATACATCAGTTCAAAGCGATCATGGAGGAGAATTTGATAACATAAAATTTGAAGACTTCTGCAATGAAAATGGCATAACTCACAACTTCTCATGCCTAAGGACTCCTCAGCAAAATGGAGTTATTGAGAGAAAGAACTGGACTCTTGTAGATATGTCCAGAACAATGCTATACAAAAATGACCTACCTCATGGTTACTAGGCAGAAGTTGTGTCAACCGCTTGTTGTATACTCAACAAGTGTCTCATAAGACCTATTTAGAAAAAGTATAAGCTGTGGAAAGCAAGAAAACTAAACGTTGCTTACTTTTGAGCATTTGGTTGCAAGTGTTTCATTCTAAACAATGGAAAAGATAACCTTGGAAAGTTCGATGCAAGATCAGACGAAGCTAATTTATTAGGTTATAGTACTGCCAATAAAAGATTCAGAGTATATAATAAAAGAACAAAAAAGATAGAAGAATCGATACATGTGGTATTTGATGTACTACCTTCGACAACAACAATTGACTCAAATGATGAAGAGCATCCATTGGTACCTAAAAATACATCAGAGAATCAAACTACACTTATAATACCTTCAAAATTACAAAATCAAGAAAGCCCCTCTAAAGCTAGAATAGAGCAGGCTCCTTCATCTCAACACGAACCTATGTAATGAAAAACACCAAGAGAATGGAGAGGTCTTGATACAAATTAATATATTTTGGAGATCACTCTGAAAGTCTAAGAACAAGATCATCGTTCAAGAATAACTTTCTTGCTCCCATCTCACAAATAAATCCAAAGACTGTTGAAGAGGCCTTTACTGAAAAAAACTAGGTTTTAGCTATGAAAGATGAACTGAATCAATTTGATAAAATAAAGTATGGAATCTAGTACCTCGTTCTCAAAACAAGTCAATCATTGGGACTCAGTGGGTATTTCAAAACAAACTTGACAAAAATGGTAAGGTGGTAAGAAACACAGCTCGACTTATAACTCAAGGTTACAATCAACATGAAGGTATTAATTTTGATGAAACTTATGTACCTATTGCTAGATTGGACTTGATTAGAAATTTACTTGCCTTTATATGCTATAGAAACTTCAAGTTGTTTCAAATGGATGTTAAAAGTGCATTCGTAAATGGTTACATTAACAAAAAAGTATTTGATAAGCAACCCCCAGGTTTTGAAGATGAAAACCATCCGGATTACATGATGAAGTTAACCAAAGCTCTGTATGGTTTAAAGCAGGCTCCTCGAGCATGGTATGAGAGGATAAGTAACTTTCTGTTTGAGAATAACTTAAATAGGAAAGGTCAATAAAACCTTATTTATTAAAAAAAAGAGAATGATTTACTTATGGTAAAAATATATGTTGATGACATAATATTTGGTGTTACTAACCCATCCTTCTGTGAAGAATTCTCAGCATTAATGCAGGGGGAGTTTGAAATGAGCATGATGGGAGAATTATCATTCTTTCTCAGATTACAAATCAAACAAACAGAAAAGGAAATCTTCATTAGCCAAGACGAATACACAAAGGAATTAATCAAGAAATATCATTTTTAGAATGCCAAATCAATGGGTACTCCCATATGCACTATAACTAAACTTGATAAAGACGAAAAAGGCAAAGCTACAAATGAGAGGTATAAAGGAATGATTGGATCACTATTATATCTTACAAGCTTAATACCATAAATTATGCTTAGTGTGTGTCTTTGCACACACTTTCAATCAAATCCAAAAGAAAGCCACCTTCAAACAGTCAAAATAATCTTTCGATATTTCTACAGAACTATAGACTTTGGACTATGGTATCCAATTTGACATAGTGGGCTATTGTGATGCAGATTATGAAGGTGATAAAGTTGATCGAAAAGACACAATTGGTCATTGTCAATTTCTTGGAGGATGTTTAGTATTTTGGTCCTGTAAGAAGTAAAATTGCAACGCTTTTGATGATTGAAGTGGAATACATAACAGCTGTCAGTTGTTGTGTTCAAATCTTATGGATGAAGCATCAACTATAGAATTTTTCTCTAAATTTTTGTCATATTCCTATATGATATGATAATACTAGTGCTATAAATCTTTTTAAAAACCTTGTGCATCATTCTAGGACTAAACATATAGAAATTAAACATCATTTTCTTAGAGATCATGTTTTAGAAGGAACCATTGATCTTTTGCATGTTAATATTGAGAATCAAGTAGCTGAAATTTTAACCAAGCCACTCTTTAAAGATAGATTTTGTGTGTTAAGAAAAGAGCTTGGTATATGTAAACTCTCTGATATTATTTTTGTATGAATATTCTCTACTACTTGTCTTTGCATTTCGTTTAGCAGGCTCCTTCTATTCCGATTCCTTAGAAACTCTCTCTTAATTTAGTAAGCTCCTTAGAGTTTAGAAGGCCCCTTTTAGTTAGAAGCCTTCTCTTAGGTTAGTAGGTTTCTTCTATATTAGAAGATTCCTCTTCTTTTTAGAAGGCTTCTCTTAGGTTCACATTCTAAGTGACACGTGTTCTAAAAATAGGGAGTCATTCTTAGTGTCGTTTTATCCTTTTCAAAAATGCACGTGCAGTCTAACAACTCTATGTATACGTCTGTTAGAAGATACACAATCAATTATGCTTCCTCTTTTGGCCTGTATGTCTACTTGTCCTCTCACGAGATCAACACTCACGGATCACTTAGTATACCCTAAGCAAACTTCTCCCTTCTTCTCATCTATGTTATTCTCTCTGCACCTTAACTCTCTATTTTTTTGTTGCCTCTAGTCTTCTCTCTCAAACTTCACCAAGCTTACCTGCAATGGCAAGAACAAAATCAAAAGGACAGAAGAATTTTTTGACTTCAACTTCTAGCCATGATGAAACACCTCGTCATGAACAAACATTTTTTTCTAATTCCTCGTCATTATCTCCCACGGTAGGTTCTTTGGACACTACTACCAACCTGTTTCTGTCTCCTCAAAGCTCCAAACTTTAAAAATACCCAGTCAGGAGCCCCAAAAGATAGGAAAAGGAAGATTGTTGCTATGTTGTCTAAGATTATCCTAATTCCTCTTCAGGTAACAAAGAAGAAACAATCGAAAACAATATGCTTCTAACTCAAAAGAAGAAGAAGAAGGAAATGAAAAAGGAGAATAAATGAAAAAAGAAATTGAAGAAGAAGAAGAAGAGACTTTCAATAAAGGGGAGTTACTGAAAAATGTGAGATTCCATTTACCTATTCTCTCCATACCCATTCCTACTCCAAAAACTTTCGTAATTCCTAAACCTGGTCCCCAAGAGAAGAAAATGCCTAAAGTTCACTGGGCAATAAATGACGATGGTTCAGATGAAGAACCTTTTCATATGGAAAGAAGATCAGGGACTAAAGGAAATGTTACAAAACAAGCTCCACAAAAAGAAACTACTGAGACAAAGTAGACATACAGGCAAAGAAAAGAAAAAAAAAGGGAAGAAATAAAAAAAGGCAAAGAGCCTTTAGCTGAAGAAAATATTGAGGATGTCATTATAAGGAATGAACTATTCCTCAAAGAGGCTTTATTCGAAGAAATCCCTAAGGCCAAAAGAACATAATCGAATAAACTAACCATTTTTCACAAGGGAGAGGCTTCAGCACCAGTGAAGTTATTCCAGTCAATAGATGTTAAAGCAAGATACAAGATGTATTACAAGAAGAGAAAGGTGGTATCTGGACGCATCTTGCTTCCCCATCTATTCGATGATATAAGTATTCTCATCACTCCATAGTTTCTTGCTATTGGTTGGGAGAATTTCTTAAGAATGGATAAAACTGTATGTGATGAATTGGTCAAATGTTTTTACACACATATGAGAGAGGAAGAAATTGATGGGAAGCTAGCAGTCATCTCCTGGGTACGTGATTACGAGATTCCTATTACAGAGAAAATCTTAGGAAGCATTCTGAGTGTAATTCTTAAAGGTAGAACAGACCTTCCTTGTCATAAGTGGGACATTACTGACATTGATCTGGGTGAAGTAGTGAACTTCATTTGTATGAATACTAAAAATGCCCATGATGGGAGACCCTGGTGTAGACACTTGGACCTTCTGCCAAGATGCCTTGCATCCATTTTGGCTACCTCCATTTTCAAAGAAGTAGTTCAGGAAAGAGGTGTAGTCTCATAGACATGTATGTGGTTTACAATTTGTTAAAGGGCAATAAGATGAATCTCCCAGAAATGATCCTGAAGTTCATAGTAGACAAGGGAAGTCACAAGGACATAACTGGTGGTCTACCTTATGGAATGTTGTTGACTAAGATTTGTGCATATTTTGGAGTGTCGTTTGATGACCTGAATTGGTATGAACCAACAAAGTTTCATTCTTCTATTCCTTACCAATTTGGTTACAAAATGAAGGACAACGTGTGGGTTGAAAAGAAATCAAAAAGAGTTACAGGTATCTCTAGTCTAACCCTAAAAAAGTTAGCCTTTGTTCCACTTCAAAGCACAAATGACCTGATCTTGCAACAACTGAGGGACATTTGCTCTAATTAAGATCAAATGCGTAAACAAATTGACAGCCTCCAGAACCAATTCTTAGATTTGTAAATTCTCCTTAGGAAAATTCTTAACTGACTGTGTCAATATATTTTTTTTACTTTTTCATCATATTTCATTCTATTTTATTTCACTTCCTCCTATTCTATTATTTTTTATAATAAAAAAGGGGAGAGTTTATATAGTTTTTTTTTGCATATTTTTACATATATGATGATATATGTCTCAATGTATATTTCTCAATGCTGCCTCAATTATTTATATGATTGATTCTGCTATTGAGCTTGTGAAAATCTGTAATATATAAAAGATAGGTTCCTTTCTTAAGAGAAAGGTTCCTTTTAAGTATGTTTGAACATATAAAAGTCACAGATATCTTTCAAAACATCTATTATCTATTTGAATTTTAAAAAATATATCTATTATTGCTCGTCGTCATCAAAAAGGGGGAGGTTTCTAGCTCAAGGTTTATATTTAACGATTTTGATGATAACTATATAATATTTCAAAATTCGAATTCGATTTATTTCCTTGTATAGATAACGGTATTTTTTAAAAGAAAATAAAATTATAGGAAAATTATTTCCTTTCTTGCAGAAACCTTCTTAGTAAACTTTCCTTATTAACATTCGGGAGCATCTTACCTTTTCGAATAATTAGCTCTGGAAATTTTTGTTCCAGTAGAGATGATATTGAAAATCCAAAGTCAACTTAAAATTAAGTTGAAGCAACAACTAGTTAAAGGAGTTGACTATTTAAAGAAGAGCAACAGAACTTGTGATAAAATGAATATATATAAGCTTTCGAAACATTTGAGCAATATCTATATTCTTGAGAGTCATATCATTCTTATTATGACTTAGAAAGTGAAATTACTCTATCAAAAAAGAAATTGTTATTCGAAAACTTACTTTTGATTTTACATTTTATTTTTCTTTTAGTTTTTAGAAGCTTGTTATACACTTTGAGTATGGAAGATTGGAAAATCTTGAAAAATATGTACTAGTGAGCTTGGAGGAGCTTGTCAAATTTAATACTCGAATTCTTATAATGAAATACTTAAGTTAGATATTTGGGGACTAAACGTAGACTTGATTGTTTGCCAAACCAGTATAAATCTACTACGTCATTCTTTCTCTCTTCCTAACTTTTAAATTTCCGCGTTATAAGTTTGTGTATTCAAGAGACTCTTTCAGTTTTTCAATAGGTTCCTTCTGTTTCTATAAAGCAAGAGGTTCTTTTCACTTTAAGTGTCAACAGACTCTTATCACTTAACAAGCTTATTTCTATTTGAGCTCTATTAGGCTCCTATCGACAGGCTCCATTCTTTTTTAATGCGAATAGAATCCTTTTGATTAATAAACTTCTTTCATATTTTAAATAACTAACAAGATCCTTTCTTTTTAAACGTTTACAGGTTTCTTTCGAAGTTTAATAAGACTTTTTCATTTATCAACTCATTTTGTTTGAGATCGATTTTAAAGATTTAAAATACTTTGCAATTTTTTTACATACAATTTACCCTCTCTTACATGTATTTGCTTTATCACAAGTTTGGAGTTTGTCCTAGAATAACCCCGTGGTTTTGCTTGGAACTAGTTAAGGAAGGCTGATTAATAGTTTTGATGAAACTTAACCTTAAATTTGAACTCTGGAATGATCGTTTCTTACACCATGCAATTATTTTCTTGTTACATACTAGATCACCAGAGGCTGAGAACTTGGGCATGTGTTTTTATCTTTCTCTTGCTGAACTCGGTATTTTCGAAGTGGCTTTGTCCCTTATGCATTAATGTATAAAGTTGAGTTATTCATTAGGCATGTTGCCTATATGTAGTGTTTCTTTTGGATCAGGTTATTAATATAATTCCCTGTCCAAAAACAAAAATGGAATTTGATATATCAAATATGGGGATGGCATTCCCCAACGATCTTAAAGACCATTTTATTTGTGATGAATACGGATCAAAATGCCTTCAATATATGTGTTCCCCCCTAGTAGTTGGGAGCAATGTTGTGAATACTGTACTGGACTTGATATCAGATTGAGTTCTGATACGATACTGTACCAGTACCTGTCAGTTTCGAGTAATTTTTTAAATTTATGAAATAGTCCCTAAATTTTTTTAAAAGTTGCAAAACAATTTATTGTTATATTATACAGTTGTACTGTATATTTTTAACTCTATCTCCAAAAATTATAATAATAAATAATTTTTAAAAAAATTGCAAAATAATCCATTATCATAGTGTATAGTTGTACTGTATACTTTTAACTCTGTCTCCAAAAATCATAATAATAAATATTAATCACAATTAATATGAAATAATAATAATTTTCAGATATTTCACATATAAATAATAACTATAATTTACATGAAAAAACAAACATCATCATACAAATATAAAATTAAGAACAATACAAAGTATTTAAAATATTATAATTTCAATTTTCATTATATAATAAATAATAATTACTTCAAAACATCTAATAAAAAAAATTCTTAACTCTCAAATTATTACAATTTACAACAAGAGTTTGTGATAAGGAAACAACTAGGTAGAATTGAAACATGAAACAAAAACAAAAATATATTATATATTTAATTATTTAAAATTAATTATTACTAAAATTATAAATATCTTAATTTAATATAATTTATAAAATTAATTTAATGATTATTAATAAATATAATTTAATTTAAAATTATTTAAAAATATATATATTTCAAATATAATTTGATTTAATGATTAAAAAATATATATAATAAAAATAATTTTTAAATTATTTATTTTAAAAATAAAATATTTTTATTAATAATTTATTAATAAATATTATATAAAAGATTAAAATAAATTTAAATAAAATATTTTATTTTTAGGTTTTATTTAATGTATAATTATTATTAGTAATAAAAATATTTATTTTATTTTAAAATTAAAATTAAAAAATTCACAACAAAAGTTGAACTAAATAATTAATTAAAAGACTTTGAAAAAAGAAGGCAGATTTTTAAAAAAATTGAAAATTTTTCTACCAAGTCCCTATATTTTTCAAAATTTTCCGTACTGTCAATATATGGCTAGTATTATAAATACTGTAGGTACCAGTTGATATCAGATGAAACTTGCCAGTATCGATTAGTATTTATATCCTATATATAAACATCTTATTTATTTTGTACCATTTTTAATCATTGTTTTTAATCATTGTAATCCATTCATTGTTCCTTGTTTTCAGATCAAGGAGAAGCAAATATGGAAGCAGCTTCAAGTTTGGCATTTACACCAGTACAAGTTTCGCGACACTTTTCAACGGTTGATGCAAACACTATTGATATCGAAGTGCACCTATTATTCTTTCCATAACTGCATTCTTCTGCTTAATCTATGAAATTGGAGATTTCTTCCAAGTATGTTTCCTTTATTTTTATTTCCTCATCTTATTTGACATGGCATTGAACTTTCGAATCCCCCCCTCAAATGCATGTCTACCAACTCGGTTGTGGCACGTTGCACTCCACGAAGGTGTGTGAAAACCACATCATTGACATCTTCACGGAGGGCAAAGTTCCACAGCCGGGGTAGAGACGTCTGTTGGGCTAAAACTACCTTGGAATTTAGGATTCGGACAATCAGTCGCTGCTGTGCAACATTTGTCAATCCTCTTTATAATCATTTATTCCATTTCATGTACTAAGTGAGACACGATAATGGGAATGTGGTGGCAGATGCTACCATCAAATTTGACAGTTAACTATTTTAGTCTAAATACTGTTACGTGGGGAAATAAAATTATATTATTATCAAGTGTCTCAGGCGTGGCTTGTTGTTTATGCTATAGGACCTTCCAGTAAAAGTCGTTTAGTGGGGTTTGATGTGTCGTGCTAAATCGTTCCTGCGGCATATGTCAAGTATCTAATGAATTACATCTGGTGTTAGACTCCTAAGTTTAAATTGTGGAATTGTGTGAGTATTGATGAGTCTTGATCTATACTTGACACTCGAGTTGATAGAACAAGACAAAATTTTGGCAATAGATAAGACAAATAGCCATCTTCAAGAAATGCTTCAGAGTAGGCGAGCGTGGCATGCATTGGTGTGTATTTTCGAAAAGTTTTGACAAAATGCAATATTCATATGTGAATTTAAAAGATGACCACATTTCACAACTAGCTTGAGATGGATCTTAGGGTAAAGATTAATTGGATCACACACATATGTTAATTTTTGTAAGATTGAGCTCAAATAAATTAAACACGTACAAGTTCAAATGAGATTTTATCCTAAAATAAATTTATGATAGGAGGAGTAACTCATTAGACCCATATGTATACTCAAGGCTATATATTCTTTCTATATAGAACATGCTTTCACTTATATTTTATCAGCATGAGGAAGGTATACGAGAGCTTTAAGGATTTAGTGTATGTTCAAATAAACAAACCATGTATATGGATAGAGATTATCAAGAAATCTTAGATGATGTGATAGATAAAATTATAGAAGATAGACATCAGTTTTAAAAGATAAAGATTATACGAGAGAACATGACTATCAAGCTAGAGTGCCTAGCCTATATGTAGTTCATTTTGAGTCTTGCTTCTTAACACATTTTGGAGATAACATATCGAGAGAGAACATTCTTTTATTTATTTTGATTAAAGTAATAAAGGCTGACTTTTTCGTATCTCTTTGTGTGCTTTATTATTGCTTTTAAATATGTATTGTTTTCGTCTATGTTTTAAAATTCGGATCGGACCGACCGGTCCGACCGGTCCTGTTAACCCCTTAAAACCGATGGTCAATTAAACCGGTCAAAATCGGTCAATTGACCGGTTGGACTGGTCCGACCACTGGTTCAATCAATTTTTTTATTTTTTATTTTTTTAATTTTTTAATTTTTTAATATTATTTATAATTAAATATAATTATTACATAATTATGACGTCACACCGATTCGACTGAACCGACCAAACCAATGATCAGTAAAACTTTCGGTTCGATGACTGATCTGAATTTCAGAACATTAGTTTTCGTAATATTATGATAAGAGAGTCAGAGTTACACACTCTGAGAGTCGTGAGACGTTTGAAAACAAGTTTCATTGGTCAACGATTACGTCAGAAAGGGTAACTCTTACTTTAAAAAAACTTGAGCTAGATTATTGTGTAAAAGTACGGGTACAACTTCAAAATAAGTTTGGTGTTTAGAAAAACTTTGGTAAAATCTTATATTATAAAATGAAAGAAATAATTTGCAGCCATTAAATGTCCCTAAACACACTAAATAAATCTTAAAAATTTATAAATAAGTAGATTATTTAGTACATTAATAATTTAAAATAAATAATAAATTTATTTCAAATGACTCTTTAAATACTTAAATTCTTCAATATTAATAATTTCTACACTAATATTTATTTAAAAATAAATATAAGTAATATTATTTTATATAAGAAAATTTTAAGTTTTTTTAATTTAGTTATATATAAAAATTGATACTTATTAGTACCAAAAATCTAAAACGGTAATTTTCGACACCAACTTTTGACCGGTATGACTAATACTTAAATGAGATTCAAACACGTGGTTATGATATGGCCTACCGAATCAACTCAGTAGCGGTGAGATGTTCAAAAAGTTGACAGCTGTCCTTGAGTGCAGCTGTAGAAGTTTGATATTTGTCCCCTTTAACATTGGTCTCTTGGTCGTATGAGTTGGCTTAAGAGTTATACTGTGCTATACACACTATTGTTCCTTTAACGGATTCTTTAGTTGGAGGTTAATTAATAAAATTGAATGAAATGTAATATAATAGGAAGAAATAATTTATAATAAAATAGAATGTAATATGATGAAAAGTTATTTAAGAATGATGGAAGAATTTATAATATAATGTACTGAAATGATGTTTAGAAGATGGATGGAATTGAATATAATATATAATAAATGACTATTATACCTTTATCTAACATTCTCACACAACCGAGAATGGAAAATTCAAAAACACTCGAATGATATTGTTTTAAAACAGTAACAATCTGTGACTTATGAAAAACATGTCACGAACAAGTGACAACAATGACAAACAGTTAAAGTTACGGTTGTGACTTGAACAATATTTTTTATATTTTCTATTATTATATAATTATATGAAATTATTATTATTAATTATTTAATAAATTTTATTATATTAAATATTTTTCTATTCTAATTGATTTATATTTAAAAATAATATGTTTTTATTTTTATGTATATAGAAATATATTTGTGACTTATCAAAAAAATGTCATGACGTTATGGCAAACAATTAAAAAATAAGTTTTTATATAATTTTATATTTTTATTAATAAAAATTTTATTATTTTATTATTAATTATATACAATTTATTGTTAATTATGTAAAAATATTATTGTGTTGTGTTGGTTGATATTAGGGAAGGGTAAGAAATATTTGATATTATAGAAAATTATTGAGGGTATATTAAGTAGTATATATTATTAGTTTACGTTCTATCTTAAACCCCCCAAATCGAAGGTTTCTTATTTTTCAATGTTTAGGATAGAATGGAATAAAACATAAAACCCTCCACTTTCATCCCATTCCATTATAAAACCTCATTCTAAACGATGTAATTGTGTTACGTTCCATTTCATTCTATTATAAAACCCTTAACTAAGCATTTCCTAAGTTATACATTCTGTCTTGAACATATATCCTTAAATTTCAATTTTTTTTCCTTTTTTGAATGTGCATGGTTTAAAGATGCCTTCTTAAAATTGAGATATTCCTAAAACACCTCGCGGCTAAAACCAAAAAAAAAAAAAAAACACGTGTAATCTAATCGAAGCATTGGCTTTCACTCATCTCCTTCCTTTACCTGAAAATTTTAGCTCATAAAATAATTAAATTTAGTTTGTCTTTTGTGCGAGCACTAAAATATGGAGATAACTCTTATGATTTTGCTCATTTTAAACAGGAAAATTGATATTTAAATCCACAATTTTAGGTAAATTTTAAAAATAATCCAAATTTTATTTTTTCACATTTTAGTAACTAAAAATTCATTTTCCGTGAAATATAACTTTTTCCAAGTAAAAAGATTATAAGAAGAATAACAAAGAACACTTTACTTGGATGAACAATATTAAAGCATATTAATTAATGAAGAATATACACGATTTATTTTATCTTAAAGTTTCAAATTGAAATTAAGAAATTGAGCACATATTTTCAACAATTCTTCATGATTTTAAACATTATAATTAATAATTCTAATATTAATTGCAACTATCAAAAGATTTTATTTTTTGCGGATAAGAGATGAATATACAGTCACTTAACACCAATTTGACTTGTGCTCTTTTAGAAAATCAGTCAAATCCTAAGTGATGTTGCATTTAATGTGCTTGACGTTTATTGCTTTTCTCTTTCTTTCATTATTATTGATTCGATTTATTATATATGCTCTTGTTTTTACCAACAATAATGCTCTTACCAACCTTCTCCTTCTTTTACTACCATTCGTTCAGCTTAAACTCTCCTTCTGTACCAGCATGGTTGCAAACTTTTCTTTCTATTTGTTTGCCCTCTTTGGAGTCTCCAAGCCTTTCCATTATATTTTTTCTTTCATAAGTTTTACAGGCTTTGGAGTGTGTTTTTAAGTATTTTCTTAGATAATAATCATGTGTTTGTGTTTTTAAGTATTTTCTTAGATAATAATTATGTTTTTAGAACTTAAATTTATGTTCTTGTTACTCTTTTGTGTGTTTTGTTTGATTGTTGTTGACTAGGTAATAATCATATGTTTGTGTTTTTAAGTATTTTCTTAGGTAATAATCATGTGGATAGGACTTAAATTTATGTTCTTATCTTTTTGTGTGTTTTGTTTTGTTATTGTTGATTGGGGTAAGAATGTGGTCTTAATTGTATGATTTAGGGGATGTTTAACTATTTTAATAATGAATAGAGATAGGATACTCAATTTTGATAAAGGCTTCACCAAAGCTCCTACTGGCCTCTTACACAATCATACATTATGCATGATTTTGCCAAATCTTGTTCTCTGGCTCCTTCTTCATCTCTTCTTCAATTTTGTATGCACAATTATGATAGAGAGTTCTCTTCTTCAATTTTGTATGCACAATTATGATAGAAAGTTAATGTAGGGTACATGATCATGCAACCAAAATTTTAGATCTCGAGATTTTTATAGTTTTTATATTTTAGGGCTATTTTTTTGAACAAAAGCAAGTGTAGATATTCTAGAAAGAACCATAGGAGGCTAAGAGTATAAAATGAAAAAAAAAAAAGATATCAATGAAGTGGCTGAAAACTCCAAAAAAGAGATCAAGAGATCAAAAAGAGAAAATTCTAGAAGAACATAAGCTGCAAAATTTTCAATCTCAAAGCAAAAGAAAAGAAGACATGCAGACTTCAAAACTCTAGTGTTGGATATGGATTGCTAAGCTTTCTTTAGGGATTACGCTTGAATTATTTATTGAACATTTACATTCTTGATTTGATTTTTAATATACTTTGTGATATTTTTTGTTTTATATTCAACTTGAATCGAGAATAGATTAAATTATTTGTGTTATGCCACATAGTAAGAGATGGTACCATAATAGACTCATAAACATTAAATTAATAGTCAATTAAAGAGATATCTTAATTATTTATTAATTACCCATCATATTGCTTCAAATACAATATGATAGTTAGTATGAGTTTTGGTATATCAAAGGCGCCTAAGAAGAATGGTGAATTACATATGTCTACTTTTTACGTAATGAATAAGGCTCACTTAAATACCAATAGTTGGTCCCCAAATGTTGTGAGGTCCAAAGAGGTCACAATTCAATTTCTACCTATTTAATAAGGATTATCTGGTTAGATCAAGAAAGAGGGTAACCATAATTAATGGATACCTAAGGTCGAGTGTGGTTAAGAAGGTGAAGTGAAGACAAATATGTATAGAAGTAATGCCTAAGCTTTCATCAGTGGTTAATCACCTGCTTCATTGCTGCTTGTATTTTTGTTCAATCATTAATTGTTTTATTTTTGGTTTAGCTCTTAGTTATTCATTATATTATTTACCTTAAATAAGGTGTTAGAAGAATTATTAGGTGACTAATATAATCCTTTAGGAATAATACTTTTGATCCTATAAGATATGATCTGTATACTTGCGATATAGATGCGTTTAAATAAAAATTCAAAAATTTTTTGCACCATTTTCTGAGATTGATAACTTAGCATCTACTGTAGTTTGAGTACCTTTATTTGAGGATTTTAAACAAGTTTCTTATGTGATTACAGGTGTATGAACATAAGAGCAACTACGAGTTCAAGCAAACTCTTAGACACACAAGTTTTTGACATCATTAAGCAAGAGAGGGAGATTTGAAAAGCAAGATACAAAGAAGCTATAAACATATTAATGGAAAAGGAAAGAAGCCAACGAGGATAACAAAGAACCCTCATGGACTTTATAAGGTCAAAGTTTAGTGCCAATCAATAAAGGATTACAAAATCACCAATACAGGCTAATAGTTTTGAAATTAAACCATTCAAGATATTGCGATTGATGCTCAGTTGTATAGACTGACCAATGAGGATCCTAATCCTCATTTACATAATTTTTTGGAGATATATGACATGTTTTGGTATAATGGATAATCAAAGAATGTAGCCAAGATGAGGCTATTCCCACTCACGCTTAAAGATCGAGTCACAACGTGGCTAAATTCTCTCAACCTAGAAAACATAACAACATGAGAGTAGTTGGTATAAGTATTTTTAGCTAAGTACTTTTTTTTTTACAAAGACTGCAAGAATCTTAAAGGAGAAAAAAATTCCAATAAAGTAAAGGGGAATTACTATACGAAGCGTGAGAAAGATTCAAGGAGTTGTAAAGGAGATGTCCAGACTATAGCTTACCTAAGGAGTTCTTTTTGCAAATATTCTACAATAGAGTAAATTCACCAACTAGAGGTACTATTTGTGGAACAACTAGAGGTTCTTTAATGAAGAAGATAGTTGATCATGCACATTATTTATTAAAGGAGATGCAAAATAGTAGCTGTCTATAAACATCGAAGATGAGTAAATGACAACTAACTTTTAGAGTTCAGAAAGGAGTGCTTGTTGTGGATTCAACGACAACACTAAAAACTGAAGTAGCAAACTTGGTCAAACAATTAAACAACCTAAAAGCCTCTTTTCCAACTCTCATAAGACAATATAGCATAGATATGAATTGTGTAATGGAGAAGGCTATGTTACAGCTGATTGATTTCTAGTGGATAATAACAATATGGAGCAGCTCAACAACATGAGAGCATAATTCAGTCAAGGTGGTAATAACTCATATTCTAATACTTATAATCTTAGGTGGATGAATCATTCAAATTTTTCTTAGGCTAACAATGTAGGGAATAGAATGAGAGCATAAGATACATCAAGATTTCAGCAAGATAAGCATAGTTCGCCAGAATCAAAGATGGATAAGTTATTGGATGTGCTAAATTTCAAATTCACGAGCCAAGATGAGAGTCAAAAGAGGATGAAATCTAAGTTTTGATCAAATTGCAAAGGCGTCTTCTATACACAATTTTTTAGGTTCAAATAGCTAATTCATTGTCTACAAGAAGTATGAGGAGTCTCTTGAGCAATATGGAATCCAATCCAAGGAAGCAATTGAAGGCTATTACACTTAAAAGTGAAAAGGAGTTGGAAGACAACCCACAAAAAGGTCGAGCCCTCATAAGATGTAAACAAAGAGAAGGTGAACAAAAAGGAAGAGAAGAAGGAGGAAGTTCCATATGTCCCTCCATTGTTGGATCCCAAACTTTTCTTGGAAGTTAAAACTATTATATGTGAAAATGTTGGAAGTTAAAAGCTAGAAAATGTAATTGAAACATGTTCATTGAGTATGCTTCGGTGTTTTAGCCATAACATTTTTTTCTAGTTATCCAAATGAGATGATTTTTGATTTGGAGTAAACTAGGGATATAGGGCTACAAATGTTCTGATGAAATCGAGTTTTAATTTAGTCTCTAAGAATTTCAATTTCTAGATAGAAGTTGAGCACAGAATATTGTTTCAGTATAAGAACAGTTCGAAATTTTTGGTGTATAACTTTCAGATTTCTAAATCAAATTGAACAATTTTGGTGTTATGAGAAAATTAAGACAATGAGGAACATTTTTCTAGAAGGAAGCGTTATCAAATTCTTTCAATTTTCTCATGACCATTAGTTAAGATAATAAGAATGTATAAGGCTGTTTTTGGTAGTTCACTTAAGCATGTAAGTTACAAGGCATATAAGTAAGGGCAAAATGGACATTGTTCAATCATTAATGGTATAAAAGGAAGAAGAAAAGAGTGTCTTGCATTTGGAAGATGCAAAAACATGATTTGGGGATAGAAAAGAAGAGAGAGTCATAAAAAAGAGAGAAAGGAGAGAAAAAGAAGAAAAAGCTAGGGTTTCTTCATTTCTTGGTTTTCAAGAGAGATTTTGAAGTTTATTCAAGAAGGAAAAAGGAAGAGGAGGATGAGAGCTTTCATTAGAGCCAACAAACTCTTCATTTGGTGAAGATTCAAGATAAGTTTGTGTTAAATCTTTTGGATTTTTGAAAGGGTTTTGGTTCATATAGCTTAAGAAATATATGGGTTTAAGAATTCTAAGATTAATTTTAGTGAATATGTCTTATGGGTTTCTCAATTGGAATACCTATTGAATTGAAGATTTTTGTCAATGTTGAAGAAAATGAAGAGAGGCAAGAGAAGCAAGAGTAGAGGCATTTTGAGCAAAGTTTTCAAGCAAGGAAATTAAGGTGGGTTCCATGTTTATAATTGAGTAATGAGCCACTAATGTTTTCGTTTGAATCAAGAGAATAAAACAATTTCAATTACTTCATAAATGTTGCTTTTACTGCTTGTGATTGATTTGAGAAATTGTTACATGTTTGGTGTATGAAATTTCGATGATGAATTGTGAATGGCTAGATGAAAGGGTCTTCGAAAAATTGCATATTCATGAAAAATAAATTTTCGAAATGTTGCCATTTGGGCAATCTGTTTTAAAGTTCATGAATTACATGTTATGTGGGTTTGGTGTAGTCCATTCAAGAATGTTACGTGCACGTTGATCAAGTGAAGGCTTTTTCTGCTTGCCCGTTAGTGGCACGGAGCTCCTTCATGGACTCCCTCAAGTTTACGACTACACAAGACCATTATGTGGAATTGTGTAGTTCGTCTTATTTATGGATCTACCCAAACCATTATGATGTGCCTATATGTTTATGATTTATGAACAAGTTGAAAATGCATAAATTGTGTTGTGATTACATGGCAAAAATTTTGAGAAACATGTGTTTTATGACTCAATAAGAACTTTCTATGACAATGAACTTTTTGAATGGTTTTGCTTGTTATTCATTATAAACTTGTTATCCACGAGCTTTCAAGCTCACCCTCACTCTCCTTCCCATATTCAGGTGATGAGCAAGAGACCGAGTGAAAGAAAGTCAAGACATTACGCCAAATTTGCATGTTTTGTTTTGTTTTGGTGTAGTTTATGTAAAACAAGGCTTCAGATGTATTTCAAGAATTATTGGGTTTTGCAGCCTTTGTATATTGGATTTTGATATTGATGATGTAATGTGGATTAGAAATGCCATTAAAGCTTTGTAAACTCTTGTTTTATGATGTAAATGACATATGAATTTGTGTATGGTTTTGAAATGTGAATTTGTGTATAGATGAGGTGAAGTTGGAATATGAATTAATTAAGGATGAGGTTAAGTTAGAATTAAGTACACTTGAAGAAGTCATCAACTTGAGTTGATGATTTTGAACATGAATTGTTGTGATATATATATATATATATATATATATATATATGTACACACATAAGTGAGGCACTATTGAAAAGAAAGATAGGAATGTTATGAATGATGAGATGTTGTTGAATATGAAGAGTTAAATGAATTGAGCTTGAGAGTTTGATAAATCCCAATTGGTAGTTGAATTGGTATGAATGATGCTGTAATAGAGGAAGTGAAGTTGGGATAAATTTCAAGTTTTTCATGAGGGTAAAATGTGTGTTCTGACTTCTAGGAAAATTCTGGAATAATCTACGTAGAACTGGTCAAAATTGTCTTCTTGGAAGTTGTAGATGATCTTTCTAGCTTTCCAACGATATAAAGTTTGTAATTTTTGGATACCGGAGTGAAAAGATATGATCGTTACAAGATGATGTTGCATGGAATGTATGCACAGGACAACTATGGTATATTGATGAGAATGTGTGGTTTTGATGAACTAATTGGATTGAGAATTGAGAGTTTTATGAGATTAATTTGGTATTTGAATTGATACGAAGCGATTTGGCACTAGAAGAGTTGAATTTGGGACAATTATGAGTGAATATGATGCTAGATTGGATGTAGGAAGCAATGGAGAGACTTTGGAGGGGTTTGGGGAACTCCTATGTCCATTAGACGGACTTTAGGTCCTCTAAACAAACCTTCTCGGGTCAAAAATGACCCCCAGCATTGCCCATGTCCGTTAAACGGATCTTCTCAAGTGAAAAAGAGCCCCCAGGCCTGACAATGTCCGTTAAATAGACATACACAAGATAGCTCCAGTAAATCACGATTTTTGAACCTTTTAGAAGTAGAATCTCGCTTTGTGGTCTTCATAAATTGTAGATCTAAAAGTCTTCTTTCAAAAAGTCCAAGAACGCACTCAATCAGAAATCTGTAACAAAAGTTATGGCAATTGCTCCAAGACAGGTACAATATGAATGAGGAATTAAACATGTTCGATTCTTTTGGGAATAACTTCCTCATCCGACCTCTAAATGAAGTGATTCTTAAAGCAAAGAATTCCTAACACATTTTCCTATCTCTATATGAAAATTGGTATCTTCTGGAGTTGATTTGAAAAAGTTTGATGGAAAGAAAATAAGAGATCGGTTGGGAGATCATAATTGGGGTATGAACACCCGTTAGCTTTTTAAGCATATCTTAATCTATAGAGCTCTGATTAAGATGGTTCTTGCTTCAAAACAAACTAGAGACTTAGAGCTACAATTTGTTTGAAGAAGTCAAATTGAAATTCTTGTTTGAAGTTTCCTAAAATCTATTCTGAATTAAGAGAAATGAGTTCGAGTATGGTGACTAATTTGTGTGGGCACTCCACTCTTATTGGATGAAGGTTAATTAGGGTTCTTTGAAATAACCCTTCAGGGTAAGATGCTCACATTTCATGATCCGAAGTTGGACTCCAAAAACAACATGAGTGATATCAAAGCAAGAGTTGAGTTCTGAAAACAAGCGAGATCCAACAGTTGTGGTATCAAAGCAAGAGTTGGGTTCCGGAAATAAGCGGGATCCAACATCCACCCTCCATATGCGTTAACGATCACATTTCCTTAAAGGCTGAAGAAGAATCAAATAGATGTGTAATTTGCAATGTTTGTATGGAAGTTGAAGAAATTACACATTAACTTGTATTTTGTAGAAGTTTTGGATAACATGCCCAAGTATTCAAATTTTTACAAGGGTATACTATCAAACAATTAGACTTCGGAGGACAATCAAATAACCTCTTTGATGAAAAATTACAACTCTGTAATTACCAATTACATGCCTCCAAAATTGAAGGATCCAAGGAGTTTTACTAAACAATGTGTAGTTGATAATTTAGAATTTTTTAAATGTTTATATGATTGGGTGCAATTATTATTCTTATGCCTTTATTGATTCTCAAGAGATTAGTAATAGGAAATGTGAAGCTAAATTCTATGTTCACCTAGTTGGTAGATCAATGCATAAAGAAACTATTTAATGTGGTGGAAGTCGTAATAATTAAGGTGGACAAGTTTATTATTTTGGTGGATTTTGTAGCATTAGATTTTGAAGAGGATCATAAATGTTTATTAATTAGTGGTAGATTTTTCATGAATACAAGAAAAGCTTTTTCACGAGAATTTATGCTTTTGATTGAACAAAAAAAAGATATCTTATTCTATAATAATTGATCAACTTATCCATATGGATTTATAGCTTTTGCAAGAGAATTTATGCATTCATGTAACTTTCATTTATGCCTCAAACTTTGCCATTTAAAGGAATTTCTTATGGAGCAAATTAGAGGAAATCCAAGCAAGTATTCAAAACCTTTAAATGGTGCTCGGTGATTTCAATAGCACCATATATAAACCGGAAGCAGAAGGCAACCTTAAGAATCAGTCAAAAGATTTTAGAAGATGCGTTACTAAAAGCAATATGGTAACGTTACACACGAATAAAATATCTAAAAAAAATTGTATAAACATACGCAAAATCATAGCTGTTGTTGCAAAATAAAAGACATTTTATTTTTTTAGGAAGAAAAAGATATTTTTTATTACAATATGTATGACACGATCTTATGTATTGATGTCTTTTCTTGTGTAATTATCATTGATGACGTTTGATAGGATGGGAGGCTTCCATTAATTCACCTCACAGCCAAACAGAGGCGTGGTCAGCATTTCTTTAATGCCATTTTTCAATCGTTTCTTATCTATTTGGCCTCTATCATCACTCTCTCTCTCTCATGGAATGTATGCCCAGAGAAGATAGCACTCGTGACCACTTCTATTACGGATTTCATGACTGCGATAGGCAACGACTTACGTCTTGGTTTAGGTTATAACCCTTGTATGTATTTATTGTTTTTTATTCGTTACCTTATAGTAATTGTTATTACGGCGTTCTCCTCTTTGACACTTTATTTTACTCCAAACTGAGAAGTTGATTGGATCACGCTCGTTAAGATTGAATGGGTCTAAACTCAGAAGTTGATTGGATCCCGAAGTTAAGATTGAATGAGTGCCCTTAAAATGATTAGAAGCTTCGAGCCGCTTCAGTTTCACACCAACTTTTATGATTCGACCCTTTCGCACTATCATTTCATATTATAAAATATACTTTCTCTTTTTTAAAATAAAAGTTATTTTTAAGGAAGGTGCACTTATTAAGAAAGTTAAGTAAAATATTTGATATATCCTTATTAATTACATGTTGAAGTGCCTTGAAAATATAATCTATGTAATTAAGATGTGAGAGAAATTAAAGGGTAATTTTGGAAGTAAAATCATAAAAATGCATGAAAAGTAAGGAACGACATTTATTTTGAATAATTAAAATCTTTCTAAAATAACTTTTATTTTAAATAAGATGGAATAATTTGGTGTGGTGATCACATTTTTATTTATGATTTCAGTAAACAATTTTGATGAAAAAAATCCTCACTAATGTTACATTAGGAGTTTTATTCTTTTAGTGTTTTCTATAAAATTGATTTTATTCATTTTACTCAACCGAGAATAAAATAAAATAAATTAAAACTTATATACATTAGAGAATAGCAATCGCTGAATTTATATAATAATAATATTTAGTAGAAATCTCGTTACCAATTTAAAAAGGTCTATTAATAAGCAATCTTAGCCTTAGAGATTGTTTCCAAAATTACTAAACTTATCATATAAGCAAAGATTAGGTCAGCCAAGTCTACTTTTTAATATAAATAAAGCGCTTAAAACTTAATTCATGCCCCTTCTTTAAGTACTAAATGACTCTTCTAATTTATGAAAATTTTAAAATGATATAAAAGTAAATTATAAAAGTCTAATATTTGGAAGAATACATATGATTTGTCGAATATTTTATTAAAAATTGATAATTTGTAATTACGTCAATGAAAACTATAAAATGAAGTTATAATTCTCCTTCGGTGATTGAAAAGTAAAAGCAATGATTTCGTAAAGATGTAGATAAGCTTAAAAGTCTTTAGAATATGTGTTAAAGTGGAAGATATAATTGGCTGACCATGCGAGGTTGTGCACAACGATTTCTTAAGTCGCGACTGTCTTTAGGATATGTAGGAAGTTGAAAGGTATAATTGGTTGATAAAGCGTAAAGTTTTGACTCTTCTATGAATATTCTATGTCTTTAAAAGAAAGATATAATGGTAAATGCAATGATGGAATTATCAAACAAAAGATTTAATTGCTGTATGTGATAAGTGCAAAACTAGCAGATCATAAGCTATTTTGCCACCATTTCATCATATAATCACAAGAAGCTATTTTGCCACCATTTCATCATATAATCACAAGATAAGTTGTTTTTTCTTGCGGCTTTTTGTTTCACGTTAAGATCAATTAATGGTTGGTAATTAATACTGAATTCAATTTTAGGTGGAGTACTTTTGCTTTTTGTGTAAAAAGCAATTATTAAAAACTCAACTCTAATTTGATCGGTTTAAATTTTGAATAGTTTAACTTTTCGGTTTGATTTATTTTAATAATTTTTGTTATTAACAATTGATTAGTATATTAATTAACTGTTCAATTTTGATAAATTAATAATTTTTTATAAATTAAATAAATAAATTAATTTTTATTTAATAATCTTTTTTTTAATTGAATTTCAAATTTTTCAATAGATAAGAATAATCTCTTTTAATAATATTTCAAATTCTTTAATTTTATTAAATCCCGTTAATCTCTTAAACCTTCAATTTCTTGATTTATCGGTTTAACTTCTTGTCTAGTTTTTAAATTATTGGCGAAAAAGAAAGTATTGATTTTAATTTTTTTCTTTTTTTAAGTTTCTCACGAGGTATTTTAAGAAAGTCCTATTTATAAAAAAATACCTTTAAATTAGCTACACCTAAATTAATCCATACTCGATTCAGGTAAATTTCTTGCGAGAAACAAACCTCTGGTGCTAAATATTAAACATCTGCTTACACAACTGCGGTTGAAACTCACGACCTCACTGTCAAGAGAGTGCCTTACCAAGCTCTTAGTCTCGACTAAAAGTAAAAGTTACAGTGTGATTAAAGTCAAGTTGGTACTAATTATCAGTCACCGTCTACGCGCCTTTATAAAGAGAACAGAGTCGGAGTGCAAGTGGGCAGCTTTGGCAAGCAGAGAAGAGAGACCAAGACTGTTTCGACGATGGCTTCTGCTTCAAAAATATCTAGGTTACTTTCTCGCCCTTTCGCTGGAGCCTCTAGATCTGTTCGTACCTCTTCAGGTAATGATAACGATGTCTACTCAACGTCAATACCCATCGGTGAATTTCTTTCATGTTCTGTGAATTTGTCACTGCGTTCAAACTGGTGACTGCGATTGCTTTTTTCTGTTATTTCTATCTATTTCACGATCTGTGTGTTTCGTCCAACGTTTAGATACCAAGAACACTGGTAGACAATGGGTTAACGGTGAACTCTTTTATTATTTTCTGGAGAGTCTCAAACTAAAAAAACTCGGGTCTTCCCTGTCACATTCTTATCTTTTCCTTTCTCGGGAACCAAACAGAACACGTGATGAAGAAATAGCGGCAGATCAGAAGAGATAGAGAATCTTTATTCTCCGTGATATTGGCCTCACCCTTTTTTCGTTATCATTGTTGTGCTTATCTACGATATAAAAAAAAGCTCCTTTTTCGTATTTAAAACTTATGTGGACAGATTCCATTTTTGGTTTCTTGATACGTGCCTTACCATCTTTAGATCACCCACGTCACTCTTACGCCCCCGTTTCTGGACTATTAAGTGGCGACATTCTTATCCTCTTATTATTACCGAACTCGACTTGACGTTAGAACGGTGTCCTTTTGATAGTAACGTATCGGCTCTTGGGTTCCCGTAAATGCGTCCCCTCCGGCTCTCTCCTCCAAATAACAAAGTTTACACCTGTGACTTCAAAACAAGAAAAGTTTAAACCTTTGGTTTCTGATTGTGGTTAATAAGGAAATATAAATCATTTCCAGAAGAAAACAAATAAAACGAAATTGATTTTAGTTCTTAACGGTTTCCCATGATATGCAATATTTTTTCTGTAATTTTCGGTTTGTAATCAGTTTTGTCCTAGAATTCACCAACAGGGATTTTGTTTTTCAGGGAGTAATTATGGATTGGCCAGTGTACTACCTAGATACAGCACGGCTGCTGCTATCGAGGAGCCAGTTACGCCACCTGTCAAAGTAGGTTACACTCAGCTTTTAATCGATGGGAAGTTTGCTGAAGCAGTATCAGGTGAATTTACTTCGTGTTCAAGAAGAGCTTTTGGCCTTTTAAGTTTTAGATTTTGTTAAATGATACTTTTAGATTTTGTTAAATGATACTGTCTGAACGTGAGGTTCCCTTAATGAACCACCAGCTCCAACTCCAATGTTGCAGCAGGGCCGGGAACTGAGTAGCTTAGACTAGAAATACGCAAAAAAAAGAAGTGTGAATGGGCTAGATAGACTATATTGTACTGCGGGTCATATATTTATTGCTAGAGGAGGCTCTGTTTTTTCTTTCGAATATGCTATTAATAGGACATAGAAACAGTTGGTGAATCTTTCGCTGGTACTTTCTTTGTCAACAGGGAAGACTTTTCCAACTCTGGACCCCAGAACTGGGGATGTGATAGCCCATGTGGCCGAAGGTGATGCTGAAGATATTAACCGGGCAGTGGCTGCTGCCCGCAAAGCATTTGATGAAGGACCATGGCCAAGGATGACTGCATATGTACTCATTCATTGTCCTCTCTGTTAATAGATTTTTCGTTATTGGTGAAGGACTATCAAACTTTGTTATCTTTTAATTCTAGGAAAGGCAAATGGTACTTCTGCGATTTGCTGATTTGCTTGAGAAGCACAATGATGAAATTGCTGCTTTGGAAACATGGGATAATGGGAAGCCATACGAGCAAGCTGCTAACATTGAAGTGCCAATGACGACACGCCTCTTTCGATACTATGCTGGTAGGAAAAAAGATGAGAAGAAAAGTATAGTTCAAACTTTGAAGGTTCTTATGTTTCTATAAATTTCTCAGGTTGGGCCGACAAGATTCACGGGCTGACCGTTCCAGCTGATGGACCCCATCATGTACAAACCTTGCACGAACCTATTGGTGTTGCCGGTCAGATTATTCCATGGAATTTTCCTCTTCTCATGTTTGCCTGGAAGGTTGGCCCAGCACTGGCATGTGGCAATACTATCGTTATTAAGACAGCTGAGCAGACACCATTATCAGCTCTCCTTGTGTCAAAGCTCCTTCATGAGGTAATCCTCAACTTAACCTTTTCAATATTTTAAGTTCTAACCATAAGCTTCATGCTTTCAGTAGAATAATACTCAACTTATGGTTTTAGAATATGCCAAATATGCAGACAATAAATGAAGATGAGGGATAAAACTTGATCACACCCCAAAATTGGTTATTTTTATGATTGTAAGGAAATCCGAGACAGAAGCTCATGGCTTGTCCTAATGTAATCTAGTACATACGGATCTTCTAGGATTAGAATATCGTACTAAAATTACCTGACAAAGAATATATTGTCAATTGATCGTCTACGCATGTTGTTGTATACGAATACTTATCCAGAAATCATCACTGTTTGGATTCTTTAGACGAGCATTTCTATTTATATGTTCTAGACTTCCTAATGCAAATGGTAAATGTAGTTCGAATATTTTTGCCTTAATTAAGTTTGTACCTGTCACAGGCTGGACTCCCAGAAGGTGTTCTCAATGTGGTTTCTGGCTTTGGACCAACTGCCGGCGCAGCTCTTGCTAGCCATATGAACGTGGACAAGGTAATGTAGATCATCAAGTCCATGACCTTCTGGTTGAATGTAGTAGCAATTCTTTTGATTTGCTTTTATGAACAATATCTCAAGTTTTCAAGTAATTTTTATATGAAAATAGTCGTTCAATCAGAATTTTGTTGGCTGCCCATTAACTGATATGATTTATTTGCAGCTTGCATTTACTGGATCAACTGGCACAGGGAAAATTGTACTTGAATTGGCTGCGAAAAGCAATCTTAAGCCAGTGACTCTGGAGCTTGGAGGCAAATCACCTTTTATTGTCTGTGAGGATGCCGATGTAGATAAGGCTGTGGAGCTAGCTCACTTTGCTCTATTCTTTAATCAGGTATGTCTATTAACAATATCAGTTCAAAACCATTGCTGGCTTAAGTAAAATAATTTGATTGCGATTTCTGTCATTCAGGGTCAATGCTGTGCTGCTGGTTCTCGTACGTATGTGCACGAGCGTGTGTACGATGAGTTTGTAGAGAAAGCAAAGGCACGAGCTGGGAAACGCTCTGTTGGTGATCCCTTCAGGAGTGGTATTGAGCAAGGCCCTCAGGTAAAACAAGGAAACCCTGACTGCTTTGGAGAGCTTCAGGAATTCAAACTAGTTGCGGTGTTGATCCTTTACCTGCTTAAATGAAACAGGTTGATTCAGAACAGTTTGAGAAGATACTCGGGTACATAAGATCTGGGATTGAAAGTGGAGCTACACTTGAAACTGGAGGTGAGAGGTTTGGCAACAAGGGTTATTATATTCAGCCAACTGTCTTCTCTAATGTTAAGGTACATTTCCTATCTATTAATAACTCGACACATAAAACATTAAGCTAAGCTAACTAGGTGAATCGTTGTTTGCATCAGGATGATATGCTGATAGCCAAGGACGAGATCTTCGGTCCTGTTCAGTCCATCTTGAAATTCAAGTAAGCAATTACAGTTGATTGGTAAAAACCATGTCCAGATTTACTAAAGTTCATCTGTTACAAACAATTGCAGGGACCTTGGTGATGTCATAAAAAGGGCAAATAACACACCCTATGGGTTGGCTGCTGGTGTGTTCACGCAGAACATAGACGTTGCCAATACACTGACTCGTGCATTGAGAGTAGGGACTGTCTGGGTTAATTGCTTCGATGTTTTTGACGCTGGCATTCCGTTTGGTGGCTACAAGATGAGTGGACATGGCAGAGAAAAGGGTATTTATAGTCTCAAGAATTACTTGCAAGTGAAGGCTGTGGTCACACCCTTGAAAAATCCTGCATGGTTATAGATTGTGTTAGACCCTTTTAGTAGCTTTGTTGGTTTCTACACTTTGGTTAAGTTTGAAGATTGTTGAGAATAATGTGTATAGTGCATGCTAATAGGAGTGTATGAAATGCGATGGTGGCGAAGAAAGATGAGGCTCGCCGGAGCTCTGTCCGAAAACTTGGCAGCCTTTGCTATAATTTTCTTGGTTGTATAATTCTAGGTAATTTCGCCTTCCATTACCTGGATGTGACTTCTTTAAAGTATGGGCCTCTGTGAGCTTGAGCATTACCAGTATGGAGTCAAAAGCTAAACTCTCATTCAGGCCAGTATCATTTTATTTCACATCTTGCCAATGCATACGAGTCCGTTTACGTGTTTAACTCAATCATTTCCCGACTTGATAGGTTTAAAAGATGAGACATGATAATCTGTCCCATTTTTCATGTACCAATTTCGTCCCATTTGATTTCAACCATCCATTTATACGGGGCTTCAAAGGTAAGACATGAAAAATGGAACAGATGAACTGAGGGCTTCAAAGATTGGTGTGATACCAGTGCTTAAGTAGCTGTTGATTTGGACATTTGTCTTCCCATGAAATTGATTTTATTCTAGATTAATTGAATAAATTATCTTGTTTTGTAGGAGTATCACCTCTTTACTTGTTACCTAAATTATGTATCTTTATTTATTTATTTTCTTTATTTAAGTATAGGATCTTGGCATATAAATACAAGACTATACACATTATTTAATATATATATATATATCACTCATTATGATATTTTTTTACGCATTATTTGTTATCTCAAAAGAATATTATTTAATGAACTTCATTTTTATTAAATTATGAAAGCTTACTTTTAAGCCGATTGGATTTACGATTCTATCAACTAATTTGTTACCACCAATTTCTAGTTTTTTTTTGGTGATTCATTAATCCTTTGGTGCATTAAGAAGTAAACACTTGTATCTCACTCAAAAAAAAAAATCGAGCCATGGTCCAAACTGATTTTGACATTATTTGATTGTGTTAGTTGCTTCAGAATATGGACATTATACATTCATCAATTATTATGATAATCAAATTAATATGCAAATTGCTTATAATCAATTAAGTTTTTATAAATAAAAAAACTTAATTAAAAACAATATTTTTTAATTAAACTTTGAATTTTTTGCTAAATAATGAAAATTTCTTTCAATTATATTTTAAATTATTTATTTTTATTTTTATCTTATCAATTTAACTTATTTTTAAAATATTAAATAAAATATATGTTTTCTAATATTTTCTTTTTTACATCAAATAATATGAAAAAGCATTACCTATTCAAAGTATCAAAATCACGGGAATTACATTTAAAGTCTCAATCACCTATAGATGTGGGCAGCAGCTTCCTTGCCCATTATTATTTATTTGGCACAATATCTCCAACTAATTGTCGGCTGCCCGTCCTCACTTACCTTAATGATCACGAGCCCATCCCAAAATCTCTGCCCACGTGTCGCTTAGCCATGAACTCGAACCCCAAACTCGAACCTCTCTACGAAGCCGCCTTCCCCCGTCTCTCGATCTCCCACATGCTTCTCCGCCACCTGCATCGTTGGATCAATCAATATCGAATAATCTAGCGACGCGTGTCCCTACCTAGATCCTCTACCCGTCTTCCTATATTTAGCCACTAACCGCTACGACCTTCACCAAAGTCCACCGTAAAGACACGACCGAAATAGCTAAAAGCCAATTACCAACTTATCAACATATCCACTCATATTTTCATGATCCAGATACCTATCGGGTCAGCTCGCCGGGTTCTGACGTTCCCGGCGGTACATCCATGTGAGAGTGTAGCTCCCAGTACGCTTCTAACCTCCTTGACCGATCTAGCCCACGCCATTCGCGGTTATAGATCCAAGGTTTTCTCTTGCAATTCGCTAATTGGGCGCGAGACGATCCGTCAAGTCAGCAATCTTCTTCATTTCTTTGACGAAATCCGGGCCATCCGGTCGGGTCTACCGGACTCCTTCGTCCTCGGCTTGTCAGAGCTCCATCTCACTCTACAGAAGGTCCTGTTCTTGCTCGAGGATTGTACCCGAGATGGATCGCGCATATGGATGCTGATAAATTCGGAGCTCGTTTCGGGTCAATTTCGGGTCTTTATCCGATCCATAGCAATTAGTCTGGATGTTTTGCCGCTCTGGTTACTGGACGTTTCCGGCGAAGTGAAGGAGTTGGTTGAATTGGTGGCGAGGCAGGCGCGTAAGGCGAGATTCGAAGTCGACCTGGAAGATAAACGGGTCATAGATGAAGTTATGTCAATTCTGAGTCAGTTTCAGGATGGTGCGAATCCTGAGAAAAGTGATCTGAAGGAGGTTTTGGATTACATTGGAGTGAAAAAGTGGAATGATTGTCGAAAAGAGGTGAAGTTTCTAGAGGGAGAGATGGAACTTGGATATTCAGAGGGAAAAAGAGACTTGACGCTTTTGAGTGGCTTGATGGCGCTGATGAGTTATTCAAGGTGCGTGCTTTTTGATCCCATTGATAATGGAATCGCCCAACAAGTTGATCTTGAGAGTCAATTTCAGAGAGATGGGGTTAGGTGCCTTAACAGCGACGATTTTCGATGTCCCATTTCGCTTGAGATCATGAAAGATCCTGTCACGTTAGAGACAGGACACACTTATGATCGGTCTTCGATATTGAAGTGGTTCAGGAATGGAAATCAAACTTGTCCTAAGACAGGAAAAAAGCTGACTAGTACTGAACTTGTACCTAACTTAACTGTCAAGCGATTGATTCAACAATACTGTGTGGAACATGGCTTACCGGTAGTTGTGGAGTCGAATCATAAGAATCGGGACGTGACTAGGACGCTTGCTGCTGGCAGTTTGGCTGCGGAAGGTGCAATCAAAATGGTTGCTTGTTTTCTTGCTAACAGGCTTGGAAATGGAGGTTGTGAAGATATGAACAAAGCGGCTTATGAGATTCGGATTCTTAGCAAGACCAGTGTTTTCAATAGGTCTTGCTTAGCTGAAGCCGGAGTGATTCCATATCTATTGAACTTATTATTGTCTGAAGATGCTGTGTGTCAAGAGAACGCTATTGCAGCTTTGTTAAATCTTTCCAAGCATTCAAGAAGCAAAGCTCTCATTGTTGAGAATGGAGGATTGGTGTTGATTGTAGATGTTCTGCGGAGGGGGTTGAAGATGGAGGCTATGCAGCATGCGGCTGCGACAATATTTTACCTTGCTTCCATCGAAGAATACAGGAAATTGATAGGAGAAAGTACAAACGCTATACCAGCTTTAGTAGATATGGTGAATGAAGGAAGTGATCGAGGCAAAAAGAATGCTTTGGTTGCAATTTATGGGCTGCTTATGTACCATGGGAATCACTGGAGGGTTCTTACAGCCAAGCTAGTTCCTTTACTTCTCAGTCTTCTAACATCTTCTGAAGGAGAAGAACTGATCACTGATTCTTTGGCGGTTTTGGCAACTTTAGCTGAAAATTTTGACGGGGCAAAGGAAGTCCTTTGCAATGGAGCTTTGCCTCAGATCCTGGGCATCTTTCTTTCTTCCTATTCAAGGACAGAAAAGGAGCAATGTGTATCTTTGTTACTTGCTTTGTGCATCAATGGTGGCCAAGATGTAGTTGGTGCACTAATAAAGAACGCTTCACTTATGGAATCCTTGTATTCCCAACTCACTGAAGGCACATCGAAAGCAAGCAAGAAAGCCAGTACTCTCATCAGGATTCTCCATGAATTTTATGAAAGAAACTCCTCCCCATCGAAGAATTCAGTGCTTTCTCGAGAACGATTTATTCATGTATGGTAACCCAAATTTTTGAGGGTTGCCTAAATTTTTTTGGTTTTTTCCAAGCATCCATCCATGTACATACGCTCATTGTGTAGGGATGGTCGTTTGCTTTTCCCTTGTTTATGTGATATCAGCTGTTTTTAATGAGCTGATATCCATGATCCTATATCAGCTTCGGTTCTTTTCACGAGGCATTGTACAAATACACATGATTGTGTATAATTCCTTTCTAATTTTGTAACAATAAGAACGTTGTTAATTTTTGTAAAAATTATTGAAGACCAACCAATCTGTTATCCTCTAATATTGTTACTGGTTTCAGATTAAACCGAGATGGATGATTGACCATATGTAAATGAATTTAGTCGCATTGAGATTTCTAGCACTTTTTCTAATCTTAATGCCACTTGCTCCAATGATGGTCTTTCTGTCTTAGGCCCCGTGCATGACAAGGCTAGCTTGATTACCTGGTCGAAAGCTTCGACTGAGTACTCCCCATTAAGTTTGGGATCTGCAAATTGTATCACATCCCCACCTCTTGCAAGAAATTTTGTCTGAGGAGTGGAGATATGCATCAGGAACAATTGGTACCACAAGGAAGTGCCCAACATAGAGACTCATTATTGATTGGTTCTTACCAACTTATTTAGCTGCACCGGCCCGTTTGTATTCAGATTGAACACCTTCCGTCCCGAGAGCAATTGCAGTAGCACTATCCCAAAACTGTAGACATCCCCTTTAGCGTTTACATGGTGGTTTCTTTGATACTCACGATCCACATAGCCAAATGTACCCGTCATTTCTGAGCTTACAAAAGACTGACCTACATCCATAACCTTTGATAATCCGAAGTCTGAGAGTTTTGCGTGAAAGTCAGAAGTGAGGAGGATGTTGGTTGGTTTGCAATGCGGCATGTATTCAGCAAATCAGATAGAAACACGATTCATCATTCATAAAGCTGGAAAGATTATGTACCTAATGTCTCAATGAACAATACAACCTTCTGGGTAGTTGTGGAGAAACCAAAGACCTGTAGCACTATCAACAGCAATTTCAAGTCTTTGGATGCAAGAAAAATCTCTTTCTTCTCTGTTAGTTATCAATATCGTTAATGTAAAAGAAAATGGAAAATGAAAATTAAAGAACAGAAGAACAAGGATACCGTATAACTTTTTATAACTTAAAAAACCTCCATAATTCTCACAAATTTTTTATATTGGTTAAATTGTGAGATAAGCCAAAATTATTACAACTCGACAATTCTCCACTTTGGTGAATTCCACTTTTTCAAATCTCTCATAGGCTCTTCCACAATTTCACCTACATCAAAAATTTGTGGAAATGGTGGAGGCTCCAATAGTTATAAAAGGAGCCTCCCCTCCTTAGTTAAATATATCTCAAAATTATCTATCTTTCTGTAAGGCAAAAATTTTCTCTTTTATGGTAATATTTTGTTTGTATTATTTCCTTTGAAATAGTGAAATATTAATTTAGTAGTGTATGAGAAAGTAGGCATAATTGATTGAACCTTATTAAATTCTAGTATTTTTTATTTGTCTATTTAATAGATATTGTCAAGTATAGTTGTAGTGAATTATTGTGATATTAAATTATATATTTAGGAAAATTCTATCAAGGAGATTGAGTTTTAAGCTGGACCGTTCGTGACCTCTCCAGTCGTTCCTAAGAATTTACCTGGTGTGATTTTTTAGTACAATTATTCACATTTTATTCATCTGCGTAATAGTGTTCGAGGTGAATTTGTTATCATTAGTGAAAATTAACCCAAGTTTTTGCAACAGTTGGCATCAGAGCCAAGATTTCTTCTTAGTATGCTTCGTGGTTACAGTGTAGTCTAATCTTTAACATCAGAAAAGATTTCCTTGGGCTTTTGGCATTTCGTATCGACAACTATTAAATAGAAATTGTAATAGAGATGACAAAAGATAGAAAAAAAATACCACACCATCCACGTTGACTACTTTTTCCTCGTCCATTTTGGCGAGAATTGTAGTGACAAATGCAAGATTTACGGTGGAGATTTTTGATAGTATGGGTCATTTTGGAATGTGACAAAGTGAGATTCAAGACGCTCTTTTTCAGCAAGGTCTTGACATTGCTATTGAAGAAAAGAAATCAGATGATGTTGAAGAGAAAGATTGGATGACTATAAATCGTTTGGCATGCGGTACAATTCGATTGTGTCTTTTTAGAAAGCAAAAGTATGCTTTTTCGAAAGAAAATTCAGCATATAAATTGTGGAATGCATTGGAGGAAAAAATCTTGAAGAAAAGTACTTAGAATAAGCTCCATATGAAGAAGAGACTGTTTCATTTTTCTTATATTTCGAGTACCACTATAAATCGTCACATCACCGGTTTTAATTAGTTAGTTACTGATTTAATAAATTTGGATGTGACATTTGAAGATGAAGATCTAACTTTAATGTTGTTGGGATCCCTTCCTAAGGTGTTTGAGTTTCTTGAAACTACTCTACTTCATGGGAAGGCTACTTTGTCTCTTAGTGAAGTTACAATTGCTTTGTACAATCATAAATTGAGAAGGAAGACAAAGGAAGAATATACAAGTGGAGTAACAAAAGCTTTGGTGGTCAGAGGACGTTCACAGAGCCAGTCTAAAAGAAAGAAAGGGAGATCGAATTTGAGGTCCAAATTGAGCAAAGATGAATGTGGCTTTTGTCGAGAAAAAGGACACTGGAAGAAGGATTGTCCTACATTCAAAAATAAGGGCAAACCTAATAAAGAAAAGGTTGTTGCAGATTCAAATATAGTTGAGTGTAATGATGATAACTCAAAATTTTCACTTGCTACTACGTCATCAACTAATTCTTCTAGTGTATGGCTGCTTGATTCAGGATATAGTCATCATATGTGTCCTAATGGGGATTAGTTCTATGATTTTACAGAACTAAAAGATGGAATTATTTACACAGCAAATGACTTCTCTTTTACCACGCATAGGATTGGTTTCATTCATTTAAGGAATCAAGATGGATCAATCAAAATCTTGACAAATGTTTGTTATGTGCCGAGTTTGTTGAAGAATCTCATTTCCATAAGAGCCTTAGAAGAACAGGGTCTTAAGGTGGTAGCAAAATATGGAGTGATGAAGATTATATCTGGTGTACTTATAGTATTAAATGGGGTACTGAAAAATAATATATTGTACCATTATTTGGGTAATACTATTATTGGAGCAACAATAGCAACTTTTAGTGATGAGAAGGAGTTAGGAACAACAACGTTATAACATATGCGCTTGAGTCACGCAGGTGAAAAATCTTTGAATCTCTTGGTAAAATAAGGATTATTGAAAGGAGTGAAAACTTGCAAATTGGATTTTTGTGAGCATTGTGTCAAAGGGAAGAAGACAAGGGTAAAATTTTGAACAACAATTCATGATACCGAAGGTATTTTAGATTATGTTCTCTCTAATGTATGGGGACCTTCTAAGACAGATTCTGTGGGAGGAAAACACTATTATGTGACCTTTGTTGATGATTTTTCATGTACTTAACATGTACTTTACCAATCTTTACACTGTTTGAGCTCCAGAGTAAATGGCGTTGACCTGGGTACCTATTTATATGCTAAACAAATAATAAAAGACCTGATTTCACAACCAAAGAGCAAAAAATCAAATGAGTCAAAAAAGTACTTTAGCGTATGAAAGCAATCATACAGATAGAACAATCAAAGACTGTTTGTGGAACTACACTATTTCCTGTTGGACCCCGTTTTCGGAGCCCAACATCCGGAGTTTTAAACCTTGAGCTTATTACCCTGTAGGGTCATAATCAATATTTCCCAAAGGTGGTGTGCCCATACCAAACAAACACCATAGTCTCAACTTGATCTCATTAAAGAAATCGTAGCTTTTAGTCTTTAATTCACGTTGAAACAAGAATCACCTCAATCGGAGCTTTACAACTCAAGAAATACCTAATGAGCTAAAACGTGATCATAGTCC
>JAOTAX010000001.1:4593291-4615558 GCA_025629825.1 Erythroxylum guanchezii
TACAGGGCACCTCATTATGCTTGAGTTCCAGTTATCACCCGCAAACCGATGGGCAAACGGAAGTGGTGAATTGTATCCTGGAACAATATTTGCGTTGTTACACTCATGACCGACCTCATAAGTGGGTTGACTGGCTTCCTTGGGCAGAGTTTAGCTACAATACTTCTGTCCATTCAGCCACTAAACTATCTCCATTTGAAGTTGTCTATGGCATTCTCCCTCTAAGACTTAACTCTTACATTCTTGGTACAACAAATGTGCAAGCAGTCGATGAAATCCTTCATACTAGAGATGACATTCTAAATGAGTTGCGTTTGAACTTGACTGCTGCTCGTAATCGAATGAAACAGCAAGCTAATCTTCACCGTCGAGATGCCACTTTCCAAGTAGGAGATTATGTCTATTTATGCCTACAGCCTTACCGCCAGACTTCTGTTGCTTTTTGCCGATCCCTCAAGCTCTCTGTCAGATATTTTGGGCCATACGAAGTTATAGGCAGAGTTGGTCCTGTAGCTTACAGGCTTCGTCTTCCGGCAGATGCACGAATCCACAATGTCTTCCACGTAAGTCTCCTTAAGAAACACATAGGTCCTTTACCTTCACAAATATCTCCTCCTCCAATTTTTGAAGACTCCACTCTCATACCACAACCGGAGGCCATCCTAGACCAACGAGTCATTCATAAGGGACAGTACCGTGCAAGGGAAGAGATATTAGTTAAATGGGAGGGGGCACCTGCAGAAGATGCGACGTGGGAGAATCGTCGACGTTTTGCTCGTACTTATCCTCATTTCAATCCTTGAGGACAAGGATTCTCTGCAGCAAGAAGGAATGATACGTGCACTATAACGTGCAGAGTGAGGGAGTTGAAACTGCTGTATTTCTTGAAGGATTTTGCTGCTTAACTGATGTTGTGGATTGTCCACGTCGCTGTCCTGTATTTAGGTGGTTATGGCCACCAGTTTGTAGTTCCTTTTGTTTAGGTGGTTGAAGGCCACGATTTTCTTTCCGTTGTTATTTCTATATAAACCAGCAGTGTTCAATGAAAAGGATATGATGAAATTTGCAAATATTCCTCCTGTCTTTTAATTCTCTTCCGTTTGTCGTTCCCTTGAATTTCTCTTAAAAAAATTCTTATCAAAAAACCTATTAATGTGTTTGATGAATAGTTTATTAGTTAGCTTATTTAAATTTAATAAGCTAATTTTTAAAAACTCTCTAAGAAAAGCTTTTTTGATAATTAGTCAAAAATTAATAAATAAAAAATCAATTATATTCTCCTTTCATCAATTTTGAATTATGCTAATTATGTCATGGGGATCGGGATGTAGAGTTGCATGCACGGCCAACGAGAAACGTCCTTTCATGCTCAGGTTCTCTTAACACATCAAGGTCGTATTCGCCTTTTCGAACATTCTGACAACTTGTCGTTTTCCACACGAAGCCGTCAGTTACTGTTGGTACCATGCTTCGTAGCCACCGTTTTACGCATCACAAGTCCTTTTGTTTTTCACCCTTCGTTAAATTGGTGCTTCAATATTATGCAAAGAAGTTTCTCCTTTTAAATCACAATCCCCCCTATACTTGGAACACTTTCCTAGTATTGCTTCCTTATTCGGCTCTCTTGGGTCGTTTACGTGTTGGCATGCATGGGTAAACTTCTTGGACTTGGACCACATCTTTGCGAGTGTTCCTTATTTTAGGTGCGTAAATCAGTTATTATTATTATTTATTATACTAATATTATCATAAATAATATTATTTTTTATTAGTTCTATTAATAATTTAGTATTTTTATTTATATATTTAATTATTTACTTATTAATTATTGTTTATTATTTATTTATTTATTTATTATTGTTTGTTATTATTATTTAGTATTTTATTATTGTTAAATAGTTTTTATTTATTTAATAATTTACCATGTTAGTTTTTACTTTTTCCCTCTATAACCTGCATCATTCATATCTTGTCTCATTTGTACGTGAGTCTATCAGAAATAGCCTCTCTATTATGTAGGAGTAAAGTTGCGTACTATCAGACCTTCCCAGACTCTACTTAATTGCGAGATTTCGGACTGGCTGAGGATGATAATGACGAAGAAGAATATGATTATTTTAAGTTTGAAATGAAAATTTCTAAAAAGCTAAAATATTTTTTGAAATCGAGATAGCTTGATCAAGTTAAGGATAATTCTCTCATAAAAGAAGAGTGTACTTGCCGTATTAGCTGAGATAGGCATGCTTAACTATAAATCGGCAAACACGCCATTAGTTTAAAAACCACACAACAAAATAATTGGGTTAGATCGGATTCCGCACATAACAAAATAATTACGAAACTTTTTTATATTTGATTTCTTGAAAATCAATATCACTAAAATTCTATAAAATGATTAACATATAAATCATAATAGAGTGTGAATCTCAATTTATACTTTATTCTGAAACTTTATTCTTTTCTTATCGTATCTCTCAAACTGTTTTCGAAACTTGCTTATCTTACCCATCAAAGCAATACAAGTATTCGACCTCTAACGATATCCATAGAACAAGCTAGGAAAGCTCTGCAACAATTGCAGAGAAGGTTAAGCAAGAAGTGTTAGCTTCCTTAGAGCTTAAGCCAATTTATAATAAATTATGAACATTTTATTAATTTAATTGAGATTAAATTCTAATTTCAATAAACTTTAACTAGAATTACAAATAATTTTAATTAATTATCAGTTATGTCCAAATAAGATCTAATATCTCATATTAATCCTTATTTATTAAATATCTTATATGTAATCATAAAGTTTCTTAAAATTTACAATCAAATCCAACTTGATTAATATTTTTTTTTCTCTTTAACTCATTCTTTATGTGAGACTCATTAAATTCCCAACTATGTTAACAAATGATATAAATTATAACCTTAAATTATATTTAGAATTAGATAAATTAATCTCCTTTAATTTATCTTTAATTATCTAATTAAACAATTTATATCTGTAGATTAAAATTAGCGTTTAGCAATATATCATGACTATCTAAATATTTAAGAATATTAAAGTGACTTTGACTAACCTTTTCATGCATGAATTTTTGTATAATTTAATCCTTTCATTATGCAATATTTCGGTTAGACATAGGACATAGAATTAATGCCTACTCTATTTTTATTCTAATCTTATTACTTCTCCACTATTAGCTATTGATTCTATTAATAATATTTGTAAACTATTTACAAAACGTCGTTTCATCTTGATCAAGAATTTTACTAATCAATACTATCTCCATATAATTCATGCTACATCCAATGACTATCGACTGAACTACCTATAATTAGAATAAATCATTAAATAGTACCAAAATATAGCAATTTTTATGCAAAATAACTTTGGAGATCTCAAGTTAAAAAATCACTTATACAATCATCATGGTGAAAATTTCCACAAAAATACAAGTAATGTTCCAAATAGATTTTTTATATGAGGCCAACGCAGTACTTGTTCTCTAACAAGCACTCACACATTTGTTTAATTATCTCCATACTTTAGTCTATGAAGTCAACTGCTTTCTTAAACATAATGTGTGCCAGTCTGTTTAAGTTCTATTGTTGTTCAATCTTAATAAAGCAATAACTCGGAACAATTTAGGGATAATACATAAATGTAATATGAATTGTATAATTATATTCTCATCATAATTTTATTTACAATGTATAATTATCTCATGGACTTTATCATATACATCTAAATACATACAAGATAAAGAATGTCTTTAAACTATTTTGTCACTAAATTACAACCAACTGATTGGCTCTAGAGCATAACCAACAAGAACATCCAAACCAAATACCCATCAATTGAAAAATATTAGTGGCTCATACGCAAGTCGATTTACTTGTTTCACACACATCCAAATATTACCCATGTCGTGAATTTAATAAGTCAATTCATACACAATCCAAGTGAAAAACATATGGAAGTTGTAATCCAAATCCTAAAGTTCTTAAAAGGGCCTCACAAAAAAGAATCATGTTTAAGAATTATAATCACTTAAATATTGATGGATACACGAATCTAGTTTAAATTAGAAGCATTTTTGATAGAAAGTCTACAACAATAGTTTACTTTTACTGGAGATAACTTGGTAACTCAGAGGCTTAAGAAGAAAAAAGTGGTTGCATTATCTAGTAGAGGTTGAGTTTCGTAGCATGATTAAGGAAATTTATGAGCTTCTTTAATCAAAGGAGTTGTTAAAAGAAATTGGGTACTCATCTAGGACAACTATGAAATTGTTTTGTGGCAATAAAGCAGTTATAGAAATTGCATAAAATTCAGTTTAACATGATAAGACAACATGTTGAAATAGATCAACATTTAGCAAACGGAAGCTCGATGTCAAGATAATTCAATTCCCATTCGTAAAATCAGAAGAACAACCGACATTCATTCTCACCAAAGCTATTTCAAATGAGATGTTTCATAAGTCATTGGATAAATTGAATATTGAAAGCATCTGTGCACTAAAAGAGGAGTGTTAGTATGAGATATCATTTTGGATTGATTGCTAAAAACATGTGATTAGAATCAATTAGTCTCACATGGAAGATACCGTTCCTATTATTCTGTCGCGAGCTTTAAAGCTCTTGAAAGAAAGAAAAAGGAAGGTTTAAAGCATACACTTTGTTTAATCAGCCAGCAGAATTGCGACTCCACAAAGGTGCTGGAAATATTGGAACATAAAGGATAATTATGTGAAATGTTTTTTGACTGCCATTCTGAATTGAAGCTGATAAGCAGTAGTGTCTTGAACATTTATAACGTTACTTGCTTTTCATGCAGCGGCGGAAATCAATACCGAATTCCCTTTTAGATGGTTGAAGAAACTATTGTTTTCGAGAACATGATCAAAACTTAGTTCTTGAGGAATGAGTGGTGGGATTGGTCATCACTTTCTGCAGCAGCGAGAATTGCTAGTCTCTGCTGATATACATCCTGGATGCTGCCAGTCTATATGAGAAACCTTCTCCATCATATTCGAGAGAGCTCCCAGTTTGGATCCTAACGAGTCAACCAAACCTTAGAGCAGATCATTCACGAAAAGGAAAGAGCCAGAGGGATAATATAAACCCACCCCCATACATCCCTTTTTTCCACTGAGAATAAGAATGTTCATTCTAATTGAGATTTGACGTCTATCATGCCTGTTTTATGGGTGATCTATCATCTACGGGCTTAGACGATGGTGTTGGGAAACTGATGCCTTTGAGCTCCTTAAAATTATACATCAAGCTAGGATAGTAACCAACCCTGGATGCTGCATGCAGAAATCGAGGCTCACAATTTAGTTTTTGGGATAGGCTTCTAAGAAATTGACTTTCCATACGCCAATCAATTGACTTTCCTTGGTTTTGATTACTAAACAAATACCGTTCGTTCGAATCGCCATGCCTATTTCTTCTAAACTGCTGCGGCTTTTTAACCTAAAATCAGGTGGAAAAGTATATGATAATGCAAAGAAACCAAGGAATTTGGATAGAAACAGCTAGGGAAGAAGATGCTCGACTCTGGCCATCTGTGCCCAAATATTGTCACCATATTGAAATCCACCCTCACCACGCTATAACTGTATATGTCAAGCAGCGGTTGGTAAAATCCCAACTAATCAACACCGATAACAGTCTCAATCGCACTAAGAGAAGCTACTTCATTATTAACAAGTGCAGCCCTTGCCACGGTCTCCAGGACTGGAAACAGCGGCAAACATTGAGTTTACAACCCAAACTGGTCCATCTGTACAACTGCCACGATTTGAGAGGCAATTGGTTTCAATTTATATTCCAATCGACCAAAAAGAAACTCCGGTAAATGGGTTTAGTCAAAGTAATATTTGCCAAATATTAACCAAAATCATTAGTTCAATCAAGATCAGCATTTTGCGAAATACAAAACAAAGAAAAAATAATATCATTATGTCGTATGGGTATGGGCGTAGAAGAGTTTTACTTGTATAACTTAGGACTGAAAAATAGAAAAAAGGAAGGGAGAAGTAAGACCAAGAAAAATGAGACGGAAAGATAAAATTTTGGTTATCCCTGCATAGAAGTGTCCATAAAATGGTAGAATCTGAAGTAGACACCCTGATAACTTACTGTTTGCACTACAACAATAGGACAATCCATGGTTTGTTCGACAATAATGGAAAATGAAATCCCAGCCTAGAAAGAACAATATGGTAACAAGGGCAAAAAGTCTTGCAATAATCTACCTTCATCACGTTTTTGACCTTATCGCAAGACCTGTCTCCACCTTCTTTATTTCAAAGATGAGCATTCTCCACATCTTGAGCACAAACATTTCAGCTTCCTCGTCTAATATTGTCTGAAGCATCTCCAGCATTTGAGATGCTTTAACATGTTCTTGAGTACTGGATACAATGTAATCTACTAATGTCTTCTCTTCCTCCCCAAGAAACTCTGTGATCTTCTTTGAAATCCAGGGTCTCATCCTCTCATGAAGGCCATGCTGTAAAGGTGTAGAAGAAAATAGAATATGGTATTTAGACATAATAATTATTAAAAACAAAGGACAGAGACAGAGAAGTAGGATGTTATTTTCTTATCAAATGCTTCCATGTGCACAAGTCCCACCGTGATTACTGATTACTAGTTCAGTGCAGTAAATCTAGCTTACGGGCAAACGAAATCACCGCAACTCGAAAAAAATTCAACATATTGCCTATGAGATTTAGTGACTCTAGAGCAGAACCACTGGTGCGAGATTTTATAAAGTTTTGGGATCCAAGATTGGCTAAGTTCCCCACAAGAAAGCAATCAAGAAAAAATGTTACAAAATCTGTTTCTGCAGACTAAAACATAAATCAAGTAGTATGCCAGACTACATAATGAGTGCAGTCAGGCAACAAGTTCATGCTCCAAAAAGGTCCTCTAAACCAATGATTCTCTCCTTGGTGAATAGTTTCAAGCAAGTACCAAGTGAATAGTTTCAAGCAAGTACCCAGTGACATATGGAAGTACTCAAGAAAAAGAACATTTAAGTCATAGAGAAAGAAAGGGGAGCCAGAAAGGGTAACCTTCTTCAGTTTGAACATACTCTATTTGGTTTAACATTAGCAAGGTATAATATCCTCCACAAGTTTAAGCCAGAAAAAGGACACTATATACAAGAGATAGATATGCAGGCTACCTGATCGTACACAGACCAGTTTATCTCATATGAAAATAGCTCATCCTTTGTCTTTGGGATCATGTCGATCAATTGTTTTGCATCCAAAAGCTTCTGCTTATCTTGCGCTTTCACTTTACTGACCCCGTGTTCTCGATCCTTTTCCCATTCAAGATTTTTATCCCTATTCTCACTTCTGGTCCTTTCTTCATCATTTCGGTCCCTATCCCTCTGGCTTGACCGATCATGAGATCGTCTGCTTCTCTCTCTTTCTGCATCAGGCTTCTCTTCTTTAGGAGTAACATTTGATATCCGTTTTGCAAATTCTGCCGCTGCAACCAGATTTGGTGGTTGTCCTCCAGAGGCAGGTTGAATGGCTTGCAACTCCTCAGTTGAATAATCAATTGGAACAAGAGGCCTCATCTTTTTATCCTTATGTGCTTCATCATCATCCTCTTCATGGAAAACAGAAGGCACAGTGGCTCGTTTTCCAGACCCAACTAAGCCAAACCCTAGTTTTCTACCAGGAGCATTAACACCCTGCCGTACATCTGAATCAGCTGCTGAGCCCACTGCTGACTCCTCACAACTACCATTTCGTAAAACCCTTTCATCTACAATGTGAAGTCACAACTGAGTCAAATTAAAGGAAAAATTTTAAGCATTGAATATAAATAAAGATAGAAAGATGAGGAACTCTTTACCTGTTCGGTTTTCAGAACCAGAATCACCATCACAATCCCGTTCAACAGTCATATCTTTACTTTCAAAAGCAGCTTCATCAGTTAAAACTGTCATCTCACTTCCATTATTCATAGCTTGACCAGATGCAAGCTTTAATGCTTCTCTCTTTTGTTGCAGCAACTTTTCCTCCTCAGCTCTCTTTCGATCCTCAGCAATTTCTTCCTCTTCTTTTAGTCGGTCAACCTCATCCTCCTCCTTCTCCCACAACCTCTTCCTCCTCTTCTCCTCTAAAACACTCCTGCGCCACCTTTTTGCATCATCTTCATCCTCTTCTTCATGAAGAACCTCCTTTCTCCGCTTGCGTTCTCTTTCTTTTTCTTTATCCTTGTCATATTGCCGTTGTTTCTCTTTCTCTCTCTCCCTATACTCCCAATCTTTGAGACGTTCTTCATACTCCCGTTCAGCCTCCTCAATCTTTCTTCTCTGCTCCCTCTCTTTCCTTACTCTCTCTCGTTCCGCTTCCCTCTCATATCTTTCTATTTCTCGTTCTTTTTCCCGTTTTTTATCTCTTTCTCTATCCCTGTCTCTATCTCTGCTTCTCCTATCATGCCTACTGTTCCTATCAGGAGAGCTTGTTTCAGTGCCATCCAGTTCACTTGCTCCTTTGTTGTCACTAGTCTCATCATCATTGTTATCTTCTTTAGCATCTGCAGAATGTATAACAAGATTAAAAAAAAACAACAGGAATTCCAAATAAGTTATTAAAGAGCTACCATCTATTATTCATTCACAAGAAACAGAAATAAGAATGCAAATATGAGTGAACTATAAAAACTAACCATTTCTTGTTATGCCAGCATGGGAGTCCACATCCCTTGATTTAGTTGGCAACTCCAAATTTGAATTTCCAGAGTCATCAGTAGGTGTTTGTGGAGGTGGAGGCAGTGGCTTGGTCTTTAACCTCTCTTCTATCATGTTTCTAAGCTTCTCCATGGCTTCTCGATCACCTTCCTTGTCTTCATCAGTTACAATACCAAAGTTGGCAAGATCATGATTTTCTTTGTTCCCTTTGTCACCATCATTGTTTGACTCCACTCGATAAGTACTTGAAATTTCGTTATTTTCAACACCTTGTGCACCTCCATCATCCTTTTCTGCCCCTACAGCTTGACTGTCTTTGGCATTCTTTGCATTCTCTGTTTTGTTTTCAACATATTTCTCTAGATATTCTCTCGTTGCTTGGCTCACATTTAGCTTTTCATAAGGTAAATACCAGAGAAGCTAAGATCAGCATAGGAACTTAGAACAAAAGAACAACGAGCGGCAGATGATAGCATGAATAATGTCCCAATAAATTAATTGCAAGCCTCAATGCAAGATTAAAATTTTGAAGAATATTATTCATTATGTTAAGAAGATAAACTGCATCATGTTCTTTCCTTTATTCATTCCTCCAATCCCAGAATAAAGGCCGCTTAGAAGCTGCCCCAGCCACTAAATTCATTAGCCCAGCCAAACAATTAGACAAGTGCCTCAACAAAACATAACTCGCCAACCATCCAAAAAGTAGAGCATACATTTCCCCTCTATAAGAATCACTAAAATGTTCTAGGACCAAATAAGCCTCTCAAGTGCTACTCCAAATTCTGGACAATGTTTTCTAGTTTATTTAATCTTAAAGTTGGTCGATCGTCTATTAATTGACAGTTAAAGAATAACAAACATTTTGACCTCAAGTAATTCCATCAAAATGCCAAAGGCATAGTCTGCTTGGTGTTCAAGGCTTAAAACCTGCCAACTCCAAAAGAAAAGTAGACTCATCTGCCCTTATTAACTCTCTCAAAAGAACGGCAACTTCAAGTGCAACAGTATTGAATTTTCAATATTGTAAAATATAGGCTTGAAGTAAACATCTTACTACTACAATACAGAATATTAAATAATTTGGAGGGATAAAAATCAAAATCCAAACATACCACCAGCTCTTGTCCATCAATGTTGAATTTACTGAGTAGACGCAATGCCCGGAGAACCCCATCAGCAGATTCAAATTCACAAAAACCAAAGCCTTTAAGAGTACCATCACTAGGGTCTTGCTCACGTTTCCAACTCTTTACAGGTCCACAGAACTTCAGAACAGGAAAAAAAGATCAAATTTCAGAGATCAATGCTCCAATTATAACCCTTGACAAGATATAGTGAAGCAAAATAGATGAATAATAAGCATAACCAGACAATGAAGCAATCTGTATCAAACCTTAAGGAGAGACAACATGAAATCATTTTCAACAGTTGCAGCTATCTTGCCAACATAAACAGTAGTTTGAGGTTTCTTGGCTGGAGTCACAGAAGGGATAGCTGGCCTAGCAATTGGAGGTATAAGTGGACGAACACCAGGAACCCCTGGAATAAGAGGGCGAGATGCTGCTGGGAGTATGCCAACTGTTCCAGGTGGACGAGGAGGAAACAAAGGGCGAACCATAGCTGGATATGGGGAAGGATAACGAGGAATTCCTGCAAATTCACAAAACAAACATCTATGCAAAACATCAGGGCAAGTGTACCAATTAAACAAATCAATAATTGATAGACATCACAAGCATTCTTTTAAATAAGGAATTAAAAGTTTAATTAAATGCTGTTACCAAACAATACAAGCATACTAGAGATGGCACCATACGTCAATTTTCACCAGCTGAACAGACAACCTGGGGGGAAACAATAACAGAAATAGGCTTGATCTCATAACAGAGAAATGAGAAGTGGGGTTACCTGTTGCATCCACTTGACAAGCTTTTCTATACTATCCAAGGCACCATTTGCAGAATTTTTCACAATTGGGCAAGATTTTGAACATCTCATACTCACAAGTAAACAAGACAACTAGACCGCTATATTATTGTCATTAACTTATATGAACTGTCAGAGGTTTATGGTGCAACATGAAAACAACACGAAAAGCCAGATAGAGGAAACATAAGGGTGTTTCAAATTTAAAAATTGCAATACCTTGGATATAAGCCAACGAGCACTCAGTTGCTAACATGATCTGCTGCCGGAAATTCATAGACCCATGAAAGGGAAAGAATCCTTATAACTAGCAGAAAGTGGCCTACTAGATGAACATTACATAACCAGACATAATTTAGAACAACAAATGGAGCAAATGATGGTTCAGATTATGTTTCACCCTTTAACCCAAACACTCTAGATGCTAACTACTTGGTTCATGAAAACAAACCCTAATTTGCACTAATCATTCAAAAACAAGCAAAAGAAAAACAGGCAAATATGTGCATACCAAAAGAGGAGTTGTAGAAGGTGGTGTTCTCTTAAGCAATATGATGCCCTTCCAATCTTTCTCATGGTATTCAATCAAGACACTGTAGGAGAAAACATCCCGTCATCGATGCCCCTTTTTTTTCTAAATTTCTCCATACCCCTCTTTAAAAGACTCTCCCCCGCTAAAGCATACAAATAACTCTCATTTATCATTAGTAGCATCCATCAATTCACATGCAAATTTATATAAATTCAATCACTTCAATGTCGTACATAAGGCAATTTATTCAAAAAAAATAACAATAACTGGTAACTAAGCTTCCAGAAAAATTCAATTACAATAAACTACGAAACAAGAATATGAACTTTACTACGAAAAGAATTACCCACCGGGTGGAGGAATAGAAGCAGCACCATAACCATTAGGCAAAGGAGCGTACGGTCTTGGAGGCTGACCTGTCGGAACCTGATAAGCCATCATCGGCGCCGCCGCCGGCACAGGAACTCCAGCACCGCCACTCACTCCGCTGGGAACCATCCCAGGCACTGCAGTAACCCCAGGCGGCTGCACGGCTACCACGCTAGGGTTCGGATAATTCGGAAGCGGAGAAAACTGCGGAGCAGGACGGAACGACGGAGCCACCGGAGGCACAGAGGCGGCGCCGGAGAGCTGCGGTGGCGCCGGTGGGTAAGGATGGACAGGAAGAGGATGTTGAGATGGTAGAATTGAGCTGGGATTAGGGTTGAGATTAGGGTTGGGGTTAGGGTTTGGCGGAAGAGCAGCTGATGACGACTGTTGTTGCGGCGTTGGTAGAGCAGATGGATCTGATAGTGGAGTAGGGTCATCGGACTCAGGTCGTTGAGCGGCGGAAGAGGTGAGGGGGTCCGCCATGGAAATCGACGTAGTGAGCGGGAAGATCTGCAATGAATCTGTTTTTTGTTTGTTCTGCTCTAATTATGCTTTGCCCTAAAGTTGAAAGTTCAGGTTGTAAGGCAGGGGTGAAGATTCCCTGTTTCTCGAGCGCTTAATGTTTGTGTACCTTCAGCTGGTGGATCACTGGCAGCTTTCTGGTGGATATGATATATACTAGCAGAGTAATTCGACCATCCGCATTAATAATGTCCGGTTAATTTAAACGATTATAACGTATAAATAAATATGAGAAATTTTAAAATTTGGAATTAAAAAATCACAAAATTTAAAATTTGCCATTAAGTTATAAATATTCTAAATTTGTAATTTGTAAAAAATAGTAATCAAATTGTAGAAATTTTAAATATGAAAGACAAATTTTATAAAAAAGGTTTAAATATATTATATTGAAAATATAAAAGGTAGAATATAAAAAGAAAATAAGCTGACAATAAATAAATACTGTGTAATTTAAAATTTTGTTGCAAGATAATAAATATTTAGATTTATTAATTTATATTAAAATATATAAATTTAATATAAAAAAGAAACATGTAAATTTAGTTAGTAAAAATATGGAGTGAAAAAAAAGCAAGAGATGAAATAAAGTTTTAAAAATGTAAAACGTTCCGTTACTAATTAAATATCATAGTTAATGAAGGTTTTAAAAAGTGGATAAATTCATTTAATACGTTGCGAGAAAGTTATAAACATTTAATCAGTGGAGATAATACAAATTTTGTTAATATCTTATATTATTTAAAATTATTTAATGTATAAATGAATATTGTGAAAATTAAAATTTGGCATATGTATATTAAAAAAGAAATTATGATAGAAATATTAAAATATATAATTTCGAATACTAAAAATGAATAATTAAAATAAGGTTGGACCATTTTAAATGTTGAAATATTAAAATACATAAGTAAGAACATAAAAAATGAAAAATTTAACACATATTATGTATTATGAAATATTAAAAGTAAATCGAAATGTAAAAAACGAAATTAAAAAATAATAGTCACGGGTGTGACTTATTTAATTTATACTCGTGACTATAATTAGTCTTGAAAAGTCACACCATAATAGGATGAACAATTTTTCAGTGATATAAAGTATACAATAATTAATAATAATTAACAATAATTATAAATATGGTAATATATATACCAAATATTAATATTGACAACTTAATCAAGTAACTAAGCTTTTGTAAATAAGATAATTAATTATATACTAATAATTATCGATAATAATTGAATAAATTTATTATATTCCAACAACTATGAATTATATAAAATTTAATTATTTAATCAGTGATTTAAGTGTATTTAAATAATGCATAAGTGTGATTTTCTGTTTTTATTATTATGAAAAATGATATATTTTGATTTGGTTGTGATAAGATGAGTTGAAATGATATAGGAATGAAGAGGAAATAGTGAGGAAATAAGTTAGAAGTGATAGAGTAAGCAAAAGAGATGAATTAAGATGAAAATGATGTTGAAGTGTGTTGGACATGTACAGATGCAGTGTTTCTACTAAACATGCATCTGTATTTTTGCCATATCTTGGTCTATAGACATCTAAATGGGATGATTTTAAGTTCATATTAAACTACAAACGTATGGCTATATATTTCATGAAGGAATCGAAATTGAATTCTATTTCTAAGAGTTTCAAATTTTAGCTCGAAGTTAAGTTCATGGATTCCGTCGTGGTTTGGAATAGTCTGTAGTATTTTTAGCATAACTTACAGAATATTGAACCAAATTGCATGAAATTAGTTTCATTATAAACTTAAGACATAAATGAACAATTTTGTAGAAAAGTGTTTGCCTAAATCTTTCATTTTCCTTGTCAAACTTTTCATAAAAGATTGACCCGAACAATTTTGTAGAAGTGAAATATATGTATACTTAAATAATAGTTAATGAAATAATTATGTATTCCACTGCGTTCTGTAACTCATCCACGAAGTACAACTGCGTTTTAGTTTTATTCATTCAGTCAGATGTTTTTTTGAATCATAATAAGCAGTTAATGTTTTTTTTAAATTTAAATATACTTATACTTAAATAATAGTTATACTTAAATAATAGTTAATGAATTTTTTTTGAATAATAATAAACAGTTAATGTTTTTTAATTTATTTAAATATATGTAGATTTAAATAATAGTTAATGAAATAATTATGATATAATTAAGTTGTTAATGCACATGTATGTATATGAAATATGCACAATGTATTTCCAAAGACTGGATTATTCTTATTCTGAAATAGAACACAATGCTCTCGGGTGCACTCCATCAGACCGACCCACACTTTTTGCTCAATTTCTCTTCAATGATTTCAGATGGCTGAGATTTTTGGTTAAGAGGTTGAGCAGTGTGCTACAAGTCCAATGGTTCAAGTCTCATGTCATTTGGAGGTCAGATGAAGAAGATATAGTCGCGAGTTGGCTATTGATTTTGCATTGTCGCGATCGTGCTCATTCATGATCACAATTTTGGTCATCAACTAACGAAGTCGTGATCGCACTTCGTCGCGATCACAACAGCCAATGAACAATAACTAACCTCCATAATTTTCAATCCAGAAATGAAAAAATTTCAAACTTTATATTACAGCTGAGAGAGATAGATATTATACCAGGCATGGATTGGCTCACTATTCATAGAGATGTTATGAACTGCTACACTAAAGAGGTAGTATTAGAATCTTCTGGTCAGCCGAGGGCAGTATTCAGAGGAATCAATCAAGCAGTGCCAGCTAGGATGATATCCTTCATGAGTGCATTGAGGTTGATGCATGGTGGATGTGAGGCCTATCTGGCCCATGTCATTGATACCCTAATTGAGTTGAATATGCAGGACATTTTCGTGGTTATGGAATTCCTAGATGTGTTTCCCGCTGAGCTACCTGGTTTACCTCCAGATCGAAAAACGGAGTTCACCATTGATTTAGTTCCAGGTGTTGCTCCAATATCTATTCCTCCATATAGGATGACACCTGTGGAACTGAAGGAGTTGAAGGCTCAACTATAGGAGTTGTTAGAAAAGGGTTTTATTAGACCCAGTGTTTTGCCTTAGGGAGCTCCAGTGTTGTTTGTAAAGAAGAAAGATGGGACTTTGAAGTTATGCATCAATTATAGGCAGATGAATCGGGTGACAGTGAAGAACAAGTACCCGTTGCCTAGAATTGATGATTTGCTTGATCAGCTACAGAAAGCTCAGGTATTCACTAAGCTGGATTTGAGATCTGGGTATTATCAACTAAAGATAGCAGAGTCTGATATACCTAAAAGTGCATTTAGGAGCAGGTATGGACACTTCGAGTTCTCAGTTATGCTGTTTGGGTTAACTAATACCCCAGCAGCATTTATGGCTTTGATGAATAAGGTGTTTCAGTCCTTCCTGGACCGATTCGTGATTACATTCATCGATGACATTTTAGTGTATTCCAAGAGCAGAGAAGAGCATGCTACGCATCTGAGAGTGATTTTACAAATTATGAGGGAAAAGCAGTTGTATGCCAAATTCAGTAAGTATGAATTTTGGTTGGATCAAGTAATGTTTTTGGGACATATAGTGACTGGACAAGGTATACAGGTGGATCCAAAGAAGATAGAAGTGGTGATGAATTGGGAACCTTCGAGAAATGTGTCTAAAATCTAAAGCTTCCTAGGATTGGTCAGATATTACTGGAGTTTGTTGAGGGATTTTCTCTGATCTCAGCCCCTTTGACAAAACTTCTGAGAAAGAATGTAGTGTTTAGATGGAATGAGGACTGTTAGAAGAGCTTTGAGGATCTGAAGCATCGGTTGACTACGACACCAGTGTTGACTATTCCATTGAGGATCAGAGGATATGTGGTATATAGTGATGCGTCACATCAAAGATTGGGATGTGTATTGATGCAGTATGGCAAGGTGATCGTCTATGCATCGAGACAACTAAGGTCTCACACGATTAATTATCCAGTACATAATTTAGAGCTAACTGCAGTTGTCTTTACTCTAAAGATTTGGAGACACTATTTGTTGGAGAGACCTTCTAGATTTACACTGATCATAAAAGTTTGAGGTATCTATTGAGTTAGAAGGAATTGAATCTGAGACATAGGTGGTGGTTTGAGTTACTAAAAGATTATGACTATACAATTGAGTACCACCCGGGAAAAGCTAATGTGGTGGCTGATGCTTTAAGCAGAAAGTCTAATACCAGTGCAGCTTAGATTCAGTTATCGAGGCTACCAAACTTAATTCATTTGAGAGCTCTGAATGTGGAGTTGAATCTGGAGCAAGATGAGGCAATGTTTGCTACTTTGAAGCTGAGACCAATGCTGCATGATAAAATCAAAAAAGTCCGGGGGAAAGATCCTGATATGGTCAAGCTTATGGAGAAAGTGAAGGTGAATCCAGATTCTGAGTTTGAATTGAGAGATGAGACATTGTGGTTGAAGCAGAGGTTATATGTGCCGAATGTGGAGAATCTGAGAAAGGAGATCCTTGAGGAAGCTCATATGACCACCTATGCTATGCATCCTGGTACTACCAAGATGTATAACACGCTAAAGCAACATTTCTGGTGGCCTGGAATGAAGAAGCAAGTGTCAGAGTATGTGTCTAAGTATATGACATGCCGGTAAGTTAAGGCTGAGCACCAGGCTCCAGTAGGGAAGTTACATTCGTTGATTATTCCGGAGTGGAAATGAGAACGAATTACTTTGGACTTCATCATGGGATTACCTATAACTCCAAAGCAGCATGATGCTATATGGGTTGTAATGGACTGATTAACTAAGTCGGCCTATTTCTTACCAGTGAGAGAGAATAACTCACTAGATCAGTTGGTCCGGATGTATGTGAATGAAGTAGTTAGACTGCATAGGGTTCCGGTGTCCATTATATCGGACAGGGACCCTACGTTTACTTCAAGATTCTAGAAGAGTTTGCAGTCTATTATGAGTACTAAATTGAATTTCAGTACAGCATTTCATCGTCAGACAGATGGACAGAGTGAAAAGACAATCAAGACTGTTGCGGATATGCTTAGAGCTTGTGTATTGGAGTTTCAAGGAGCTTGGGATCAATATATGACACTAATAGAATTTGCCTACAATAAATACTATCACAATAGTATCGGAATGGCACCGTATGAGGCACTGTATGGTAGAAAATGTCGATCACTATTATATTGGGATGAAGAGGGCTTGAGAATGGTTGAAGGCCCAGAGTTGATACAAGATACAGTAGATAAGGTGAAATTGATTCAAAGCTGAATTAAAGCGGCTCAGAATAGACATCAAAGTTATGTGGATCAGTACAGAAGGGACATGGAGTACAGTGTGGGAGACAGAGTATTCCTAAGAGTGTCACCATGGAGAGGAGTATTGAGATTCGGTAAAAAGGGCAAGTTGAGCCCTAGGTACATTGGTCTCTATGAGATCATTGAGAGGATAGGACCTTTGGCATATAAGTTGGCTTTACCGAGTGAAATGTATCAATTGCATAATGTATTTCATGTGAGTATGCTCCGAAGATACTGATCGGATCCAACACATGTTATACCGGCTCAGGAGATAGAAGTTGCTAGTAACTTAAGCTATGTTGAGGAGTCGATCAAGATAATGGGATCTCAGATCAAGCAATTGAAGAACTGAGTCATTCCATTGGTGAAAGTCCTTTGGAGGAATCACCCAACTAAGGCAGCCACTTGGAAAACAAACAAGCATATGAGGAGGCAATATCCTCATCTGTTCGAACAATCAGGTAAGAATTTCGAGAACGAAATTTCTGTTAAGGAAGGGAGAGTTGTAACATCCCGTTCCCATACTAAAGGTTAGAACCCTAAAATACAGTACATATGAGATCAATGAGAGATTAAAAAAATGCATCTCATGCTCATGCATATTGTTAGCATACACACATGTGAATTTGAATTTTTCACACATTAAAATATTTGTACATGCATTCACTGACGAATTTCGGGTATAATTGATTTATGTATATGTGGAATGTGATTTTTTTTAGAATTGTGGGTTTTATATGTGAAAGACTGATTTGAAGAATGTATTTAGTGATTTAGAACTTTTGGTGAATTTTAGGAAAAATTTCCAAAAATGTGGGGTATTACAGGAATTGATAATAGAAATAGAAATAAGAATAATGATATTGAAACTTTTAGAAACATATGGAGTAAAGTTGAATTGTGTTAAATCGTCTAAGATATAAATCTTTAAAATATTCTAGAGTCTGTTAGTAATTGAGTCCTGTAACTAACTCCAACTAACTGACGTTCTAGTACATTCTTCAATTACTTCGTCTTGCTTAGATGCGTCCGCTTCGTCTAATCCATCTATGACTTAAGCACTTCATCTGATCCATCTGTGACTTAAGCACTTCATCTGATCCATCTGTGACTTAATCACTTCGTCTGATCCATCTTGGACACTTTATCTTATTCAGCTTTTACTTAAGTCTCATCTTGATTTGATGAATTGTGCCATATATATTTATCTGCGCACTTAACAAATTCATCAAAACATTTCACACACTTCTATTATTATTATTTGACTTTTATCAAAATTGATAGAAGAAGTGAAGTCTTCTTGACTTAACAGACCCATTTCACGTTTCTTTTATACTTGAAAGACTAAGTTACTTTTTGACTTAGTCTTTTCTTCAAAACTATCTTCTACAAGCTTTTTCCTTCATAGACTTCTGATTCACCGAAACCTTCACTAGAGTTATATCTTGCTTTCATCTACCTTTTGCTACTCTAACTTCATTATCTATTCCTTTGGCCTCAAGAAAAACCTAACCTAAACGACCTTTAAAATGATGTATACGGGTGCATGAGAGTTAGGGCTTCTTGGAGTTTTTGAAGATTTTGGGGTTTTATCAAGTGAGTATCTTGTTAATCCTTTAAAGTTGTTATTTTATAAAACAAAAATGGTGATTTATTGTCCTGCCATGAATAAGAGAAAAATAGACATTTTTTATGTTCACTATGAATAAAAGATGAAAATGTGGATCTATGGACTTTTGGTTTTGATGATAAAAATGTTATAAGATAGCGTAGAAATGATTTTGGAGTTAATAAAACAATGAAAATGCATATGAGATTAGTGTAGAAATTTATAAAAGATGATTTTTTATATGCTCTATTTCTCTTTAATGTGGGTGTATGCATATACGTGAATATGTGAGAGTTTTTAGAGATGACCCAAAGAATGAAATTAGAGTTGTAGAATAGTTGTAAGATGATGGTCTGAGATGAGAAAGATTATTTAGAGGATAGTTAGAGGAAGAAATTTAAGAGAGTATGACCAAATTACTTCATTTTCATTGTCTAAATGATCCCGAATAGTAGACCTGAAAGTCATTTTTTGGGAAAAATCTAAAGGTGATTCAATGAGTTATGAATTGTGATTTTTAATGATTATATTGAAGTATAAACCTAAGTATAAATTATATTTAGGTGAGTCTTGATATGCGATTGATTTTGTAACAAAACTAATGGATAAATACTCGGGATTATCATGAATATGCATTGTGCATATTTCATATACATACATGTGCATTTTTAAACACTTACAATTGTGCCAAATTATGATATGCGTATATGTTGTGATATAGAGGAGAAACTGGAACGTCAACCTGCAGACGTTGCCGGAACTTCTAGGCAGTAGCTTCGAAAGCGACCAATGAGTAACCTAAACGGTCTCACTCAATTAATTGTTTGATTTTATTATGTTTGAATTATCAAATGAATGTGATTTAATTGTGTTGATTGCGGACAATGAAGGTCCGATGATTGTGATATGTGAATGAGATATTGAAGTGCTACTTGTATGTGAATGTGACAAACTAAATGTTTCATGACATGATTGGTTATTAGAGATGCATTCCATAAATGAATGCATGATCAGATAATGAGAGTTGTGACTTAAGTAGCCACCGAAAACGAGCTTAAAGCTCCAAATGTGATTAAGAGCCAATGGCTCATTATGTAAAATGAGCCATTTATTCCCAACAGATAAGGGATAGTATGAATGAGCCCGGTATCCATAATAGATACGGGATAGTTTAGGTACTCGGTCACAACAACGAAAAAAATTGAAAAGAGTCACATGAGCATTTCATATGCATTTTAATAAGTATGTTTGATTGATTGAAATGCAAAATTGTCTATGTTTAAGTGAGAATGTGATATGTGATCAATTATGCAAAGAGGTGAATAAATTGTTACATGTATTGATGTAATGCATAAAGTTTGCAAAATTCACCAAAATTGCAATGTTGACTTTCTGGACCGAGGGGCGACTTTACCTACTGAGGGACACTTTTACTTTTGGGAACAAGAAGAAATGGCTCAAAGGCCTATCAGCTAGGTTTTGGACAGATTAGATAGATTTTGTGTATTTCCTCTTTCATGTAGCACGTTTTGTAATAGGCTATGATGATGTACATGTAGGGATTGTTGAAAGACACATTGTAGACCTCTGAATTTTATGAAATGAAATGAGGAAATTTTGGGTTTTATAATATTGTGACTTTCTTAATGACGTTCATAAGAGAATAAAGATATATGATGCCATATTAAGTGAATGTAGTGATTGAACGTAGCGCACTATTATCGTAGAATATGTACTGGAATGTCTTACGGGCGTCTCGATATGTACCATACGGTAAGGGGGCGCTATATATATATATATATATATATATATATATATCATATTCTCAAACTTTTTGTTCAAAGCTTCCAAATTTGCCTCTAATGTTGTCATCACATCAAGATTATGAATACCTTTTGATTTTGGCTTTTGCCTCAAATTACCTTATTGGTAATTATGACTATGTTCTTAATCAACTTTATAATTACTTAGAAGTTCTAAATCAAGTGGTAGTACCCGAAGATGCATCAATCAACTATTTGGATAGATAACTCATTCCACTATAAAAAAGTTTGCATCTAAAATCTCAAAACGAGTATATGTTATGAGCATTTCTTCAACAATTCCTTATATCTCTCCTAAGTGTCATAAATATCTCACTCTTTAATTATTGAAAAGAAAAGATGTCATTCTTAAGTTTTGTTGTTAGTGTTAATGGAAAATACCTAGCTAAAAACTTCTCAGTGAGAATTGTCCAAGTGGAAATAGTTCTAGGAGGCAAAGATTTCAACAGTGATTTAACTCTATCCCTTAGTGTAAAAGGGAACGACCTGAACTGAATCACATCCTCCAAAGCTTTATTAATCTTAAAAAACAATAAATCTAAAATAATTACCAATTTGTGCATTCGGTTTCTCATCTAGGAAGCCATCAAATTGCACAAGTTGTTGAGTCATTTGAATCCTGCTGGGGTTGATCTCAAAATTGTTGGACTTCACTTTTGGCCTAGTAATGCTAACTTATATTCCCATAAATAGTAATCTAGCATATCCCTTATAGTACACTTTCCTCTCTATTTGACCATTGTATTTGGTAGCTATAACACCAAGTACTTAAATCTTGAAATTAAGCAAACAAACACAAAATAAAAAAGAAATATCTAAAATAAATAAATACAAAAAAAAGAATAATAGAAATAAAGTATTCCTAATATCCTAATCCCTAATAATGACACTAAAAACTTGATATGATATGTATATTCAAACTAAAATAATACTAAAGATCAACTAGGCAAATGCACATATTGTTCTTTTAATATAGTCTAATAGACATGAGTGTTTGATTCCACAAGAACTATAAGTATACTATCTGATTTTGTCACCTAAGCTACTGTTTGGTTCTATAACTTAAACTGTGCGTTTGGTTAGCGTCTTTAACATGTAGAGACGGGACGAGACGGAACAAAATAGGACGGAACAGAACAAGAATTGGAGACAGTGAGCTGTTTGGTTGCGGTGGACAGAACAGAAAAAATTGTCTTCGTCCTGAGGACAGAAATGTATTTGGTTGCAGGGGATAGAACAGAAAAGAGTATTAATGACAAAAATGCCCCTGCAGTATAATATATTTGAAAGATGTAATTCATTGATTATTTTATAATTGTATTAATATTTATTTTACAATATTTAATTATGTTATTAATAACTTGTAACTCTAATAAAATTTCAGTTGTCTGATTATTGTTATTGTTATTATTATTATTATTATTATTATTATTATTATTATTATTATTATTATTATTATTATTATT
>JAOTAX010000001.1:4631743-4652795 GCA_025629825.1 Erythroxylum guanchezii
GAATCATCATAATCACCAGAAAATTAGATCTTATGGAGGCTCACCAAGGGGAACACACAAAGGCCAATCATCAAGGCGGTGGCATTTTCGAAGTGTCAGCAGTCTGCATAATGGAGATAAAACCCGTCTTCGAAAAAGTGATCAAAGGTGTACAAGTTCTTACCTTGACTTGTTCCGCCATAATGCGAAAGATTCGTCCTATGGGTTTCCAAAGAAGTAAGCAATTATTTATCTTGATTCCTTGTGTTTCCTTATAATGTTATATGTGTAGTTAGATGCCTCCTTTGAAATAGATATCTTGTATACTCAAGTCAAGCTTCCTTTTTATTAGTTATATTTGAGTGCTTGGTTGCATTTGCCTATTCTCTAGAAACAATGACCTAATTGTCAGGTGCTAACTATTTTCATTTTAACGTTCTAGGCTCTAGAAAGATATTGCATTTTGTAGTTTTCACGATCAATGGTATCTGGTGCAGTAATTCTTCTATGTTTATGGGATGAAAATGGGGCTGTGGGTAGTTCTTGGTGCATGAAGTAAGGTGTGATTTTAGTCATTCAAGTGACATCAGAATATTGTTAGATTTCTTCCCCTATAACCTTGAGTATACCTATTCCCTTTTCTCCTGGTGTGCACATTATAACTTAGAGAACCATGCTTTGACAAATTAATATTCTTATCCTTATGTCGACTCATTTGGGCCGAGCTTTGAATTTAATGGTCCTCACACATGATTTTTTTGAGTTGCTTGTCTGGTTTAGTTGATTTGAATGGTGAAGTATATGCTTTCTATTTTTCTTTTTCCAGGGAGGAAGGTTCTCATGCTGCATCTTTAAATGGTTCTGTGTGTAACAAGGTATGCCCCTTTAATCTCTCTCTCTCTCTCTCTCTCTTCTCATGTTCTATGCCCTCCATTGACTTCGAAGCATCTGGGATGATTTTGTTTAAGTGATCTGCGTATGTTCCAGAAATGCATGCTTCCATAAGAGGCCATGTTTATGGAGCCTCTGGGATCGATGTACCATTTTATCTGACTGTACATTGTGAACATATACCTGTATTTCTTGGAGCAGTCTTATGATTTTTGATGTTAGAATTTATATATACCAGTATTCATAGAAAATAAATATTAGGAGTGCTTGATAATAGATGTACATATGAAAAAGTACAACTAAAAAATCATGAACAAATTATTTGGTTGCATGAAATTTCTCTAGCCAACAACACTTCAGAGCCGTACATGCATTAGAAATTTTAGTGTAACAGCTGCATTGCTTTTTATCCAAAGGAGTTGAACAAATCTGGGATAAAATTACTTTTTGTAGGGACAAACAGTTGTGCTTCTAGAGGAGGATGAGGTTCAAGCTGTGGAGGCAATAGAGCAAGAAAGCAAACTTGCTGAATGGTAACTGGAACAACCTGTACCTTTTCTTTTCCTATTGTTCTCCATTTGTTCCAACTCTTCATTTTGTTGCCGAAAATGAATTTGGGCTGTTTTGTTTCTTTCAGTAGGAAGGATGCTAAAATTTACTATCCTTCACGGTATGCCATATCTTCCTCAAAGGCGTGAATTGTTCCTTTTGACATAATATTGGAGTGGTAACAATATTTGGTAGAGATTGTCCAAAATATGCTCACTAGTTCATGTTATTTGTTACCCAGAGATGATCCCGAGTCTATTGAAATTTCTCACACGGATATAAATTGCCTTGATCCTGAAGGCTATTTAACATCACCAATCATGAATTTTTACATCAGGTAATTATGTTCAGATGCCTTTTTCTTTTGATGTTCTTATTCTGGTACCTTCTGAGCCGAGGTCAGAGATTCAGATTGCATGACAAATTTGTTTGAAATTCCATTTATTCCTTTTCTTGTGTTCAAGAATTTAAGTGTGCTGATTGGATTTGTGGAGTTGATTGTAGCTTTTGTTTTTCCTGTTGGTGGGCCTTATTAGTCTGTGACTGAGTAATAATAATGGGTACTATTAGGTATTAGCAGGGGTATAATTGAGCCTACACTGATTATTGATCTAGTGGTTTGTTTGGCTTAGCTTGAAGAAGCATACAAGGAGCATGGGATGATGTGAGATTATAATTTTGGCTCAGCTAGTTATTTGGTCTTTTAATGGGTGAACAAGTCAAATTTTCTCAAGCGCATCAGTGTGATGAGGCTAAATAAGCTCCCTTGAGGCACTAAATATTGACCTTTTGGACTCATCGTGATAGGAAAATTATGAGTGCTACTGTAGATAATATCAAACTCATAGATACAGATTTGGAGCTAGGTTCATGAACCAGAAACTTTTGTATTTTCTAATAACTTCTTTGTGATCGTACCAAGGATAATCTGCTTTATGCATTGGAATGAGTATATCCGTGGAGAAACATGTTACTCAACAGCAGAGTTTAGCTGAGAATTATGTGTTGACTATCTAGGAAATGAATGGGTGGTAAAGTTTGAAAGCTTAGAGGGAAGTTATCTTAGAGAAGCTAGTCATTTTGTTTACCCCATCACTTTTTGATTACTTTTGTAAGATGGAGTTGAAGGTTCTAGTTGAATGAGGTTCAATGTTTACTTGTCCTAAGTTAGTTAAGTTGAAACAAAAACAAATGGGAGATAATAATCCATTTTTATTGACTGTAAAATGATTATATCTAAGCGGTAGGGAAGATAAGTGAGTTTTTCTCATGTTGGTTTCTAGTTTCATTTTGCATATGCTGTCCTGGAACTTCTTGACTATGTAATAGAAATGTTCTACCTTTGGGATACATGTTCTGTTGTCTGTGTGGATGGTATGGGACAAATTTTCTTAAAATTTTATGCATGGTCACTTTTGATTCCTTTTCCTAGGTACTTATGGTTGAATGCTTCTCCAGCAAAAAGGGTCACTTGTGACTACCACATCTTCAATACATTCTTCTACGAGAAGCTAAAACAGGCAGTAACATACAAGGTAGTGCCTTTCTTGGTATTCCCAGTTGAACAGGAAGATATTGATTATTCTAAATTCTTTGGGTGATCATTTGTCACTCTTGATTGATTTGTAAAACTACTTCATTGATTGCTTCCAGAATAATGTGAATGATCTGCAATTTGGTTCTGAAATCATTTTTTCTTGGCTTATGGGCAAGCTAGCATCATTTAGCATCATATTTTAGCCGATGATATTATCCAGAAGAAAATTTGTGATGTAGTGGGAAAATTGAGAACTTTTCATGTATGGGAACATTCTTCGTCATTTTATTTTGATTTCCTCTTTGTAGTTAGCTGTTGATTGTAGCCGATTTCTTACTATTCTAGCTCTTATCTTTTATCGCTCAATCATACATTCTCTTTTCCCATTCATGCTCATTTGTTTAGGGGGTTGACAAGGTATCAACTTTTGCTAAGTTCCGAAGATGGTGGAGGGGTGTCAACTTATTTCAGAAGGCGTATATACTTATTCCCATACATGAAGAGTAAGAATATCTGAGCTTTATCTATTAGAAAGCCACTTTGACCTTAGGTCTGGTGGCTGATTACAACCAGATATCTGGGGTGTGATTTGTTACAGTTTACTCCTATATGAATTTGAAGGCCATTATTCTGTTTGTTGTGGACTGTTCTGCACTCTGGCATGTCAAGTTCTTTTATTTCTTTGGCTTCGGTATAATTATACTTGTTGGCATTTCAAATGTGATCCATCCCGATAGTTGACTTCTTGATATTTTGTTCGCAGAAAGATGTGAAGTTTTAAATGGTTTTAAGTTGATTTTGAAACACAAATTTCAGAATAATTCAGTATCAGGAATGGACCTGTGCACTGTGAGCATATGAAATGATGTATACGAATTTGAACTAAAATACAAGTTTAAAATAAAATTTTATTTTTTATGATCTAAAAATTTTGGATTTTAAAATAATTATTTGAAATTTTTAGTTTATACAAATGCTTTTAAATATTTAAATTATACTTATTCTTGAATTAATTTCAAAATTGAAAATACTTATAATCTTTTAAAATCATTATTATTTCTAAAAATAAATTCAAATGTTTATTATTCAATAGTAAACTTAGAATGGTCATTATTTTTTATTGAGTTTATATTAATTAATAAATAATTAGATAATTTTGTGATTAAAAAAATTTCAACTTGTGAAAACTAATTTTTATCATTTTTTATAAATTATGGAATAGGAAAAAATCAAAAGCAAAAATTGAAAATAGAAAATTAATCACACTTCTTTTTTAAATTTGAAAACAAAAACAAAAGACCAAAAAATGAAAGATTAACCAATGAGGTCCCTAGCTTTTTAATCTTTTAAGAAGGAAAATAAATATATGAATTGGCATGGTGACTTTGTTGGTCATCTGATGCGTTGAGCCAAGTGCATGTGTTGGTTCAGTTTCCATCTTGTCAATTTAGAAATCAACAGTGCTGTATTTTTTTTTCTCTCTCCATTTATTCTTCTCCTTTGGCCAAATCATTCTTATTTGTTGGCTTATTTGAGGTGCTTGTGCATTCTGATTCAGTCTTCACTGGAGTTTGGTGATTATTTGCATCCCTGATAAGGAAGATGAATCAGGACCAATAATACTACACCTGGATTCATTGGGGCTTCATGCCAGCAGATCAGTTTTTGATAACATAAAAAGGTTTGACAGATTAGAAGCCCTTTCAAGACACATGACGCATGTTGCATTATTGGATTTTTATATTCCTCTGTTTTATTCCTGATTCTGTAAAGATTTAAGAATTGTATTAAAAATGGTCGTCAGCGGGAAGGAAATGCCATTTTCAGCTGTTGCCTGTTAGGAAATTTAGTAAGTTAAATTGATCGTGGCATTTACATGTTCTGCTGTTCTAGTGTGAGCAGAGTGACTTACTTTGGTTAAAATGTTTTCATGACAACGTTAATTGGGCAATTATTCTATTCAACGTATATATTTTGACATGCATTTTCTCTTAATTACCCTCAAGTTATACCTTTTTTAACATTCTTCATCCTAAAGAATGGTGAATTTTGTACTACAGCTATCTGAAAGACGAATGGAACTATCTAAATCAAGAAAATGCGACTTATGACCATCCAATTTCAGATAAGATATGGAATGATCTGCCATGGAGAATTAATCAGAAAAAGATTGACGTGAGTGTTGCATAGATTTAAGTGCATTCATAACCTCTCTTCAATTATGCTTCTAACCATTTTGCCTGTTCATGAATACTGCCACAAAGTTATCACTTTATATTCTTTATGTCAATGGTTTCTCATGACTGTTATTGTCAAATGTTTGTCATACAGTTGCATTGCGTTTCCATTTTCATTGTCAACTTTGTCAGAATTTGATCACTGTGAACTAATATGAAATAAATCCACGTGTTTCTGAAGTAAACAATTTGACTAATCTTAGCAAAGGTGTCTCTAATTGCAAACAGGTTCCCCAACAGAAAAATGACTATGATTGTGGTCTCTTTGTTCTTTTCTTCATGGAACGCTTCATTGAGGAGGCTCCTGAGAGGCTGAAAAAGAGAGATCTGACTATGGTATCTCCACTTACCTGCATTCTTGTGTACATTCTTGAAGTGAGACTATTTTCCTCAGTAGATGTTTTCATTTTCAGTTTTGCAAGCAGTGGTTCAGACCTGAAGAGGCCTCTAGTTTGAGGGTGAAAATCCGGAAGTTGCTTTTGGAAAAGTTCCAAAATGCAAGCGAGGGTGATCCGACTATAGAATCTGTTGCTCAGGCCTCGGATGATGGTTCCCCCTGATTCATTTGCGCACTTAGTTTATTGACGTACAGAACATGCTATATCACTTTACACATGCAAAAGGATTATCATAGTACTTTTGCATAGCCAATGGCGATGTTTCAGATGCTGTTGACATGTCATCCGAAATTGTCCGCGATATTTCCATGATAACCAGTTTTTGGTGAGTTAGATGACACTTCTAATGTACATGAGGGAATTGGAATTGAAATTGAAATTGAAATAGTATGGATCTACTGACGTGATGGTTTACAAGGCAACTTACACACACCATTACGGCTGTATTATTTGTTTCATTTCAATTCTAGCTGCTCACTCGTGTAAATAGGCAACCCCAAAGGAAAAAGGAAAGGAAGGTGCGAATTTATACATGAAAGACTGAAGCTTTTTTCATGATGGAATGCAACAAATTTTCTACACTAGCTTTTTAAGTATGTTGATGTTAAAATCCAACCTTTGTGTTGGAATTGGAAGCCTCTATTCTCTTTGTATGCTATGCTGTTCATACTTATGAAGACGTATGCGCATCTTTTGCTGACAATTTCTTGAGAAGATTGTAACAGACTTTCAACTTCAGGTTATCGATGACAAGCAGATCGTTTTCAATTTGCACTAAACAAATATGTCACTCATAATTGTCTCGGTTATGTCACAAGCACGTTATTTACAGCCACTTGATAAATGAATGAATCAGAAACTAACATAAAAGCTTTGATGCTACTGGTTTACTTTCAGTATTCGCTTCACCACCACCTGATAAGTCGGTGACTTTCTTCTATCGTCAAAGTTTTAAGGCCTTGACTAGTCTCCTCAAGAAGCAAGAACAGCCTGGACGATGGTCAAGAGGTATCATGCCATTACCCTTGGATGGTTTGATTGCTTCCAACATTGTGACTACCTCCTGCATCTCAGGTCTCTTGTTAGGGTCTGCGTCCCAACATCTTTTCATCACCGCTGCTAGAGACTTCGGACAACATTTGGGTATTGATGGCCTCAAGTTCTGCAGTGCCAGTAATGTCCTTTTATGAGGCTTTAGAAACGTTGCTTTCACTAACTCTACTATTCTTAGAAACCTTCATTGGGTATAAGAAAGGAATATAAGAATATGAAGAATGTTCACCTTATAAGTAACAGCTGACGTCAGTTCAGAGAAGCTAAGGTTACGATATGGTACGTCACAGCAATATATCTCCCACAAGCAAATTCCGAAGCTGTAGACATCGCATTTGCTGGTGTACGGTTTGCTCTCAAAAACCTGCGTCAAGGGAAATTCCCATATGATAAGGCTATCGAAAACCTGTCATACATCGATTGGACAACTTCTGTTTTATAACTGATCCACTACTTGGGTCGATGATCTTTGAAAATTTCGAGTGCAAGTGAAAGGTTACGCTAAAGAACATTTGTGGACAGTCACCTGATACAGTGACGAAAAAGAATCATAAAATTTATTGATTGTATACCTCTGGAGCCATATAGCCAAGTGTTCCAGTAAAGCCTGTCATCTCGCTATTGTTTGTAGCTTGAATTCTAGCAACTCCGAAGTCAGTTATCTTCAGTGTTTGATTTTCATCAAGAAGCATGTTCTCAGTCTTTATGTCTCTGTGCACAAGGTTTCTGGAATGAAGGTAGACCAGCCTGTAAGAAGAAAAAGTACAAGTTTGTAAGTGCTAAAAAACCCAAGAGGGACGAGATATATAGTTACACTAAACAGATTGTAATATCAGATGATGTTGAAGCCAAATTGTTTTTCTTTTTTGGTGCTAATTTATAGAGGTGGGGAAAAAAGAAAAAGAAAACTTGACCCTCTTGCAAGATCTAGAGCAAAATCCAAGACAGTGCTGAAAGCCAGCTTGCTTTCCAGATTCTTTGTAAGGTGAGATTTTAGAGTACCACCAGGACAATACTCTGTCACAACACCACACATATTGGCTGCCAATTTCCCGTTATTGGCGTTTATTTCAATGCCTGATGGACCCATGAAAGCACCTATGAACTGAAAAAAACAAAAAACAACTCAAGTTTTTTAACACTAATATTAAGAGAACAATTAAACATAATGATTATAATCTAAGCATATCAGGAAAAAAAAATCATAATAAGGTGCAGTTATTTATCAACATTACCTTGCAAATATTGGGATGATCAAGCTTGTTCCAAACAGACACCTCTTGCATAAAAGCTCTCCTGAGAGTATCTATTTCAGATTTTGTTCTCATATCCTCTTGTCCCCAGTCAAGCATCTTAACTGATGACAACATATTAACAATTCGAAGATAATAAGCAAAACCAAATTGTAGAAACTAGTAAGCAGCTTATTTATTCTTCGTAGAAAAGCTAGTAACGTCAAGAGGTTTTATTAGGGTTTTAGTTGCAGAACGCGAAGCCATGCATGGTTTAAAAAGAAAAAAAAACAAACAAACCAACGTAGCGAGACGATATAATATACGCAAACACTCACCGGCAACTTTACGACCTTCATAAAGAGCACCATGAACGGTTGCGTAGGTTCCTCGAGCAATAACATGGTTAAGGAGGAGCTTCTTGGGATCGATTTCCCACTCTTGTTTTGCCCTTTCATCGACGTGTAGCATGTTCCATAAGTTATCTAGGTGTCTGTCAAGCAGTTCCAAGCTCTTCAAATCCATCGTCATCTCGAGAATGTGAGTACGTAGGACGATTCTTGTTTATGGGAAATTGAATGTCTTGTTTGTGGTGATGAGTCGTGGAGAAAAGGTCTTTTGAGCTTAGTTGAAAACTTTTTTGGGGGGGTTTTTAATGGAGGATCGTTTTCGTGTACGTTTATGGAACTATGTGCTTACCTATTGATTGATTTGAGGGAATTTATAAGAAGGCAGATTCTATGTTGTCACGAATAAGGATTCCTAAAGTATGTCGTCTCCTTTTTAGCGAGCAAAAACCCAAATAACATGTATTTTCTACTCTGGTAAGAATTCCAAATGTTATAGGAATTTATGATTGTGGGAGGAATCCAACCCAAAGTTTTATGTTAATCACTGAATGCGTTAATTAGTAGTCTGGATAAAACATTGACCTGTGTCTATAATTTATTAAACATAGATAAAATATGTGATAGGTCAAATCCTATGAAATTGACATGGACGGTATATTTCTTTTGAAAAATAAGAATATAGAGTTTAAATAAAATTAAGAATATAGAGTTTCAATCTCAATTATGGTTTTCTGATCCCTTTTGTTAATGGTTTTCCCTATAAACTTTGGCGGCGTCTAATTCGCTTCAGAGCAACAGACTTTAGGTATTGATCGGTCAGTCCAAAACTTCGGAGGCAAGTAACCTGTAACACCTACCAATAGATACTCATGATTGCACCTTTTGTGCTAATTGACGTTAATGTTAAAGGCTCTCACCAGGACTATCGTCCTTACGAATAATGACACATATTGGTGACTGCGACTGGCAGAGAATATTAAGAACTCTCATAGTCATAACTCATACCGTAAAATTCATCGGCGTCAAATGTTAGTGCGTATGGCAGAAATGAGTAGCTAATAGAGCTGGTGCGGTGGGCACCCAAGTAATGGAGATGAGCAAAGGCAACACAACGTATATGGATTTTTACGTTTCATATGTTCTACAACTGTTTCTAATGGATAAGAAGTATATACAAAATCTAACAAGAGTTTTATATTGGTAGGACAATTTACATGTTTGCAAATTGGAACAGTTATCAACAAAACAGTTTTCGGAATTTCTTCTTGTTAGGAGTACCGTGCACCTGTGCTTTTATTCCATATTTCTTTATCTGAAAATTTATGAAGGCCTCGCAGACTGCATCCACCTGTAAGACGATGTGCCATAAATTGATAATTAGCCCGCGATATGTGAAGTTTCACGAAGTTAATTATAGGACTAATTTTTTTCACGAACCAGTTCAGGTTTCTTAGAGTACACTCTGACAATCGTATCTCGGCAATAAGCAGGCATCAAGTGAGTAACTCTCTGCTCCGGTATTCTGAGCTTCGTTGTAGTCTCATAGTCCTGATAAACTATAAGCTGTTAGATATCTCTGGCATGGAAACAATGATCTCTAGGAGCTTAATCAATTTCAAGACGAATAAGTCCAGCGGATGCTTAAAATGAAATACAGTTCATATTAATTATCTCTCCCATATCTTGTGATTTAATGCTCAATGAAGTTGATTTGCATTTTGGGACTAAGATGGACGTCTTCTATAAATGATACAATGCTCGTCTATTCCTACTCTGTTATCTGAGTCAACAATGTCCATTTTTATTCATGAAAGTTAATCGCCTGCCTGTTCTTGGTAAAAATATAGTGAGCAGTATTAAACATACTACAGGAGTCCATAATGAAAAAGAGCACTAGGTTCAACAACATTAATCATGCTAAGTCTGGTAAGAGAAATTAGTACCTCGAAGAATCCGATGCTGGATCGGCGAATACATGCAGGTGAGAAAGCTTGCGGTCAGATCAAAGTATCATAAGGCATCCACAGATAAAGCTTTAAGCCAAGAAGCAATGCTCCAATCATACATACCTTTCAAGAGGGTTGGATTCTCCCCGTGTCAAATCAATTTTAACATTGCTCACAGCAACATCTTCTTCGTTTAGTGTAACATTACCAGAACTCTGGTTTCAAATTTATTATTTGAGATGATGATTTTACTTCTTTGAGGAATGAAAAGCTTAGAGCGGGTTCTTAACAGACCTGGGAACAAACTACGTCCTGAGGAGTGACGTCTTTGAAGTGCTCCATTTTGTCCTTTGGAACAATGAATTCATTGCAGTACTGCAAAAGATAACAAACCCAAAAGACCTTATTATTCATCAAAAATTAAAAAGGTACTGAAGATAGCCTATATATCACAATGCATCATAGGAAGTACAATTTTCTCTTTGCAATACATCAGAATACCTGATATAGATCTCTTCTACGTATACGTAGGATCAAATCTCTCGCTTCCTTGAGCTCTGGATCTTTAGAAATTTCAATGGCTTTCAAGATCGTGTCATCTATCTACATTTTCAAAAGGACGTCTGTAAGGCCATATACTTGAAGCAATAATTATTCGAATTAGTGTCTAAGCTTACTGACCGTCCAAAATTGATCAGGATCGTCAATTAGCGAAGAAATTTGAAGTTTGTCATTTGCTTTTGCCAAGGCATCAACAACCATTAAATCAATAGCCTGAGAAAAGAAACTATTAAACCCAATCCTTCCTCACGCAGATAACAGCTCTTGCTTAAAAGATGGTATGACTTATGACAGCACAGGTTACAGGTTCAATTCATGAAAGCAGCCATGGAAGAAACATCGAAAAGCCACAATACGGAATGATGAAGTGCAATTCGGTGGAATCATTGCAACCGTGGATTAGGACGAAAATCTAAGTAATTCTCTAGATGACCTCAAGAGAATATGTTGTAAGCACCTTTACTTTTGCATGCGCATAAACCGTCCGATGCATTTCAGCGCGTGTAACAAACAATTTGTGGACAGTAAGATCTGATAAAAAACCAGCAAATACATGTTAGATTACATAGATTACCTATAATATGGAAAAAAAAAAAGTTTTATCTACTCACAATCTTTGGCACGATAACATATCTCATCATCCATTACTCTCATGGAGTCCATTAACCTACAGATTAAAAAAATATAAAGAAGTATATGCCAGTGTCAATACTCAATACTGGCATAAATCAAACAACAGACCGTAACCGAATCCCTCTATACTTTAGTTATTAAATCTAGCTTCCCGAAACAAATCTTTCATACCTTTGAAACTCAAAACTGCAGCCCAGTCCACAGGCCCGAGAATCACGAACAAGGTAATCAAACCTTGAAATGCAGTGCAAAAAATCGATGCATCAGAAATTATTATCAAACGAAAATTTGATGACAAATACGAAGTCAGATAGAGAGGTCAAGTAACTTATCAACATCTATCCCATTCCGACCATTTGCAACAATGTCATATAAGAAATGCTTCTTCTGAATAGTCAAAATTGGAAGCGAAATCAAATTTTTTGCGTTCGATGATTAACCGTAGATGCTAAAAGAATTGAAAATCACGGATAATAAAGGCTTTAACCATAAGATGATTTACATTTTGAGAAGCCTGCTCAGTGCTTGCAATGATCATCTCCTGGAAAATGAAATATACATATTTAGGGGCCTACGTTCTATTAGATGATCCTGTTATACATGAACTAGAAACTACTCTTACATGCTGATAAAAGAAGTAAAAAAAAAAGAAAAGAGAATCTTGATAAGTGAAACAAAACATTTGAGCATTCTGGTGCGGCAGTGGGAGTAATATTTGATAGTTTAACATAGTTTTAAAAAAAGGGCAAAAGAGGCAATCATGAAACGAAAGTAGTAGACAAAGAAAATTAATGTCATTTAACCTTTGTTTTCTTTAGGCATTCAGAATCGATATCAATATGGTGTAGGTCAACAATGTAGTCTATCATCTTCACTGACATGTCCTCATGAGACCTGGAAAAAGATTTGAAAACGCAGGTTAAATAATTGGATTCTCATCAGGAAGTACTCTCATTTACCAAATTTTTTTATTAAAGTTTTAATCATAAGCTAAGACTAAAAGTGCAACCCTAAAAAACTCAATTTTCACTGGTCCTGCCTAAACTACATAATTTCAAGCATAAGAATTACAAAACTATTTCAAATATGAATCAGGAATCTAAATGAAGCCTGATATATTTTCGAAAACATTACATCTTCCTCGTTGTCCATTCACATAATAGAACTATTAAGCTTTATATTATGATCGAATGTTAACTATTGTATAACAGTTAATCTTGTGGCTTTCTTCTTCTCATTTCCCAAATTACATTCACTCATTAATGCTTGCCTACCATGGACATCTTTGCAGAATCACTGGATGCGTGGAAACTGGAAAAGCTTAACACGAAATATATTAAAATATCTGAACCTTTTGTCTCGGAAGACCAACAGCCTATCCTACCAACAATACTAGATTACCATGTCAAGTCACCTAGAACCCGAGGGAGGAATGCACGTTCAAACAAGTGGCTGAATGGACCATGACCAATATCATGCAGAAGCCCTAATATAAAAACTCAACGATGGTTAGCAAGCAGAACAAACAGCATGTAGTGCAATCTTAATAGCACAGCATTTCTTTACCAGCAAGTTTCACTGCCTTTACATCTAAGTCTTCAATTCCAAGCTCTTTTCCCTACCAAAACAGGATGTCTATCACGAAAAGCTTCCCACATCATAGACCAAAATGAAAAGATCAGAGTAAGGAGTTATTCATACTTGATGAGCTCTTAGCTTATGAATTGCTTCACCAGCAAGCCAATACACGCCAAGGCAGTGTTCAAAGCGAGAATGCACAGCTCCCGGATAAACCATGTTAGTCAACCCTGTATAAGAAAAAAAGTTCTCTGAATGGATCCATAGGATGTACCTTCTAAGCAGCAAGTAAACATAAACATGAACTGCTGCTAATTCCTGGAGCAGGACTAGGCTTGTTTGGTCATGAACTCTGACGGTCAATACTCTGAGCCAACTTGTATAGACAATGAAAGTAAGCATTTGGCAATCAGGTCATAACCAAACAGCAGCCTACCCAGTCATAATCTGGTAATTCACCATAAATCATTTCTTTTGAGTCAAAATCTCCGGGTAGGAAGAAAAATGGGAGCCGATATCTTGCTGTACTTTCATAATTACTAGGTACTGCAGTACAATGGAAATCCATGACAGTAAGTAGGAACTGTTATATCAAATATCATTGAAGACAACTGTCACTGTACTTTCACATATGATCATCAATAAAGCATATCAAACTGGAGGTCTTAGATAACTTTTATAGTTGAATTTCTAACATTCTTAAATACCTAAATGTTTTCTGAAGTACTACTATAAGTTTCTTGGAGAGAGCTCCTTCAACTATCAAAGGCATTCACTAACTTTTATAGTTGAATTTCTAACATTCTTAAATACCTAAATGTTTCCTGAAGTACTACTATAAGTTTCTTGGAGAGAGCTCCTTCAACTATCACAAAGCATTCATGAGAAAGTCTCAACAAAGGTAAATATACGGCTCAGTTTAAATGAAGTGGATGATTAAGCAATAAGAAGAAATACAACTTCTTTATATTTATGATTCAGTAATCGCAGTTAATGTTATCTAAGGGCATAAGACAGCACAAAAACGGACAAGGCTGTCGTTATTGGAGGACTAGCGTCTTCTCAAGGTAAAGGTTGATCCTCACCTAGTTGCTTCAGATCACGAAGTCTGCAATATGGAGCAAAATTGTTAGGTAACGGTCTCACTAAGAAGTGATCGGCAAAACAGAATCTTAGGAGAACTCAACACAGTAGAATAGACATAGTCTTGCCTCTGAAACTGTTCAGTGTCAACGAACTTCAGACAGAGCTGAAAAAGCAAAGAGAGTAATTAGGTTACAACTTCGACCATACTTGTTCCGAGTCTTAACCAGGACAGCCAATATTTCTAATAGTTTAAAGTTTTAAACAAATTCAAATCAACGACCAAGGAAAGTCGAATCCATTGAACTTTTATTAATAATAACATATACAAAACAGAGTTCCAATCCAAGTAAGCAAGTGATTTTTCACATCTTTTGGTTCTTTCCAGGAGAAACAGCAAAAGAGACGGTAATATAGTGGATGAAAAATCACGCACCCACATCAATTTTCAACTAACACCCATAGTCATGAAATTTCCTCTTTCTTATGCATAATAACATCACATGAACACATGCATCCACATATGCATGTGCAATTGTAGATTTAGGACGATTAACCAATGATGTCAATCGCATCTATAAGACAACAATGGAAAATCGCAATTTTAAATCAAATCTTATAGTATATGCATCTGCAATTATAGATTTAGATGATTAACCAATGATGTCAATCGTATCTATAAGACAACAATGGAAAATCGCAATTTTAAATCAAATCTTATAGTAAAAACCAAGTGAAGATTTCTGGAGAAGGACGTTCTATTAGAAACTAAATATCTAAGGAAATCATAGTAGAAGGTTAAGATAACAGGAAGTTAATATACTCTGCTTTGCGATCTACCTACCTAGTCCGGTGCCAAGTACAAAATTTATTCATTACTCAACTCTGCTTCTATTTTATTTCCAGTTTCTACTCATTCATAAACCTACCAAACTTTTTAGAATCTAAAACTACACCCATTTACTCTGCTTTGTTTTCGATTTTGCATAGGCTAAAACACAAATTTTGAAAGTGGAAAGCAAACCAACTCGAAATATGATAAGAAACTCAGTATTATCCAAACTGACGGAACCAAAACGAAAGTAAGGAACAGAAAAACGGAAAATGAAAGAAGAACACAAATCCATGTCCATTTACCAATTAGCTTCTAGAGAACACAAGACGAAGAAGAAACTAAAAGTTAGTTTGAGAAGCAGATACCGGATCGAGGTAGATGTAGCCATGAACGTTATCGCGAACTTGCTTCGAATAACGGCGGTCCGGATAAAAGCAGCTTGAGAAATCCTCGCTCAAATCAGCTGCCATTGGTAGTCAAAGATGAGAGAGATCAACTTGAGAGACACAGAGAGAAAGGATGACTCCAAACTATATATGAAACAATTTCAGATATTTCTAGAGACTGGAGATGCAGACAGGTGGTTATTATTTGTTGTTACAGAGAAATGGGAATTTGAAAAGAAGCTACAAATGAAGAGTTGCTTAGGGGGGAAGCAGAGAGTGAAAGGGGTCGTTGATGCGATGCCGCCAAAAAGTGAGGTTGTACATGTACGTGGGGGACACGGGCCAATCAGGAGTGAGAAATGAGGAACTTTAAAAGTTCGAATAGTAAAACATCATGTACCGTTCTAAAGGGGCCGTTAACTTATAGAAGCGAACAAAGACTACTTATTTTAGTTTCTCCGTTAACTTGCAGAATCGAACAAAGACATTATTTATTTTAGTTTCAGAAACGCAAATACCTTTTTTTTTTTTAAATAAAGAGATTTCTTCGATGATTTATTTACTTTATAATTTTTAATATTAGAAATTTTAAATAGTATTTTATTTGTTATTTTAAATTATTTTAGCAAAATATAATATGATTTATTGTTGTGTTTATGATAGAGTTTATATAATTATTTAGCCCAATTGTCATAAGAATTTATATTAAATTAAAGTAAACATAAAGATGTAGCAAAAGTATAATAAAGTTACTTTAAAAAAAAAGGTATAATGAAGTTCAGTTGAGTAGCCAAAATGGCTGCATTCGAATGCATTGCTTGTCGTCTAAGCAAGAAGTAGCTTAACCCCTTGGAACTTGGAGTGTAACAATTGAAAGAATGCAAGTAACCTCTCATTCTATCTCACTCACCATCCTCGCCGTGTAAGATGGAACGAATATATCGCCGGATCAGAGTTAGGGATGTAAAATATAGCCCGATTAGGCCTAATTTTAGCTAGAGTTGACTGACTCACAGGCTAACTATAGTTGATCCGATTGGGCCACCAGTTAAGGTCGAACGGGCTACAGGTTGATCCAACTTAGCTTATGATTCTGATCGTTATTTAAAAAACATCATTTTAAATATTTTTCTTTAAAAAATATAATAATCCAGGTTAACCCAACCCGCCTGTAGCCCAACCCATCCATCGACAAGTCCGGTTCGAGTTGGGGGCAGTTATTATTATTATATATATCTATACGAAAGCTATAATGCTTCTCCTTGAAATAAGAAGAATGAAGCGAAGAAACGCCTTCCTTCAGCTCACATCGACCGTGCTTAGCGTTGCAAGGGCAAGGCTAAAATGAAACAACTTGAAAGCGTACCAAGAAAATGCTTAAGATGAAAAAACTTAGGATAAATTAATTCATTTAATTCGTAGCCCCAGATCAGCACTTCTAACGATTTGCTAATAACGCGAGTGCTTGTTAACTACCATAATATGAAGGGAGAACGTCACGATATAAAGACAACAATGATGTTGTCATACTCCATGTCTACTCTCTCAAATTGATGTACGCAAATTTAACATACAAGAACGCGTGAGCAGAGGCCGAAGAGAGGAGACTGGTTAATACAGTTGTCGAATGGCCAAAAAAACCCAGTTAGCGAATAGCTAGCAAAGCCTATAATAAAGTTACACCCCTGGTTCACATAACTAACAGTTTCCGAGCAAGAGCTAGGATGAGCTAGTTCATCATGTAGCTTCCCAACATGGGGCTTCTAGAAAAGAAGAGAAATGGACAAAGTCGAGGGACAATGATGTTGTTATACATGTCCATTATCTCCAAATGATGCACCAACTTTCAACACACCATTGAAGATCAAAGAAGGCTACGAAAGTCCTCTTAGATAGGGAATACATGGTGCCCTGCTCTCGTGTCTAACAAAGGTTATCAAGTGGGTCGGCAAATGGACACAAGAACCAAGCGTCACAGAGTTGAAATCAAACTAGTCCCTGCAAGCCAGCAATCAAACCAAAAACTTGAGTTCTTACACATGGTTCACAAACGAAGTACAAGATTCCACACAAATAATAGCAATTTTGATGAGTAACACACTAACATGGAATGATCGCAACTTTTCTGTCATTATTCAGGAGTAAATCATGGGGCAGAAAGAAGCACATTTTCAGTGAAACTGATGAGCATCGCCACTCCTTTATTTTATAGTTGATAAAGCCTATGCTCTACCCAGAAGAGGATAGAAGCTCAAAATAAATTGGAAAACTTATCAATCATTATGGGGACCAGATCCAAAGTAACCAGCCATTTTATAGGAACCAAGATATCTACAAACACGCGGACAAAACATAACTGTTCTCAAACTACCCATATAGAGAACATGTCTGAAACATAAATATACAAGATAAGCCTAATGTCCAGCCACAACCCACAATTACACTAGTACTTTCTATAATTCAATAAACCTCACTAACAAGAGGCAGCAATATTTATATACAACTAGTATATGTCAAAGTTGATCAGATTGGCAGCTCAAGAACTTAACGTTTGATAGGATAGTAAGTTGTCTTTTATCATTTTATTCTTCAAAGTCGAAACTACAACTATATTAACATTGAGTGAAAACTAAATGCCAATACTAACAAGCACTTTTGAATTTAAATTCCAAAGGCTAATTAAACAGAAAAATGAGGCAACGAGACAAAAGTAACCAAAGGAACGTATGCAACACTCTAATCCAATACAATATTGCAGTTCGGCAGATACTAACCAGTACTTAATTAAGCCATCCCAGCTACAAGTTGCTACTTTACTTTGTTCAAGAGGATGCCACTCACATCCAATGCACACCGACTCATGACACTTCATAGTCCTGAAAACTTTGCAACTCTTCCAATCCCAAAACCAGCACTTACCTTCACCATCTCCCGACATAACAAACCGTCCATCTGGAGAGAAATTGACTTGACAAGCATAACCAGCAACTACATGCCCAGCAAATCTCTTCTTCTTATTTAACTGAAATCTTTCCCTAGTGCTATATATGAGAATCTGGTTGTCCAAACTCTGTGCTGCAAGCCAGTTAGTGTTTGGATGCAGAGCAATTGATGGCATAGAATGCATGTGAGGCTCACTGATATATTTAATAACCACAGGGATCCCAAATTCCCATACACGAAGTGACTTATCATCACTTGAGGTAACAAATCTCCTATTGTTGTCCACAAAAGTGATGGTATTCACTGCTCCCAAGTGTTGATCGTACTCCTGAGTAATCTGCCCAGTATTTATATCCCACTGCACAATCTTCTTATCACTCATACCTGCCAACAATACATTCTGCTTGTCCTCATCCGGATTAAGTCTAACCACGTAGGGAATCTTCCTCGTTGAAAATGTCGATATAACTTGTCCAGTCTCAGTATCCCAATACTTTATATTCTTATCATATCCAGCACTCAGAAACTTAGTCCCATCATTCGAAAACCAAATATCCCTAACCCCCATCGAATGACCCATGTATGTTCGCATACATTTACCAGAATTAAACACATCCCATATCTTCACCTTGCTATCCATCCCCGCCGAGAGAATCAAATGCCCATATTTGGGGAAAAACCTTATAGCATTAACGCCCTTTGTATGGCCACTCCAAGTGTGCACCAATCTCTTGGGTATATAACAATGATCATTGGTGGCCTTCGCGTCCTTAGGTGGCGCAAGCCATGACCTTCCTTGATAATCTCTTTCTTCCTTCCCATGAAAAGTACTCTTATCAGCAAAGGTCTCACCTCTATCACCGCCACTCCCTTTCTCCTCCTTCTTCTTAGCATACTCCTCTGCATACTTCTTCTGCTCTTCAGTCAATTCCATTTGCAAACCCTCCTTCTTACCCGCCCACGGACTCTTCCTGTTCTTCATCAACCACGTGTCAGTCGCCGGATTCTCAACCTCCGACATATCGATAGCGGGACCAACATCCTCGCCGTCACCACCGTCCTCCTCCGCCTCCTTTTTCTTCTCAATTTTCCTCTTTTTCTGTTCATGCTGTGGTATATTATAAACCGAAATCCCGTTATTCTTCTCCAAAGAATCTAAATCACCGACATATTCATTACCTGAGGGGTCTGCGGCATAGCCATACTTGTAAAAAGTGTTGTACTGCTCGTCGAATACGAAAGAGTCGATATTGGCATTCTCGACGAACCCCAGCTTGTGATTGCGCATGCCCTGTGCTATACCGTCCTTAGCGTAGGGGTGCTGGGGACCGTAGATCGGAGCCCAGAGCTGGTCGTAGGTTGGATTGAAGGAGATGGCGTGTTGGACTGGATCGATTGGTTTGGCTAGGGTTTGGTGGGCTTGAGCCACCGTGAGAGCGAGCATCGTGTCGTCGACTTTGGGGGCGGTCGACTTCGCCGGGAGGAGGCGGGGGGGAGAGGAGTCCGGGGAGGAACTAGGGTTTTGGTGCTCAGCGGCCGTCAATTCGTCGTCGTTGTCGTCCTTGTATGTTTGTAGAAGATCCATTGGAACGCCGAGACCTAAGAATGTGAGACTTGGTTTTGAATTTAGTCGGAAAGAATTAAAGGTCCCGATATACTAGAGTATAAGATAAAAACAACCTAGTGATATGTATATAATTTTTTTTTGTTAATTATTTAATATTTGTTAAGTTTGGAATTCATTAAGCCCCGTTTTTTTTTGGTGGAAAGTCAAGTGAATTTAGAATTTGATTCTTCCGAAAATAAATTTATGAAAAGTAAAGATATTCACATATTTGAATACTTATAAGAATTCTAATAAAAAATTAGGTGGATTCTTATTATAATGTTTGGTATGCAACAATATTTTATAGAATGTAATTTAATTTTGACTTGTGTTTCTAATTATATTTTTACAAATCGAATAAAAATTGAAATCGTTAAATAATGTTAATTTGTAATACAAGTTATATTATTAAATGTTAATTTTTTTCATTTCTGATATCTAATCATATAATACTGTTATATTATAAATATAGTATTGAAAAATACTAAAAAAAACTTCAATGGAGTACAAAGATAAATCTTAAAAACTAATTACTCTTTAAATCTGCCTTAGATATTCTTCTTTGTCAGCATCGTGAAAAACAAAAAAATAATCTATATGATTTGGATTATTTACAAGTTTTATTCCAGTCTCTAATACGTTTAGCTTGTGTTAAGAATTTTAGTTTACTAAGTTCTTCATCTAATTTTCGCCTATTCTCAGATTCCTTCTGATTCAGCCCTGCAATAGATTCTGCAACATTAGTCATTTGCTCGCTAGATTTCTCTAAACCTTCAATAAGCTTTTCAGTAATACGTTCCAAACATAAAACTAAACTATCAGTACTCCTCTTCCTTTTGCGATGTGTTTTCTTTGAACTTCCTTCACCTTCAAAATTACCCCTGATTGGTTGATATCTTTAAGGCTCAACATCCTCCTCCTCATTAGATTCTTCATTCTCTTCATCCAAGTTCTCTTTTCTGATTATATTTTCTAACATATCTGCGGGTGCTTCAGCATTTTTTCCTGTAGCTCGATCTTGTTCCCAAATAATAGCTAGTTTATCATAGTAGGGATGTAGTGCCCCCTTACCGTAGAGTACCAACCGGAGCGCTCGCAGGTTATTCCGGTACATATCCTACGATAAGAGAGAACTACCGACAAACACCACTATACTCCCCATGGCATCACAAAAATAAAACATTATGTAGAAATTGAAACTTTTTAAAACCAAACTGTGTTCCATTTCATTTCATCAAACTCAGTAATTTATACA
>JAOTAX010000001.1:4652895-4666661 GCA_025629825.1 Erythroxylum guanchezii
TTTTATCTTCGATGTGTTGGGCTTCGGAATATGCATATAATAGCTTAGCTTTCAGAAATCACTATATTGACAAAAGGTTTCGTTTCCACCCTTCTCCTTGATGATTCCCTCTTGCTTGCCAATCGCTGCTGCCTTATATTCTTCATCTCTATACTTATTTCTATTAACATAGTGGAGATATCAGATTATATACTTAGGGCTTGTGACTTTGGCGTTTTATTTAGGGGCTACTTATGAGTCTTTTTATTTAATTTTGTGATTCTTTTTCTTCCGCTATTCATTTGCTTTGCACAAAATAATCTAGGCCCGTTTAGTTGCCAGGAAACTAATGTTAATTTGGAATCTGATTCTTTAGAAAATAAATATATGGAAAGTAAAGATATTTATATATTTGAATACTTGTAAAAATTTTAATAAGAAAGTTGAGTGGATTTTTATTACAACGTTTGATATACGACAATATTTTATGAAATGTAATTTAATATTAACTTACTTTTCCAATTATATCCCTAAACATAAATCAAAATTATTATTAAATGTTATATTACAGACAAACGAAAAAGCAAGTTTTTTATTTATCTGTGTCTTCAAACCTCAAACCCATCAACCTCGTCCCCATCAATAAGAACGACATTGTCCTCATCTGCTCTCCTAACTCCATCCATTTCTCGGTCTACTTCTTGGCCATCATCTCTCTCGGTATATACGTATCTCAGCAGTGGTCGGAGGACGCAGAAACCATTGCATATGGTTAATTAGCTTCACATCCTCCTATTGCCCTAATCTGTGGCCCTAAAACACAGTGGCAAATCCACCTTTTCTCGTCATCTCATCAACGTTCTTCTTGAGAGGTTTTTTTCCTTTCTTTTGTTCCTCTCTGTTTGACTTTTGGGAATGTTAAGTTTATTGCAAAGCATAGTACGAAGATGGAATCTCTCAGCTTTAATGATAGAAGTCGTTGAGACAAAAACGGGTCAATTGTTTATAAATTTCCTTTTCTTATCTCTCCATTAAAGCTTGTGTTTCCTTTTCTACTCTATTTATTTTCTTGTAATTCTGTTATTTAAAGGAAAAGTCTCCTTTTTTATGCATTCATTGGAATTGGTTAATTTTCAGGTTGAACCAATTTGTAATTTCTTTGCGGCTCTATTTCTAGCAAGCATTGGAATGTTGATACATATTCACTTCCTCTGGAATCATGTGGATATTTTACTCGCAGCTGTATTGTTGGCTATTATTTTAAAAACTACTGTGGTGGCTGCTATTGTCAAGGGATTTGGATACGGCAATAAAACTTCCATTCTTGTAAGTTTTTGTTGGAATGTAACAACATTTTTGTTTTGGGTTCTAAATGTTCCTCTTATAGAAGATCCTCAAATGTATTTGGATGTGAAGGCTGGAATGTCTCTGCACAAATAGGGGAATTCGCTTTTGTTCTTCTAAGTCGTGCATCTAATGTTCATCTTGTTGAGGTTGGTACTTAATGAAGATCAAATTCTAATGAACGAAATTCAGTGCAAGAAGGAAGAAAAAGACAGAATGGAAACAATCTTGGAAAATCCGAACATTGCAGCTTGAAGAAGAACAGAAAAAAGAAGTGCAGAGTAAAAAAAAAAACTAGTAGAAGATTGAAGGAAATTCCAGGAAGTTTAATTAGTAGAATCAGGCTTTATTAGAGCTAATCAAAGTTCATAAAGCTGGAGCATCTCATTCCCATAGCTGACAATCAGATTTGGAGTGCCAGTTTTGTTACTTGAAGAATCAAGCAGCAGCTGCAAAAATCAGATCCTGTTTTTGCTAAAAGCCAAGTTGATCACTTTTGTGTTTTGCCAAATGAAAAAACTTTTGTCCAAGGCTAGCTTTTATCCCTCAAACTATGGTGTAGCAAGTTTTAAATGTCTTGCCAATGTCAGATTCAGTTATGGAAAAGACAAAGAGAATTGCTTTTGTGATTTTGCAAATTGGGTAAAGATTGTACTAGCTTAGTTTTTACTCATCAGGTTATGCCTTTGTTCTTTAGTTATTTGTCAAGATGTATCAAAGGTTGGAGCTGATATAAAGCTCATGATCATTGTTGTTTTGTGTGTGAGAAAAATTCAAAATTCACCATCAATACAAAGTTCAATGCTATTTTCCAGTTTTCATATTGTGCTCATTATATTTTTACAGATGTTGATCTTTAGAAGTTGAATAGCAGTAGTAGTCTTTGTTGTTGCTAAAAACCTGAAGTTAGTTTTTGTGTTTGCAAATGAGAGCAAAACCAAAATAAATCAACTCACAATCATCAATTCAGCTCATTTTGATCAGTATGCATTGGCATTTTGTTTTGGATACTAGAAGCAACATAACCATTGTGGAGTGAACAGCAGTGGTAGCACATACACATATAGATATTTTCGAATTATAGAAGTTCTTTTTCGAATTCAAAAGGAAAGATACAACCTTTTCTCAAAACACCAATCTTTCACCATACAAATACCAATTCGTGTGAGGAAACTGAGTTGCATTCTCATTAAAGATACATTATACAATTTAATTACAAAGATAGGAAGGGAAGGTGCTATCTTCAGCTCCTGGAGGCGCATCTGCTAGAGAAACTATGCAGAAAGATTGTGATTCTGAGAACTTGTACTTCCACAATTTGCCACTATACAGAGTTATCTACAATGGTGATTGGAAGGTTGCAATGAAGTTCCTAAAAGATCATGAAGATGCACTGATTGCTAGTCTTTCAGCAGATGGAGATATAGCTCTAGATGTGGCAGTTCTTGCTAGGCATGTCGAGATTGTAGCGGATTTGTTGAACAGGTTGGAAGCAGAAGACTTAACAATAACAAACATAAATAGTGCCACAGCACTTGACTACGCAGCACTCCCAGAACCCATAATAACATTAGAGCTGATGGAGTGTGATGATTGATTAATACTTCCATTAGCCCACAAACTTCTAGCAGTTGAAATTAACACAGAATTATTCCCATCATTGCCTACGCCATACATAAATGGACTATCATACCTGCTTGTATTTCCGTTCAATGAAGGGCTTAGTCGTCCATAGCCAAGGTTCAAAGAGAGGCTTGAATTTTCTCCATCAGTTATACCCAAACCCTTCTAAATTATCACCTATGCCATAACCAGCACCATATGGAGAAAAGTCAAGAAATTATGCTAAAAGGCTGAAAATAAACTGAAGAAGACTGAAAACAAATATGAATGTTCATGGTAATATGAAGATACCATTCTGCATTTAAGTGTACTTATGAGCAAGATTGGAAACTATACTTAACTGTATAGTTCTTCATTCTTTGGAATATGGCTATGCTGTTTAAGACAGCACTAACAATCACACTTAGCAATATAAGCAGCAATGATCCTAGTCTAAATAGTCAATGTGAGACTAGTAAAAGTACATAATGAGCAACCCATCATACTTAAAAACAACTATAATGGAAATACTACCAAGAAACAAAACTAGTTAGATTTCAAATCACTCTTAAGATTCCCTTGAAGCAATCCAATGCTACAAATCAAACAATTAGACTTAAATATCCAGCCTTTTACGTATGCACTAATCATGGAAAACAATATTTCAAAAATACAAAAAAAAAAAAAACTCAACTAAGTAGAAAGACAAATCTTAAAAACTAATTAATCTTCGAATCTGCTTGAGATATTCTTCTTCGAATCTGATTTGGATTATTTACAAGTTTTATTCTAGCTCTAATACGTTCAGCTTGTGTTAGGAATGTCAGTTTGCTAAGTTCTTCATCTATTTTCTGCCTATTCTCATATTCCTTCTGATTGGGCGCTATAATGGATTCTGCCACTTTAGCCATTTGTTCGTTAGATTTCTCGAAACCTTCAGTAAGCTTTTCGGTGATACGTTCCAAACATGAAACTAAACTATCAGTACTCCTCTTTCTTTTGCGATGTGTTTTCTTTGAACTTCCTTCACCTTGGGAATTATCCCTGATTGGTTGATCTCTTTGAGGCTCAACATCCTCCTCCCCATTAGATGCTTCATTCTCTTCATCCAAGTTCTCTTCTCTGTTTATATTTTCTAGCATATCTACGGGTGCTTCAGCATTTTTCCTGTAGCTCGATCTTGTCCCCAAATAATAGCTAGTTTATCATAATAGGGAAATGATCTATTCCTCATAAATGAATTATCCGGATGACTCTACAACAATCACAGTATCAATTATGATATTTTTGTATTAATAAAACATTAATACAAAAATAGTGCTAAAAAATTATAACATCAATCATTATATATATATATATATATATATATATATATCATGTAAAACAAATTTTTAAAAAACTAAGTACTCTAATTTGTACTAACCTTTAAATATGCACTCCACACGTCAACGTCTGCAGTAACACGTTTTTTATCATCATCCCAACCGAAACCACTTGTTTCTCCACTATTTCTTGCATCATAAATAGCATGATATTGTTTTTTCAATAATTTACAACGAGATTCAATATGTGGTTTTTCTTTTAAACCATGCCCTGGTAATTTTTGATTTAATATCCTTTCCTTAATCCATTGCAATTTTCACCATCAAAATCCCACTTTCTTTTAGTTCAAGCATGGTCTCCACTAACTTTTCATCCTCAATAGTAGTTCAAACATGGTTACTACCTTTGCCTCTGTAAGATCCAATATTACGTTCCATAACTGACAAAAGTAAATTGATTTTAATATAATCAATGTTAAATGCAATAAAAATTATATGCATTTAATTCATAAAATAGTTATATATAAGACAATAAGTTATATAAATATTAATTAACATTAAGAAAACATTAATTAACATTAAGAAAATGGAAAATAATCCAATAAATTTAAATAATGCATGTCTTTAACAAAAATAGTAAACTACCTAAAGCTACTAAGAATAAAGATCGTAAAAATATGAAAGCCTATATTTTTATCCATTATTTTTATTTTGCCTCCATTCATCAAACACTTGATTGGCTAAAGGTTGTCTCCAATTTGTCCATTCCTCAAATGGTTCGACTGAAGTGATCGACTCTCCGTCTAACTCAACTCCACCTTCATTTTCTTCTTCTTCCTCTTCTGCATCTAAATCAGCTTCTACTGGATCAATAGGCATATTTCTTCTTACATGACTGTGAAGAAGACAACAAGCCGTTATAATCTTACTTTGCAATTTAATAGGATACCAATTTGAGTTCCTAATGATATGCCAATGAACTTTCAACAACCCAAGACATCTTTCAGTAACATTTCTAGCTGAAGAATGTTTCATATTAAACAATTCTTCGGGGGTAATTGATTAATTTCATGGAGTCCATTCGTTGAGATGATATCTTTGACTTCGAAATGGTGCGAGAAATCCTTTGTCGTTTGTATATCCTGCATCTACTAGTTAGTAATAACCTAAAATATTGAGAATATATTAAAATAAATTAGAAATATATATGTTACATTTTAATATTTCACTTTTATTTTTAACTTACCACCCCTAATTGGTAGTCCATTTCTTCTACTTAATGCATCTCAGTGCACTCTCGCATCTGCAACTGAACCTTCCCACCCAGAGAGGACATAAATAAATTGCATGTCTTGTGAGCATACTCCTAGAAAATTTGTAGCTAGGTCACCTTTTCTATTTTGATACCTAGGCCTATCAGCTTCAGGTACCCTCACTTCCATATGAATACCGTCTAGAGCTCCTAAACAATTCTACAAAATCAAATTCCATAAATACTTATATCATATAATTAAGAAACAAATATATCAATTGATATATTAAATATTAAATATTTACCTAAAACCATTTCTATTTCTCATCTGTGGAATTCTGGGGTACAGATTCAGACACTTTAAATAATTCTTCTTGAAGTCTAAGAATTGAATTTAATACTCGATTAAAATGCCTACTAACTGTTTCTCCTGAGCGTAAGAAGTCAGTTTTTATCGTACGATGTTTCTCATGATGTCCAAGAATGTACAGAAACATTGCTACTTGTTCATCTACAATTGTGTTCTTGGTATCTGTTAATCGACCAATAGTTCTAAGCATATTTACTAATCTTCTAAATGTGAATCTATCCATGCGCAACTCCGAATGACATATTGAATCAATAGGATATCAACCTATGAAGGTATCGGGATTGATCGTATTTATCAACAGAGTATGGAGCTTTCAAACAATATTTTCCATGATGCAATACTACGACTAAAAAGATATGTACTATGACTCTTAACATGTCTAATCGTTTCTTTTGCATATCTATTAATAAATAAAATAATTTCTTCTTTGCAGTCAAATCCATTCCAGCCATTCTTTATCACCTATCAATTAATCAACAAATTGTAAAATAAAAATTTAAACTTTACTGAATAGAATAAGAAGACACTACAAATAAGATACTAAAAATACACATGAAGATCAAAATCTATAACATAATAAATTAATTATACTCGAGCAGACTAAACCATCAAAATTAGAAAGGCGTTGGCTTCTTTACACAATTTTCATATATCACTAAGATCATCTGAAGGCCTTTGCTTTCTCAACAAACTAACACTATAAAACCCAGACTCCAAATTGGCCTAAATGAGCATATCCACACTCACAGAGCTTTAGCTTTTCTGACATGGCTGCATTAAGAAAGAATGCTCAAAGGAGCAGACTTTTTAACCAGAGAGAGACGCTAAACTGAATATCAATTTATAAAACTGGAAAATTATCCAAGAAAAAAAACAAATTTTAAATATACTAAGCACTTAGCAGCGTAAATTTCTCTTTAACAAGGTCAAAATTTTAGTTAAACAAAGAAACAAATGTAAAAAATCTGTAGATGCATAAGAAAGGCAGAAACTTTATGTTATAATACCAAATAACAAGCCGTGGCAGAGAAGATGACCAAATGACTAACGACAAAGAGCTCTTCCTTCATCGGTTTTCCTTCTTTTTTCTTTTTGTTTTGACTAATATCTCTTCTCTATAAGCTTGTAGCCATGTCCAAAGAAAGCTGATAGGCACAATTTGGTAAGACCACAGGTCATAATACCCAGAAACCTTAAAATCACAGACCATACAAAACCAAAACTTTTTGTTTATCAAAAATGGCCTCTGCTCAACAAAGCTCTGATTTGGAGTAGTTGTGAAATGACCATGTAGGGAAGAATTGGATGGGACCCAGGAATTGAATTAAAGGGCAAGAGGATTAGTAAAGAATCGAGCAAACGATGAACACCAAAAGGCTAGGGCTGAAGCTCGAGGAGTAAGGACGGAAGTGGTTGGGAAAAGCCAAAAACTATGCTGAGTAAAGCCAATCTAAGGCATTTGGAGTACAAAACACCATAATTTAGTTTAAAGTGCTACTGATTGAAAAAAAAAATAGCAAGAGCAATAACATAATTGCTTTCATAAATCAAACAAAAACTACACAAAAGTTAACTAAGAAGGAAAAATATGAACCTGAAGATCGTCGACTGAAACTTCTTAGCAAAAAAATTCAAAATCCTACTAACAGCAGAACAATAAGAATAGTTGAAGAGGAGGTAGAGTTTTATAAAAAGAGTTGTCGTAGAGTTGAGAGCGAACGAAGGGTTGAATTTGCTAGTATAATTTTTAGATTAAATTTTCAAGGAAAGTAATCTAAATACCAAGGGGGTGTTGGGATTTAGAATCCAATTAAAGTGCTACTACTTTCCCTATATTGGGAAAGTTTTTACTTTCCTAACTACTCCAAAAAATGAACCAAAGGTGATAATATAAATTTTAGGAAAAAGATTACTTTCCTAAGCAAGAATCCATGCCAACCAAACAAGGCCTAAGCTTATCATTTTCATGAAGATTTAGAATTTAGGAAAAGAAAGAGGGAAATTGAAAAGGTTGCTTTATGTTAAGCAACAATTCCTTCCTTAATAATGCTTAGTTTCCAATATTTTCGGTAGAGATTGCTATTTCGTTGGGACCTAGGGGCTTGGAGAATGTGAATCTCCAACTTTTTTTTAAAAAAAAAGTTAAATAATTGTAATAAATAAATAAAAGAGTTCTTAAAAGGAGCAATATCAAGTTATTACATGAAGCAACAAGGTTTGGACACTTAGAAACAACATCGTCCACTAACAAACAAAGTAGTAAAACACATATACATAATTATTTGGCAGAAAAGGAAAGTCTCGAAGGTTTTCCGTTTTTTTCACACCCAACACTAACAAATTAGGGTTGGGGGATTGTCGGTTTTAACAAGTATGAGGTAGGTTATCTTATGGAGAAGTACACGTAGATAATATCATCGGCTTCTTCAGGCGGAGATCTGGGCATATCTTTCAGCAACAATTATTTTTGAAGGAAGAGATTTAAGTTTATACCTTACACTTAATCAATCAATTTTAGCTTTTTGTCACTTAGTTAATTAAAGGTAATATTTATTTTATTAATTATATTTAATATTTTAATACTAAAATAAAATTTTTAAATGACTAATATATAATTAAAATTATGATGATATTACACTTAGATTAAATTTCTATTATGTATTATTTTTAAATTTTTGTAGTTATTTTATAATAGTGTAGATTGATAAAATAATAAAATTATCACACATTATGTTTATTTTTATGAAAAATAATTAGTCTCATAAATTAAAATATAGAGATACTTAAACAAACATGTAAGTGCTTATTAGAGAATAGATTTACTAAACTGACCTAATTATAAAGATTTCAAATAGAATATTACTTATGTATATGTGGATTTCTTGTTATGATGGTTGTATAATCAATCCTTGAGTTGAGATTACCAAAATATCTCAAATGTGAATTACTATATTTTAATATTATTTATGACTTATTCTATTTATGTTAGCTCAATCGATAGTACTTAGATGTAATACGAACCATATGGAGATAGTTAAGTAATTCAATAAAAAAAATCATTAATTTAAAGTAATTAGAGAGAATATTTCACTATTCTTGATTAGTAATATTTTAAGTTAGAGCGAATTAAGATTTGAAAACATGTTTTCAAATATCAATTATAAATCAACTACTAATCAACGATAATGAATATGATTAGATTTAAAGAATAGACACTAAATAGATTTAAAGAATAGACACTAAATTCATACTATGTGTTTGGTTAGAACATTACATGAAGAAAAGATTAAATTATACATCATAACCATGTATGAATAAGTTGAGTTAAACCACTTTGACATTAATAATATTTAGGTGGTCATGACATATTTTTACGCGTTAATCTTGATTTATAATTACAAATTATTTAATTAGAGAATTAAAGATAAATTTAAAAAAATTGAATTAGAATTATAATTCATAATCACTGTCAATATATTATAAACCTAATCAGACACATATAAAAGAGTAATTAAAAAGAGAAAATTTAATTTAAATTAAGTTAGACTTAATTGTAAAGCTTAAGAAACTTAAGGGATCAAATATGACTTTAATTATAATTAGGAAATTTAATTTTAATAAAAAAATAAACTCTTTGGTTTTTTTTAATAAAATAAATAGGAGAAGGGCATAAGTGAACTAGCACTCTTGCCTTTTCCTCTCAAATGTTAGCATTCTTTTTCTTTGTTTTGTGGATAACATTAGAGGTTGAACACATGGACAGCTTGTAGTTAACAATTTGAGACGAAAATTTTATGCAAGAATTTGAATCAAGGTTATTTGGGTCCTTCTATTCTTATTTATGATTCACATTTTTCCAAGTTATTCTATTGAAGAGATTTTATTGAAATTTTTGTGAAAAAATATTTTTACTACATCTATGATTTGATCACAATTAGTTTTCTAATAGAGGTATCATATCCTTATTTAATTATTTAACTTGATTAAATTTGCTTAATTGTTACTGATTTGATAAACTTAAGACTTAAAAATTATTGACGTAAAAGTTATATGATATATGAATTTGATTGTGATTTTTAATTTAAAGAAAATAAAACTTAAGAAATAAAATAAATAGGAAATAAGATTGAACAGAGAATTTATAAATTACTTAGAAAACTATCGATATCAAGACCTAGTGTCTAAGTTTCGAATCTTCCTAAAAACCCTAATTGATTGATCTCTTATTATGCAGTTGTTTTATTAATTTATTAGACCGTGAAAATTCCTATGGCATACTAATAGCTCCCTTGAGTCTAATAACAACTAATCCTATAGTTTTCAATCAAATTACTCAGGTTAAAGTTTATAGAATTGCTTTACCGATTTGTGAATCTCGCTATTAGGTTTAACGCTAATATAGTGGATTTATGTTATTCAAACTCTAGGGTTGTAATAAACTATCTTCAATTACGATAGATCTATTTATACAAGGATTCATCAATCTTTATGTTATGAAATTAGATTATGATCTAATATGTGAGGCCTCAAATTACACCCTAGTAGGAACATTACATGTCCATGAAAGTATATGTGATATGAGTTAATGATTATGATTTGATTGTGTATTGCTTAAGTCTTGAATTTTGGTTTGTTAGATTATAATTAGTAACTTGGAATTAATTGTTACCATTAGAAAATTGATGAATTAAAATGTACATTTGAGCTAGGAAATATGTCAAATGGCAAGACAAGTTGATACATGGAAAGTGTGGATGACTAAGCCTATACATTAAGTGACAGGAGGCATAAGTAAATAAGAGACAAATGGCAGTAAAGTTGAATGACATTTGGCAGCATGATAAGAGGACAATTAGCTCACTTCTAAATATGACACGTGTCCTTTATAAAACAAGGACATCTTGCATCAAAGGGTTTAGGCAAGTGCAGAATCATCCTTCATTCTAGTTGTTTCTGCTGCCTTTTTTCTACACCATTCCTCTCACCATCGAAACATCATGCCCTCACTTCCCTGTGTTCTTGCTTATATTTATTTTTAATTACCACATCCAAATACTGCATCAAGAAAACTACATCATGTTGTCTTCTATATTGTTGCCTTCTTGGTGTTAAATTCATCCTACTTCCACCTTGATCTTGAAATTGTGTTCGTTACATAGAAGGCTAGATTGGCTTATTCATTGAAGTAGGAAGTTAAGTTAAACATGTAAATGGAATTCTAAACTAGATGAAATGTGGTAATACAAATTCTATGATGTTTGAATTGGGCTAGAATATGTGTTGTGCTTATGATAAAATGAGTTCTGGAAAATGATGTTTGTATGATAGATTTTGTTTTGGTTTTTGAAGCATGAAAGACAATGGTTTGTGAGCTGCCAAATGAATGATTTTGAATTAGAATTGGATTTGAATTTAACGAGGAATTGAAGCATAATTAAGGTGTAACTGAGGTGTAATTAATGGACTATGATAAGGTGTATTAAATTGAGTACGAAGGTGTTACAATCTGGAAACAAATTGAAGGCAATTGGACAGTGAACCTTCGGTTCACTCATCCCATGATTATGGGAGCTACATTAGCTCTTTCCCACAATCGTGGGAAATGCTTTGAAATGAGAAAAGTTCAGTTTTGTGCAATTGTTGAACCACATAAGGTTAAGACACTTTACAATGGTATATTTGAACTTGATTAAGGTTTGAAATGAACTTCGTTTGATGTTGGATTAATTGGTTAAAGGTTGAATAAGTTTTGGAATGTTAATTGAGGTGATAACTTAAAGAATGAAATGTTTGATATCAATGTATCTAATTTTAGAATATTTAAATTGTTTAAGGGATGAAGGTGTTCTTATGAACGCAAATGTGATCCAAAGGATTTAAGTAATGTGAATTAGTTATGAATGTTTGAGAATTGGGAATTTGTGTGAACATATATGATGTATAATTACTTAATGCTATTATTGATGCATTGTTACAAACGTTTAAATTCATAAGGTATATTAAGTTTGTTCGGGAGTAAAAGAATGTATTCAATTTGAGCATAAGGAAATAAATTCCAATGTTATGCATTATTTCTCTTATATGTGATTTTGAAATGTGATATGTGTTACTTTAAACTTGTCAAGTCCTAATTGTGGGTAAATAGACATGCTTAGAAGGGTTTGCAGTTGTTTCTGTACTTAGACACTACGGTGTCTTCTATTCTTAGACACTACAATGTCTTCTGTTTTAAAGACTCAAGTCTCTTCTGTTTCTGTAGATACCAATCATAGGTATCTTTTATTCTGTTTCCGTTACCCACTTCTGTAAAAAGGATTAGTAGGCAATTCTGTATGTGTTTTGATATTAGTTCTACTCTAAAACAATCATGTCCTATTATGATACTTTTATATTCTGTTTTGATGTAAGTATATTATGTTCTGATGCATTTATGTTCTGTTCTTATGTAATTAATAGTCTGATTAATCTTTAATTGAATAACTAAAGATTGCTTGTGATAAGCCATGATTCATTTTCTTATAAATGCTAGATGACTGTTAGAAGTAGCTGCCATCTTATATCATGTTTAGTTATTTCCCAATAAGCTATATGCTTAGCACAGTGGTTTTTCCTCCGTGTAGGTCTCGATATAAAGGATTAAGGCTAGGACAACTGTAGTGGCTGATCGCGCGTCGTAAGGCTAATCAAAATTAAAATAACTAGACTACTACTGTAGCAGTAGCGAGTCTAAGTCGATCCCACAGAGAGTGTGTGTAAAGTTTATGAAATAAAATTTAATCGGTGTTTACACAAACTGGGGGTTTTGGATTTTTTTAAAGAGGAAAATAAAATAAAACTAACTAATAAAAACAAATTAAAGAAAACATGCAAAAAATGATAAATGCGGGGAATTCAGTAGGGACCCGGTTCTTTAGCTCAATCTCAACCTAAACCCTGAGCAAGTATATTTTATTAATTTGTTGTTCTTTAACCTCTCCTAGAAACTATTAATCGTGGATTAAAAATTAACTCGAATTTTTCCTTAGGTTTTATTTAATCAAGATACGATCGTTAATTAAACTAACCACCTAACAACGTAGGATACGATCTCTAGATTTAATTAAGTGGTAGCATTATGAATTAGGAAAATCGATTAATCAAGGCAACAACCACATACGATGCATTATTTAACCTAGGTCATGTTATCCCTAATTATTACGAATCATTAGTCGCTACACATGAATTTCAACATAATAATTACGGATTATATCAAAATTCTAGCAATGCGTTTGAAATTAACAATTCAATGAACGCATTAAAATTATCAATTAACAATACCCAATAGGTTCATATAAAAATAACCGAACAATAACAAAAGTCCGATTATCCATACACAATACCCAAATCAGTTAAATTCGGATAACACAATCAATTCCTAATGAGAGAAAGAAACAACAAACTAATTAAAATAATACTTAACCCGGGTCGTCGGCGTCAATTTTACCTCTAAATCGGTGTCGAGATGTTTAGTCCTTCATAGGTATTTTCCGACAAATAGCTTCAACTCCCATCAAATCCCTAAGAAAAATCCCTTATTTAACTCTTTCGGTGTCCAAAGCTTCAGCTCCTTGTCTTCACTGTAGCACCTACCACTGTGCTTCTGATTAGACAAATAAGCATCTGCTTCTTAAACCTTTACATTGCGTTTGGTTAGCGTCTCCGGTAGCTGGAGACGGAACGGAACAGAAATCTGGAGACGGAATGGAACAGAAATTGGGGACAGTGAGCTGTTTGGTTTATGGTGGACAGAACAGAGAATCTTGTCTCCGTCTCCAGGACAAATGTGTTTGGTTGTAGGGGACAGAGACAGAAAATAGTGCAAATGACGAATATGCCCCTAGTCTTTAATATGATTAGG
>JAOTAX010000001.1:4698445-4715018 GCA_025629825.1 Erythroxylum guanchezii
ACCTGCTTCCCAGCCGCAGGGTGAAACTGAGAAGATCCGCCCATACCCACCACCAGCATATCATTCGTCACCCTGATCCGATCACCCTGTGCCAGAGGCATGACGCAGGAGGAACCCCCCTCCTGAACAGCAGCAGTTGCCGTGTGTGGTGAAAGGCACCGGACTTCATCGTCAGATCGCAGCCATTTCTCACCAATGCGATTGGGTTTTCTAGTTGGGGCTTTCAACCAAGGACCATAGGGGAATAATTCATGTGGGATTTTCGGAAGATCATACAATTTGACGCAAAACCGATCAGAATGTCCTAGAATTCCACAGAAATAACAAAACTGAGGAAGCCTTTCATATTTAAAATCTGCCCAAAACCAGTCAATGCCAGGTTTGGATAATTGCATTCTCCTTTTAATTGGGGTACGAACATCCATACGGATTCGTACCCGCATGTATTCCGCCCATAACTCAGAGTAATTTCTGGGATCGGATTCCAGGTATTCACCAATATAATGGCCTACATCCTTCGCCACAATTTCCGACATAAAACCATTCTTCAGATTATGAACCTGAACCCATATGTCAACAGAAGTGAGCTGCACATCAGTCGGATGTTCACCAGACTGTAATGCCTTAACCATCACCAGGTTCTGAGAAAAACTCCATGGGCCTCCATTCAGCACACGTTCCACATCAAGGGCATGGAAGAATTGAAAAACAAAGACATTATTACCGATCTCCTTAACAACCATTCCCTTAACAGGTCGCCATACGCTAGCCATGGTTTGCTTGAAAGCTGGAACATTTAGGGATTTATCTGTGAGAATACGACCCACCACACAATGTTGCCATTCCGCAGGAGTACGAACAGAGGTAGGCTGGTCGGTGGTCTGAATGTGGATGCGCCCTTCCGTTTCCTGTAATTCCAGCTGTTCGTTAATCTGAGCAATCAGCGCAGTGGCATCTACAGGATCACCCATAGCCCCACACAAGCAGAGAAAAGGGGAAAACAGAGCCGAGGAACCAAGGGCACCAAGGCGGAAAGGAAAGGAAAGTAAAGGGAAAGAGAGAAAGAGGAAGGCCAAGAGAGGCGCAGACGACAAAGGGCAAAAAATTAGGGCAAAAAGCAAGAACTTGTTGTCGAAACAAGAGGACAAAGGCTCTTGCGAAAGGCGACAGGAGAGGACTTCATAACTTAAGTTACACAACCTCTAATGACGACGTCTTTTTAATTAGACAAAGTTAGATAAAGTAACGTTAGAAAGAACATTTGGACTCGACAACGGGGCCCACTGTGCCTGTTTTGCATTTTTCTATATATATATATATATAATGACATATAATTTTTATTTTTTTAGTTACTAGAGAATTAGAGGGAAACATATCATTTGAAAATTTTTGTTATTTTTTATTTTGATATCATTATTACTTTTATCTAATTATAACTTTATAGTTTATTCAAGTATACTTTATTTTTATATTTTATTAACAACAAATTTAATTGATAAATGTAGAAATTTCTCAAAAATTAAATAAGACAACAATTTTAGCATTGTAGAGAAAAGATGAGTGCAATATTAATACAATATATTTAATTAAAGTAGCTAAATAAGGCTCAAGGGATGCTTATCATTAGGAGTGAATAATGGGCCGTTTAGGTTTTTTTAATCAAAATTATAAAACAACTCATTTGTATAACAATTTCTTTAATTAAAACCAAATCAGATAATCTAAAAAAATTAAACAAAACTGAATTAATTCAAGTAGCTTGGATTGATTTAAAAATTTAATAATTATTAAAATAAGTAGAAAATTATAACAATATATTTTCTTATTTTTAATGAAATAATATTTTGTATATGAAATAATATTGAATATAAAAAAGATGAAAAAATTTTGATTAAAATTTTATAATCTTTTAAAAGATATTTATAAAATTTAAAATTTTAGAGCATGCATGATAAACATGATATTTTATACTAAAACTAATTTTTTTAATGGAAAGTTTTCAATTCATGAAAAAATGTTAAATACTTTTGTTATAGCAAAGTCAATCATTACTAAATTTTAAGAAAACTATAAAAGGTATAAAATTATGATGTTAAAAAACAAGTATCTTAAAGGTTTTTCAAAGATATTATTTTCTTGAATAGCAATTCCTTAATATTTGAATTTTTTTAACAAAAAAGTAAATTATTTTGAAACTTACATTAATAACAATAAGATAATACTATTAAGAGTAAAGAAAAGTAAAATTAGAGATATTGGTCTGGTTCTGTTTTGTTTAGACTAAAATAAAAGATCATACCTAATAATCAATTTTTAAAAAAATTTAAATCTAAATTACTTTTTATTTTCAAGAGACCATTGATTTTTTTATAAAATAGTTTGTGTTAGTTTGAATGGTTTGGGTGATTTATGCTCATCGTACCATGGTTTTTTGAAATTACTTAACATGAAATTTAGATTGTGTAACCTTTAGGTTACATATAAGTCTTAAATTTAAATACAATATTGGCTTTTTAAAAAGCAATCTCTACTAGTTTTTATTGAATCAAGCATGTTCAAATTTATGATTTTGATGATAATACAATATTGAAATGGTAATGAAGTTGTCTAAGTGATGTTAAGTAATATTAAAGAGTAAATACTACAACACATATTAACACGCACACACAAAATTGAAGGATTGAAAAGTTCGGATTCAAGGAAATAAGAAGAGGGTAGATTCGAATTAACTAAAATTAAATTCGATACGTAGGGTTTCAAATTTACCTACTATACTTCACGAAGAACTTATCTCGAACAACCTAGATAACGAGTAAAGAATAAAGCAAGAAAGTTGTTTAGGATCAAATCATGCCACAATCTAATTCAGTTGATAAGAGATGTTTAATTCCTAAGTTGAAAAGAACAAGAGGGGTTTCTCCTCTCAATATGGCCAACGGTACACAAGAAAATAATATGATCAAAAGTTGTCTTTCCCTAACCCTAAAGAGGGTATTTACATCTAGGTCAAATAATAAAAGACTTGGGTTAAATAATACATAGAAGCCCAAAATAAATATAACTTAAAATAAGTCCAAAACATAATAACAAAAACACGCCTAGGCCTGGTCCAACGTGCTCCCAAGTCTGATCATAGGCATGCCTCTCCTCTTAGGCTTAAGTGATGATGCGCAGCCTAATACAATGGTCTTCAAGTCCTAAGTGAGTCCAATCCAAGGTTTTGAGATAAATGAATCAATTTGGGTTGTGATTCAGATAGCTTTCCTCTAATGGGCTTAGTGCACTCCATCCTCTCCACAAAAAGCCCACACACGCATAGAGAGCCTCCTTGAGTCTGTCAGTCCTAGCTCTAGACATAGGTCCAACTAGAATGACAAGCTCGCCCTCATCATGCACGCCATCTCCATGGTGATCCTTGCTCCTGCTCACATCAGTCCCTCCCTCCTCAAGAAGATTCAGCCTTGAATCTGAATCCATATCAAAAGGAGAAAGGTCAACAACATTAAAGGTAGCAGAAACATTGTACTCACCTGGTAGATCAATCTTGTAGGCATTGTCATTGATCCGTTCCAGCATATAAAATGGACCATCACCCCTAGGATTTAACTTGGACTTCCTTTGGGCAGGAAACCGTTCCTTCCTCATATGCACCCAACCCCAATCACCAAATTCAAAAGTCACTAACTTTCACCTCTTATTGGCTTCCTTCACATACACCCTATTTCTATGCTCAATGCGCTGTCTCGCCTTCACACGCAAGTCCCTAACCATCTCTGCTTTCCTTTTGCCATTTGTACTAGACAACTCATGCAAGGGTAAAGACACCAAATCCAAGATAGTAAAAGGATTAAAACCACATACAAGCTCAAAAGGTGAATAATCTATGGTGGAATACACACATCTATTATATGCAAACTCAATAAATGGCAAACAATCACCCCAATTTTTCAAAATTTTACCAACTACAGCATGCAACAAGGTACCTAAGGTTCTATTAACAACCTCAGTCTATCCATCTGTCTGTGGATAACAAGTAGTAGAATAAAACAATTTAGTACCCAACTTTTCCCATAAAACACGCAAAAAATGGCTAAAAAATTTAACATCTCTTTCCGAAACAATAGACCTAAGAATACCATGCAATCTAACAATATCCTTAAAGAATAAATCAGCAACATACACAGTATCATTAGTCTTATGGCATGCAATGAAATGCGCAATCTTACTAAATCGATCAACAACAATAAAGATGCTATCATACCCCTTCTTTATTCTATGCATTCCTAAAACACAATCTATAAAAATATCAACCCAAGGTTCAGTAGGCATAGGTAAAGGGTATACAATCCATGGGGTTTAACAGTAGATTTTTCCTATTTACATACAATGCATTTGGCACATATATGCTCAACATCCCTGCGCATACTAGGTCAATAGAAATGTTCATGCGAAATATCTAGTGTCTGAGCAGCCCAAAATGTCTTATCAATCCACCACTATGGGCCTCATGCACAAATAAAACATGCAATGAACAGTTAGGCACACACAGTTGGCTACCCTAAATAAATAGCCCTCATGCCTATAAAATTTTTTTAAAGGCAGCATACTCACGAGCATTATACACGGTAGCAAAATCATCATCAAAAGCATACATATGCTTAAGTTGCTCAAACCCTAACAGTTTAAAAGTAAGAGTAGAAACTAAGGAATACCTCCTAGATAGTGCATCGACTATCACATTTTCCTTTCCTTGCTTATACTGCAAGATATAGGGGAATGTCTCCAAAAACTCCACCCAAGTTGTATGTCTCTTGCTCAGCTTACCTTGTCCCTTCAAGTGCTTCAAGGACTCATGATCCGTCCTGATAACAAACTCTCTGGGATGGAGGTAGTGTTGCCACACCTCCAATGTTCAGACAACAACATATAACTCCTTGTCATAGGTCAGGTAGTTGAGTTATGCACCACCCAGCTTCTCACTAAAATATGCTATTGGTTTGTTTTCCTGCAAAAGTACAGCATCTACACCAATCCCAGAAGCATCACATTCAACTTCAAAAGCCTCATCAAAATTAGGCAAACACAGAATAGGAGCAGAATATAATTTTTCCTTCAACAATGCAAATGCATGCTCTTGTTCCTTACCCCATGCAAACCATTTCTCCTTCTTGACTATGTCAGTCAAAAGAGCAGCAATGGTAGAGAAATCTTTCACAAATCTCCTATAAAAACTAGCAAGTTCATGAAAACTCATCACCTCACTCATACTTTTTGCTGTTGACCACCCTCGAATAGCCTTCACCTTCTCACTATCAACCTCAACCCCTTGAGAATTGATCACAAACTCCAAGAATACTAGCTTATCAATGCAAAATGTACACTTCTTAAGGTTTGTGTACAATTTCTCCTGTCTCAACACATCCAGGACACACTTCACATGCATGACATGCTTATCAAGATTAGTGCTATATATCAAGATCTCATCAAAGTAAACAACCATAAATTTTCCAAGAAATACACGCAAGACATGATTCATCAATCTCATAACAGTGTTGGGTGCATTAGTTAAACTAAATGGCATGACTAACCACTCATACAAACCATATTTAATTTTGAAAGCAGTTTTTCATTCATCTCCTGGGTTCATTCTAATATGGTGGTATCCACTTTTCAAGTCAATTTTTGTAAAGATACATGCACCATGCAATTTATCAAGCAAATCATCTAACCTAAGGATAGGGTGGCAATACTTTACAGCGATTTTGTTAATAGCTCTGCAGTTCACATACATCCTCTAAGTTTCATCTTTCTTAGGCACCAGCAACACATACACCACACACGGGCTCAAGCTGCCCCTCATATCTCCCTTTTCTAGTAACTCATCCACATATTTTTGAAGCTCCTTTGTCTCCTCAGGATTACTCCTATGAGCTGGGCAGTTGAAATTTGAGCTCTGGGCATAAAATAAATATAATGCTTGATGTCTCTCAAGGTTGGCAGTCCCTTGGGCATCTCCTCAAGAAAGACATCTGAATAATCTTACAAAAGAGAAGCAAAAACACTAGGCAAAGCATCAAAGAGGGTTAATGTCAGAGACTAAACACTCTCTGTATCTCACCACTATTAGTACTCTTTTCTTTCCAAGTACTCTCCTCAAGTCTTTTCCCTTAGCAAACAAGCTCACTTTTCTCTATTTCTTTTCTCTCTTCTTTTCTCTTTCTGAGCTATTGTCTCGTATACATCTCACTTTCTTTTCCTCACTTGTGCAGTCACTCACCATAGGGCCAAACTCAATTTTCTTTTGGGCCTCTTTCTCTCTTCACTTTTTTTATTCTCACTACGTGAACCCTCCTCACTTTTACTTGCTTTTATCTGGTCTAGGTACAATTCATGAGGTGATAGAGGTAGTAGAATGAAATTCCTACCTTTAAACTTAAAGGAGCACCTATTGTTATACCTATCATATGCTACCTTCCTGTCAAACTGCCAAGGTCTCCTAAGTAACATATGACCAGCCTCTATTGGTACCACATCTCACAACACCTCATCCTCATATCTCCGCACTGAAAATGGCACTACAACCTGCCTAGTCATCTTCACACTAGCATTATCATTGAACCACTGTAAATTGTATGGCTCTAGATGTTTCCTGCGTTTCAAATCCAATTTCTATACCATAGTCCAACTAGCTGCATTGGTGCAACTACCTTTATCAATGATCAAATTGTATACTTTCCTACCAACTAAACACCTTGTATGGAAAAGATTCCTCATATCTGGCCCTAGCACACAGTACCCTCCTAACTACTAGTGCTTCCTCTACACCAGCTCTCTCAAAGCAACTATCATCCTCAAAATCATTATCAACAACAAGTTTAGATTCACTACCACTATCCTTCGAATCAATCATCCCATTATCCCTCATAATCATGACCTTCTTATTTGGACATTGAGATGCAATATGGCTAGTACCCAAGCATTTAAAACATTTTATAAACGAATGTTTATTAGAAGTAGCTTGGGTGTTGGAAGTACCTTTCTGTTCAAATCCTGCAATCGGCTTCTTAGGTGCTTCCTTGAAGTCCACTCCTTTGTCCTTGAACTTCTCCTACTTTCTAGGCCATTTGGAGTTCCATGAGTAGCTAGAGCTTTGTCCACTCCTCGCTGTTATTCTAGCTTTGAGTTGTTTCTCCACCGTCATAGCCATGTTCACTATGTCCTCAATCTCTAATCAGTGCTACGACTGCACAACATTAGCTATCTCCTTATTGAGTCCATTTAAAAATCTAGCCATTGTAGCCTTTAGGTCCTCCTCTATGTTGGCTCGGATCATAGCTACCTCCATCTCCTTGTGGTAGTTCTCTACTGATTTAGACCTCTGAGTAAGTTTCTGAAGTTTTTGGTGCATCTTCCTGTAATAGTAAGAAGGCACAAACCACTACTGTATGCATGCTTTCATATCGTCCTAAATATTAATTGACATCACTCCATTTCTCCTCCTGGATGTCACCAACTGATCCCACCATATTAGTGCATAATCTGTAAATTTAACAGCGGCTAGCTTTACCTTCAGAAAAATTGTGGCACTCAAAAACCAAGTCCACCTTCCTTTCCCACTCCAGGTAAGCCTCTACATCATTCCTTCCCTTGAAGGTTGGGATTTGTATCTTGATGGATATGAAGTCTCTATCTCTCCTGTTAAATGACTAAACTCTTTGAGCTCTCCTAAGTCTACATACCTCAAACTCCTCCTACTCCTCAAAGTCATCCTCCTCTGGCTCATACCGAGGTGGTGGTCTACAAGGTGGTTGCTGCTGCTGGTGTACACTTGCACACCTCCCCTGAGGTTCTTCACGTCTCCCTTGTCTGAGCTCATCCATTTGTCCCCTAACCTCAGTTAAGGCTAGATTAAACCTCTCAAATTATTGTTGCATGGCTCTTAAAGTAGAAGCGATATTTGCATCTCCCCCTTGGTTGTCATCGTTACTACCTCCTTGTAACATTGTAGATAAAATTGACATACCTGCAAAACAAGGTTAGTAATAAACAAGCTCACACACTCTCTTACGTGTTTCTCTTCAAATGATGTCACTCCCCTTGTGTTTAAGTCACGACAATGACTTTCTCAAATAAGCTCACACATTTTTTGCCTTTTACTACTCAATCCCCTTTGAAATTCAAATCACCACTTGGAACCAATTCTCAACCGATCAAAAGAATCAAAAGGGTGTGAAATTTTCGAACCAACTAGCAAGTACGAGTATGACGAAACAAATTCTTTTGGTGTTTCTATACTTTTTTTGGATTTTTTCGAACTTCTTTTTTTAGAATTTTCAGATTTTTCGAACATTTTTTCGAATTTTTTGGACTTCATTTTTCAGATATTTTTGGATTTTTCAGACTTTTTTTAATATAGGCCGAAAGTTTCAACAAAAGAAACAAGAAGAATAATTGAAAACCCTAGCCAAAATAAGAACAAGAAGAAAGATTGAAACCCTAGGCCGAAAGTTGATTCACACCTGAATAGATGAACCGGCTATAATTGGATGGTGATGGGCGGCAATTTCTTGAATTCTGATGGAGTTGAATAAGAATTCTCCTCCATACCAATGCTCTGATATCAAATAACGCGCACACACATAATTGAAGGATTGAAAAGTTCGGATTCAAGGAAACAAGAAGAGGGTAAATTCAAATTAACTAAAATTAAATCCAATACGCAGGGTTTCAAATTTACCTACTAGACCTCACGAAAAACTTGTCTCGAGTAACCTAGATAACGGGTAAATAACAAACCAAGAAAGTTATTTAGGATCAAATCACACCACAATCTAATTCAATTGATAAATGATGTTTAATTCCTAAGTTGAAAAGAACAAGAGGGGTTTATCCTCTCAATATGGCTGGCGACACACAAGAAGATAATCTGATCAAAAGTTGTACTTTCTTAACCCTAAAGAGGGTATTTATACCTAGGTCAAATAATAAAAGACTTTGGCTAAATAATACATGGATGCCCAAAATAAATGTAACTTAAAACAAGTCCAAAATAAAATAACAAAAACACGCCTAGGCCTGGTCCAATGTGCTCTCAAGTCTAATAATAGGCATGCCTCCCCTCTTGGGCTTAAGTGATGATGTACAACCTAATATAATGATCTTTAAGTCTCAAGTGAGTCCAATCCAAGGATTTGAAATAAATAAATCAATTTAGGCTATGATTCAGATAGCTCTCTTCCAATAGGCTTGGCACACTCCATCCTTTCCATAAATTGGCCCACATGCGCATAAAGAGCTTCCTTGAGTCTCTCGGTCTAAGCTTTAGACATAGGTCCAACTAAAATGACAAGCTCGCCCGCACGCCATCTCCATGGTGGTCCTTGCTCCTGGTCACATCACATATTATGAGGAAAGCTTTGAGATTTGACTGACTATACAAAAATGTTAAGATGTGATACAAATATTATGATAAGAAACCAAGTCAAGACAATAATGATAAAAAATGATCATAGAAGTTGAATTAATAATTGGATAATGATGAATTGCTAGAAATAAAAATAAATTAACTAATATAGGATTGAATGAAAATGATAACATGCTAAACAATGGCATAATGTTAGTAACAACTGGATAAGCTTGCTAAGGTGCAAGAGTTACTCTATCAAGATCCTGTGAATCCAGAGAAGTCTAAAGATTCAAGAGTTGATAGAGAAACCCTTGCTTCTCTCTAATGTTTCTTATGATTAAATTGTCTTCTGGTGCTTTCCTTATTACTTCCTCTACTACTTCTTTGCTACCACTAGCTTTCAAGTATTTTTTGCAATCCAGACTAAGGTTTGACCTTGCTTGTTGCTTCAATTTCTAATTTTCCTTCTGTTATTTTTGTTCCTTCTCTTATTTAGTCCTTTCTACTCAATGTTACTCTTCTCCTCCCTCTCTTTTCCTTCTTTCTATTGGTTCTCCCTCCCTGTAGTCTAGTTAAAGATCTTAGTTGTCATGGGACTTTCCTTCTTTTCCAGATTCTTTTTCCACCTCTTTCCATTACTGTTTTAATGACGAAGTTTTAATTTTAAACCCCTTAGTCACTTTTTTCCACTTTTAACCTTATTCCAACTGTGATTTATTCTGTGTCTCATGCCAACCAAACCTTTTTCTTATACATGTCTCTTTTTCCTTTCTTACGTTCCCTTCTCCTAAAACCAAAATTATCTCCCCAAGCTCTTATGTCTCTCATTCTCCAACCCTAGCCATGCTTCCTCTAGAAAATTATATTATTTGCTTAAACCCAATAGTGGGGAAGCTCTTTATAAATTTGCCCACCAATTCACCAATGTAGGCAAGTGTACCTAATTTTTCTTATACAACTCAAGCAAGGAACTCTAGGTCTGGTTAGAAATAGGCTAGGGGAATCTAATAAGGTTAGCTTGCAATACTACCTTCTATTTAATCTCAAAGGGTCTCTAGTTATAGCACCTCCTAGAGATGTGCTTAAGGAGGGGATAAGTAAGTAGAATGCAACCTTAATTGGCATCTTTTTGGAGAAAAGACATGCTTTTCCAATGATCCGAAACTAGGCTTATCATTGCTAAAAGTTTGGGGACTAAAAGAAGCCCTCTTGAGTGAAGACAATTTCTTCCTTTTTAAATTCTCATCCAGTGCAGGAGCAAAGATGGTATTAAAAGATGGTTTTTTTATTTATATGGAAGACATATATTTCTTGAACTTTTGGCAACCAAGGATGAAACTTGAGGCAATTAGAGAAAAACATATGCAATTGTGGGTTAATATCTATAACATTCTACTAGAGTATTGGTCCACTAATTGTCTCAGCCATTTAGCAGGTTACATTAGTAATCCCATTGGGATAGATGAAGCATATAGCTTTCGTAAAAAAGATTGGGTAGGCTCGTATTTGTGTAGTGGTAGAATTAGGAAAAGAGCTCCCTAAATAGATCCTCTTAATAAAGATAGTTAACAATGATATTCTCAATGAGGACTATGTCAAGATTACTTACCAATGGTGACTAACTCTTTAGCAATAAGGCAAAGCATAGAGCCTAATAGGTAGAATGATTAGAAAAAGGGATTACAAAAAACTTGGGAAATGGACAATGAGGTGAAAATCAATAAGATAGGGAACTAGGTAAAGAAAACTGATTAAAATGAGCTTAGTAAACTATTGGAGGCAAACTCCAATGTAACATAAGATAGAGCTTAAATTCCTCCAAACTTTGGAATTCCACAAAATGTCTCATTTACCATAGAGCCAATTACAAATAAACAACGTAACTGGAATAATGAAATTATCTTTTGTTCATTGTTCATTCATTATTAGATCTAGTGTTTTCGAGCCTGGTTTAGCCTGAATAGGTTTTAGATTGTGTGAAACTTCCTAAGCCCGAAGTTTGATCATGGTCAGTTGGATATGGGCCTAAGATAAATTTTTAGGCTGGTTTGAGCCATACGTAGACTGAGCCTGGCTAACCCAATTTACTTCCATCCTTAGTTAGTAGGCAACATAAAATTATTGATGTAGATAAGTTTGGTCAACGGGATGATTTTAATTAAGTTAAATTATAAAGGGCTCAAGTTAAATTATAAAGGGCTCAAGATGACATTAAGGGTATGTACTATATGATTCTAGGAAAAGGCTCCAATGATGACTTTAAGATAATTATGCAATGACTAATAAACCTTTGCTAAGTTGTATTATATGTTTTCACTTAAGGGTAAAATAGTATATATGATAATGACATATGAAGAAATTGAGGAGGACGTCCATGTAATTAAGCAAGGTAGGGTAAGATAAAAGGTAAACACTGATGTATAAGTAATTGTAACAAGAAATTAAAGAGCTCTAAGAAGTAAAAAGAAGAAAGTAGTTACATAAAAGAGAGTAACAAAAAGAAGAAAAGAGTGCCTACTTGAAAATCACCTAGAGGTAAATCAAAACTAGTATTTAAAGAAGACGAAGAAGAAAGTGTTGATATATTAGCTTTAAAAAAAATTTTAATTATCCATTTTTTGGAATTTGAGTTAATTTTTGTATATATTATGAATTTTATTATGCATTGATTATAACAATGACACTGCTCAATATCATATTCATTAATCATTCAAAGGGCGAGAAACGAAGGCCGGTTAAAGAAATATGGATGCAAAAGTTAATATGCTCATTGGCCAATTATTGAAGAACAAGACATGTTTCAAAAATCTAGTTTCATGAAATGTAAGATCTTGAGATTGACATCTATCACCATTCCAAATAACGATTAATCCAGAAACATAATATCAAACAAAATCTCCTGTGGTTATAACAAGAGTCCATGGTCGGTGTTATAGAGGTGTTGCAAATCCTGCAAAGAGATACATAAAGTTTACTCAGTCATTCTAATCAGGAGACAGGAAAAATAATATGAACAATAAAGGTAACAATAATAGCTGCAGAATATGGAAGAAAAACGTCCAGCTGATCTCAGTCAAGAGTCAAGATCTCATATTGCGCTTGGTGGTTTGGTCATTTATATGAGCTGATTCCAGATTACTTCCACATCAACTAAATTTCAAGTTTGTCAAGCAGTGGATTCCAGTACAAACCGTTCAATCATGTTTGAACTATCTGATTCAAAAGACATATTTACCTCATCTAGATAGTTGTAGGTCACGAATAATTCTTGGTAAAGCCATAAAAAAGAGCAGGATAACAGGACATTTTAACTCCTAAAAGAATCAAACTAAAACAAATTTATTGAGGCTAGTGTTTCCAAGCATCGGGCATTAAAACTTGAACAATCTATGAAAGTTTGAAACAAAACTCACCTATTCTCATGTCCCGCCAATCATTTACAATGGGAGATATGTTATTATCATTGTTGCTTCATTCCATGATACTAGAACACAAAGTACCGCAATATAAAGAGCAGAAGTGGAAGTTTGGAAGAGTACCCTCAGATAGACATCCCCATTTGTCATTGTGAAGTGTTAGCAATGAAGTGAAAAGGGCAGAGGCGGTAACACTATGCAATGGAATTAAAGACAGTGCACCGCCCAACTCCACGCGAAACCTACAATATCCGTTCAATTAACAGAGTCAGGTTCTGATAGTATTATATACAAGTTGTACGTCTCTATAAAGAAATCACTAGGAACCGCAAGACCAACAAAAAAGACACCAGTGGTACAAGAGCAGAAATCCCAAGTTTGGATCTAAGTTATCTAACTCAACACTTATGACCCAGAAAGTAAAAAGGAGAAAAAATTACTTCAACAATGCCTTCTATTTCCCTTCAGATCTCTCTGCAACCGGGATTTATTTTCAAACTGAGACCTTATAACTAAAATAACAAACAAAAATTTAAGACGGCATAAGAAAATACTGATATGCACCAATACGTGAATGATGAAACTAACCTGGAAGAAGTGAGTTTTTGGAGATTAAATCGAGAAACAGAGGAGGGCCTGGAAGTGAAGATTCCATTAAAGTTAGCAACTTTTGAAGCAGAAGTTGAGGAGTATGTTGTTGAGTTGGAAAGAATACATTTTGCAGAAGTGGAAGAAAATTGGAGGGTTCTCCTTGCAGCCATATTTCTTCGCCTTCTCCAAAACCTTCTCCGTCCCTTGTGGTGCCCGGACAAAGGGTTTATTATTTTTGAGCCTGAACAAAACATGGGCTGACGAGAAAAGGCTGGTTTGTTTTAGGAACATCCATTGGAACATGAGCCTGAAGCTTTAAACTCGATGCCCACAATCAAGAAATTCTTGGGTTTGTATTGGGTTCTGACAGATTGTTACGGATTAACGTAAATGGGCCATCTGAAACATACCATAAAAATTCGCAAGTAAAGATTTAAGTTTTCTATTTCTATTTTTGATTTTTTGTTTTTGTTTTCAAATTTAGTAAGAAAAAATGTTTTTTTTTTTAATTTTTAGTTTCTATTTTTTATTTCACTTTTTCTAGTTTTCAAAATTTATGAAAACCACAAAAATGGCTTTTTTTTCATTATCTGGTTTAGTATCAAATAAATATATATTATTTAGTTATTTGATATATTAATTATTAATAATAATTATGAATAATTTAATATTATATATTTAATTAATTTTAATTTATTATTAATAAAAATTATGAATAATTTAATTGTATTTAATAATTTTATTTAGCTTTTATAATTAAATTTAAAATATCTTTAAAATATATAAATTTCAAATAAAATTTGATTAAATAATTAAAATATATTTAAACTAAAATTTAATTTTAAATTATTTATTTAAAAACAAATAGTTTTATTGATAATTTATTAATAAATATTATATAAGAGACAAAAATAAATTTAATTAATCAAAAATAATTTATCTTTAAGTTTTATCTAATAATTAATTATCATTAATAATAAAAATATAACTACAGTAATATTAACAATCAAGCAGGTTTTTATTTTTATTTAAAAGAAAAATAAAACTAAAAACTGCAACAGAAAAATAGAAGTGGAACCAAACGACTCCTAAATAAAAGAACATATTTTAGAGTGAATTATATATACATATCTTGGATAATTAATCTAATCAATATCTATCTCAATTTCATTATATCAACATTTTATATTTGTCCAAGAGACACACAAATGATTATAATGTATATCATATTTAAAATAGTGTGGCAATGATAATTCATACATAATTTATCTAATTTGAACTTAATTATCTATATATTTAGTTTACTTATAAAAAATCACATTTTGAGTCTTAAAATTAATAAGTTAAATATAGAAAATAAGATATTCAAAAGTATTTAAAATTTTGAATTTTTAATTTAAGGCTAAACTTTTTTTAAAATTTTCAATTTAGTAACTAACCTTTCAAAAATTGTACAAATCAAGTCAGAACATTGTTTTTGTTATGTGGCTAATAGATAGACATAAACATGATAGTTGCTGGACAAGTCACATTAGCAAAAACAAACCTGATTTATATAAGTTTTAAAAGGTTAGTCAGTTAATTGAAAACTATAAAGAATTTGACACTAAATTGAAAAAATCTTAAAAGATTAGGCATCATTTAATTTGTTGATTGTTGTAGATTGTATCGTATTTTAGTAGGTAGTTTGGTATGTGTTTTGTTGTTAATTTGATTATTTAGTATGTGTTTAGGTTATAATTGTGTTAGTTTGTTAATTATTTATGTTTTAAGTATTTTATGCGAGTTTTTAGGGTTAATATCAAATGACGGAGGAATTTTGGAGGGAACTTGGGCCATAACACAGGCCTACGATCATGCCAGGCAGGCCATGATCGTGACAAAAGCACTAGGATTGGCCCACGATTGTGGCAAGCAGGCCACATTCGTGACAGAAACACCAAGATTAGCCCACGATCATGGCCTACATGCCACGATTGTGACAAAGAGCTTATTCAAAGGTGACGATTGTGTCATATAGGCCACGATCGTGGCCAGCATCAGGATATACGCGGGGACACTTCTAGACTCAAGTTTTTAGGGGACTTTCGATCTTTTCGGACTCCAAAAAAATCCTAGGTGACTAAGGCACATATAGGTATTCAGTAGCCACCATTCACAAGTTTTGGGGGACTGTTCATGCAAAGTCATAAGCTTCAAGGTGTAAAAGGTGAGAATCGGGACTGATAATGAAGAGCTTCCATTTTCTAGATTTTTAGATACAAAAAGGGAAGAAAGCTACCATTGTATTTGTTTTATTTTTTAGTATGATTTGTATTATGGAGAATATGGATATGGTTGAACTTGTTCCTATTATGAGTGGCTGAATTTATTGTAGAGATTACTTTTAAACTACTTGTTGAACTCCTACTTTGTTATTTTGAATGAATGAATGCTTTTGATAAATGTTGTGCTTAAACCTTAAAATATTTTGAGAAATTGAGTTGGGTAAATTGTGTAGGATTGTATAATGAGGGCACCCTATAGACCTGCATTTATCAAGTTAATTGATTAGTTAGAGGGAGATCTTGACTAATTAGTTGATTACCCATAGGATAGCTTTAGAACTAGTTAAATTGGTAGACTGATTTTGTAGATTGGGAGATTACATAGTCAATTACATTTAATTTGGTCAGGGATATTTCATTACACCTTGAGAGATGGTGATTGAAACATTAGGACATCTTAGGCGAGGCATAATTCAATCAATAAGGTAGCAGGGAGACAAGATAATGAAAAAGTGATCTCTAATCTTTAATCTTAAAATCAAAGTTTATGCACTTTTGTTACATTATTTGTTCGTTGTTAGTTTGTTTGAGTTATTTTATTTTTCAGTTTTTATTATTTGAATTTGAGTCTTAAACAAAGTACAACCTGGATTAAATGGTGCCAAGCACAATCTCTGTGGGACGATATTCACTTTTTACTGCAAGTAACGACCCGTATACTTAGGTCTGTAGCGCAAAACAAGTAGTTTGTTTTTAAATTTAACATTTGTTATCCCTTAAATATATTATTTATTTAAATTATGACATTATTAACACCTTTTTGTGTATTTCAAATATATTAAATTGATTGTCATGTTTCAAGCATTAAGCTTTAGTTCCTCATTTAGATGCAG
>JAOTAX010000001.1:4715118-4738022 GCA_025629825.1 Erythroxylum guanchezii
CCAAATCCTTTTATAACATATAAAATTGTGTTAACACCAAAGTTAGATACATTAAATGTATAAGATATATAGTTACATGAGACCTAAAAAGTAAAGACAAAAATACAAATATTACACTTATGTCAAAATTTAAAACTTTTATGAATTAATTTATAAGCTCAACTCTTGCAAAAAACAATAGATCTTGTCGACACGAGTCTTATCCTAACGTATAAAAGTTATCTACTAAAATATTTTTATAGTAATAACCCTTTAGGTCATTACCAAGACTAAATACCAATAATGAACCTACAATTTGAATGTTCATTAATACTTTGTATAATAATCACATCAAATACTCTTATATTAATGCATTGACAAAAATACTAACTTATATTAGGCTTAGCATTTGGCATTCATAAATTCATCTTATCTTTATAGTAGGAGCATTTAATATAGGAGATCTAAAAAAAAAAGAGATCATGATAACCATATAAATAGAATACAATTAATATACCTCATATAATAACAATAAAAAATAAATATTATTTTACTATTGAATATAACGCATTCTTTGATCAAATTAAGAATATAGCCCTTCAACTTTTGCTAAATTATTGAAACAATAACGAATAGTATTCTAGAATCCATCAATGACACTTTCACATTCTAAGGTGGATGCATAAGCAATAAAAGTCACATACACTTTATTTTCACTCGTAGTTTTCTTAATTTTATTACCATATCATCATATATGACACAACTAATACTGCTGAATAAATGCATACCTAAGTAACCTATAATAGGGTAAACAACCTTGAAATGCAAAGAGTATATTCAAAATTTTCATCACTAGGTTAAATGTTTTACCAATTTAAAATTGATGACATTTAATTAGATAGGGAGCACCATGTAAACATTTTGATGTATAATTTCTTATATAAACTTATACACTTCTAATGAATTGAAGCATAACCTAAATGGAAATTGACAAACAATCATATACACTTTTACACTTCTACACTTGTGCCTTGTTGCAATTTATTCAGATGAACTAATAGAGTAGCTTTTCTATAAGTTTCTTTTATAATACTTGAATTTATTATTTTTATTATTGCAAATCTATGATTCATCTATAAACTTGGTAGACCACAATGCATATCATAATCTTCTAATGGCACAAAATTAATATTAATAAAAAATAGGATAGTAAGGCTTGTTACTTTTCCAAACGTTTGATAAAAAACTTTAATGCTAAAGATTGTCTTCAATCCTAGGGTAAGTTCATCAACTGTGATGGTTGTAAACTATAGATCGATAAGGTAACATTAGTTAAAGAAGTAAATGACTCAACTATTTAAATAAAAATAAGATTATAGTGCAATGATTAGAAAACTATTACATCAAGATATATTGAAATTTGACATAAGAAAAGTTTGTTCCTTTAATAAATGAGATGAAAATCTATAAGACCATAGTCATTACTTTGTAGAAATTCTCACATCTGTAATAGAATTACCAACAATGCATGAAATAATTTATTTTTCAAATTGAAAATGTCTAATTGGCTTCTAGTAACATATAAGGGAACGGGCTAGTGGGTTTTTATTCGTAATTACGATGCATACACAGTAACACCATATAATCAAACTATCAAAGCACCACAACCTATAACTTTAATTTTTCTATCCTAAAACACTACCAAAGCTTAAAAAAAAAGGCAACTCATGTATAGATTGATAATATAGCCTAATGCAGTGGTGATTGTCGTGTGATGATGATTGTTGTACAACAACAGTGTGGTGGTGATGGTGATGCAGTTGTGGCAGTTAGATTTCTCCAGTTTCTCTTATGGAGATCATTATCATTTAGGTTACAAAGATTAGAGGTGTTGTCATTAAAAGGATGTGCACCGTTGAGTTTATACAGTTGTGCACCATTAAGTTTATTCATTTTTTACAATTTCGTCGCTTAGGTTACAAATTCAAAGGACATTGCTAGGTTACAAACAATTATTTATTTTTATTATGATTGTCTGACATAAATATTAGTGGCCACGTGTATACCACTTGCAAAAAGTTGGTGATAATATGGTTTATCTTTTAGATTTAATGGCAGGCTATTATTGTGTAAATTAAAATTTTGAATTTTTTTTTTGTAATTTTGATTAAATTGTAAAACTAATTCAATTTTAAAATTTTATTATATTTAACCATTTAAATGTACAAATATATTAAAGAGTGCTTTAGCATACTTTATACTTTTTACCTCCTAAAGTTTAAACAAAATTTATTGATTGTTCTTATACTTTCATTTAATTTTCCATTTAAAAGTACATTTTAAACATTTTTTAATATAATTCAAGATCTATTCTAACTGTTAAACTTACAATTTATTAAACTAATGTAAACCTCCTAACTCGTAACAAGTGAAAATATTTTTCTTATAATAATTCTTTTTTTGCTATGGTTAATTACAAAAAAAAAATCTCAAACTTTGTTCAATTTTGTATTTATAGTCCGAACTTTAAAACGTGGCAATAAAATACTCAAATTTTCAATTTTTTTCAATTCTAGCCCGACTTTAGTCTTTCTGTTAAGTTTGTTAACGTGGCTTGCCGCGTGTTTATAAACCCTAACTATTAATAAACATCATCCAAAATTAACAAAACAGTTACAGACTAATGAAACGAAGTCGTTTAATCTCATATCTAAGTGATGTCATTTAATCACATAACTAAGTGACATCGATGTTTAAAAATGACTTAAATCAGTTCTCACCCCCTTCGTTCAGTTTGTTCTCTTGACTCTCACCCCTTCGTTTAGTTTACGTAGTAGTTTACGTAGCCTCATTCTTTTGTTATCTATTTGTTCTATTGATGCCCTCAACCTCCGAATTGCAATGCACAACATATTTGAGGCAATTCATCTCTTTGTTACTCTTTTGATTAGTTTCCTAGTTATATGCATGTCGTGGGCAATTCAGCTTTGATATTTTGTTCATGGGTTTGGTTTGGTTTATAGCTTTTCACTCTTAGTTTTGAAAGGTTGAATTTTTGCATGTAGATGACACGATGAATTTTTTTTTTTAATGGATAGATCTATAGATGTTTTTTGCTCTATTGATTTAGCCTTCAAGTTGGTTATGGATCTTGTTGCTGAATTCGTTTGTTGAGATTCTAGTTTCAATACATGAAGACTTATAGATCTTGAGACCTAGGATTTGATAGGTTTATCGTTCTTAAGTTCATTGGATTCTTTTTCTTTCTTGATAAGTATTGTCTTTACCTTTCCTTTTTTGTTCTGGATCACAACGGTCATGGAGATTGGAGATCACAAATCTAAATATTTGATCTTTATGCTTCTGGTGAATAATTGTGTTATGATGTATATCAAATTGCAAACCAAGTTAATGAAACTACTGACCTTTTCATAGATCAAATAAACAGTTATGATGAATCTCGAGAAGTCCAATTTTTTGGGGCTTGATTATCCATGTGTTTTAGTTTTGATGAAACTCTTGTTCTTGTTTAAATTATCTTCGCTTTTGTAAGATTGATAGATGTGTTTAACTTTTGTCTTTCACAAGATGTCAATTTTTAACTGAGGGTTTTCCATCACTATTTCAGGCTATGCTTAGCGCATAAAAATGGTGAAATTTTGTTGCATCAGAGCCAGTTATTTATTCACAATGAAGTTGCTCTTCTTTACATAAATTTATTCTGCAATGATTACAAGCCCATTTAAGCTAGTAATTAAATATTTGTATGATGATATTGTAACAAGATAAAGAAATATGGGTAGAAATAAAGTATATGGAACTTTCACTACTTATGCACCTAGTATATATTTGATATGGGAAGAGTGTCAAGGTGTCGCTAATGGATTCAATAGTGTTATTTATTATTCTTTTGATAATGTAGCAAAAGCTGGAATGATATATTATCAATTTTGTCGAGAGAAAGCATTATGTTTAACGGTAAAATAATTTTAATATATATTATTTGTTATATATGATAATTTAATTGGATTCAATTATAATTAATAATGTATTTTCTATATATAATTTTGATTTTGAATATTGATTGCCTCAATTGTAATGAGAAGATGAAGTTATAGATATCAAATGCTAAGCCTAATATTGGTCAACATTTTTATGAATACATTAATACAAAAGTATTTCAATTATTGTTTTTAACAATGTTATTTGTATCAATTCATATTAATCAATATTCAAATTGAAGGTTTACAATATTCAAACTGAAGGTTTCTTGTAGGTACTTGGTATTTGTAAGAGAGACAAAATTTTGTTATTGTCAGAAAAAATGTCAAACATGTTCTGTGCATTAGGATAAAAGTCTTGTTTGGAAGATGTCTTGTTGTTCACAAAATGTAGTATATGTAATAATATATCTGCATAATGCAAATTTAATATAAGTCCTAATATTGTGTTTATATCTTTATTTTGTAGGTCTCACGTGATTTCATAGCTTGGACATCAGATGTAAGTATGACAAAAATGGAGACATTGTAATAATTAGAAGAGCAATTGTAAGACTAAGACTCTTTTGTTTTTTTTTTCAATCACCAGCCACTATAATATTAAGTTGTTATGTTTACTTTTGATGTTCTCTCTCACACACTATCTTTCTCTCTCTTTCGCTTCATTATTTCTTGATTATTAATTAACAACTTATTATGAGGTACAAGTAAATGCCTGATTATTTTAAAGGTTTAAAAATGAGTTAAACCTACCATAATATTCAGTTGTTATGTTTACCATTGAAAAAAAGTGTATAGCTTTGGAAAGCTATTACACAGTGTATAACTTTGTAAAGTTATTATGGTGTGCGTATCTTTAATCTAGCCAATTTTTCTAAATATAAAAAGCCGAAGTAAATACCAAGATAACAAGTAATCTTCTATCATAGACACTTTCTTTCAATCCAGTTATAGACAACTAGCAAATATATCGATCATTGTACACTTAGCCTTATAACATTAAGATTTAAAGACCTGTAGTGTATATTTTGATTAGATATCATCCATTATTTCAGTAACAAGCCAATTTGGGTTCCTCCTAAACTTATGTAAGATTTCATTTGCTATCCATTTCCTGCTAACTTGTTTGTTCCTTTGCACTTTATTGCAGTTATGATTGTTTTCTACTATTTTCACAGCAAATGTTTTCTCATTTTCAATCCAACTAACATATATTCGAAAAGGACACTGTGCCTCACAAACTGCTTCCATTCTCACACCAGATTTTGCCATTGAAACATTATATCCATTTGTAATTGCATACTTTCTTATTGCTTTCCTCAACTAAATCTCATCTTTAAACTTTATTCCAATTTTAAACTTAAAATATGTCATATCGACTTTTGGATTAAAAACAATGTATTTCTTCTTTGGAATAGATGCTTTATCATCACTACAAAGTGGTGATTGAATTTCAGCATCACTATCCTCATATTCACTATTTGCACAATGTGAACTTATTCTCTTCCCGTATCTTTAGAATGGCCACCTTCTTCATTAAAATTATTTCCACAACCTCCAACCCCATCGGCAACATTGTCGCATTCAAACCCAATATGTAAAGTCTTCCCACATCTTTTCTCATATGTTCTCGCAAAAACATATTTTTCATCATCAGTTGCAAATAACTCCTCATGGACTAAATCATCTATAAAATCACTATCCTACATAACAATGAAATCCTCATCTTGCTCCAATTAAACTTGAAGCATCCCCTCATCATTATCATCAAATTCATTGAGAATATCAAAGTCTGATTCTTCACCATCTACAGGATGCTCATAACCATGATAGTAGTAGATTTTAACATTTTGATAATTCAAATCTTCCATTTGTTGGAGCATAGCCATCATGTCCTTGTCATGGTGTAAGCTTAACTCCATCAAGATTTTCATCGACTCATGCGGAAATTTGTAAAACATATATATTACTTTATGTCCTTTATCTTCGAAAATTCCTTTTAGAATTAGCATGCTAAATTCATCAATACCTATATCCTTCTTCCTTTTAATCTTACCACTAACATATTTATTATCGTGCCTTTCCAACACTCCATCATAATGAAATTCAAACTTTGCCGACATATTCAAAGGGAAAGTGTGATTGAATACAAAATGATATAGATTCCAAGAAGAAAAAAAAGCAATAATTGAGAAATCTAAAATTGGGACAATTAGAAATCCTAAAGAGAAGTAAATCATACTTAACATCACCATTGTCAACCCATCTTTTAATCTCAAAGTACTTCAATTCTATATACTTTGCATTGTCTATATTCTTTGTGTTCTTACATACGATCATCACAATATAATTTTATTGACTTAGGAATATAGTTAACGATCTTAACCAGTGTAATGAAATTTTTTTTAACCATTTGGCTTCAGCTCCAACTTCAAAATAAGTTAAATTTTCTGCTATTAATGTAGGATTTACAACATATAGTCTATAGCTTTTCCAAGAAAAGACACTTCCTACAAACGTAAAAATATAGCCTACATGTGACTTTCTATCATCTGAGCTCGCATTAGTAACATAGCCTACAGGTGACTTTCTATCATTTGAGCTCGCATCAGTAATTAGCTATACTTATGTATTGTCAAAATGTAAAGAAGAACAACTTCATTGCGAATAAATTTATGTAAAGAAGAAGCACTTGTAATCATTAGATAATAAATTTATGTAAATAAGAACATCTTTATTGCAAATAAATAAGCAACTCAACGCATCAAATTTTCACCATTTTTATACGTTAAGTATAGCCTGAAATAGTGATGAAAGACAATACTTATCAAGGAAGAAAAAGAATCCATTGAACTTAAGAATGATAAACCTGACAAAACCTAGGTCTCAAGATCCAAAAGTCTTCATGTATTTGAAACTAGAATCTTAACAATTGAATTCAACAACCAAATCCATAACAAACTTAAAGGCTAGATCAATAGACAAGAAAGCATCTATAGATCTATCCATTGAGAAAAAAGACTCATCATGTCATCTACATGCAAAAATCCCACTTTTTAGGACCAAGAGTATAAACTATAAACCAAACCAAACCCATGAACAAAACATCAAAGTTTAATTACCCACGGCATGCATATAACTAGAAAACTAACCCTGAGAGCAATAAAGAGATGAATTACTTCAAATGTGTTGTGTGCTGCGATGCGAGAGTAGCTTGGGGCGTCCAGAAGTTGAGGGGATCAATAGAACAAACAGATAAAGAAGAGATGAAGTTGCACAAACTGAACGAAATGGGTGAGAGTCGGTAGAATAAACTAAACAAATGGGGTGAGAACTGATTTAGGTTATTTTTAAACAACAATGTCGTTTAATTATGTGATTAAACGATGTCGTTTCATTAATCTGTACTTGTTGTGTTAATTTTAGCTGACATGTATTAATAGTTAGAGTTTATAGACATATGACAACTCACGTCAGTAAACTTAACGGAAAAACTAACGTCGAATTAGAATTAAAAAAAAGGTTAAAAATTTGAGCATTTTATTGCTACTTTTTAAAATTTAGATTATAATTACAAAATTGAGCGGAATTTGAGATTTTTTTTTGTAATTAACCCTTTTTTATTATAGGCACCCTCTTGCCTATAATATTCTTCTATCTTATAATATCATTAATCTTTTAGTTAATTTTAAAAATTCATTTATTTTTATGGCCTTAAAATGGAATTAGGTTTCCTAATGAACTGACATCTTTACCTCGATATTATTGCATTTTAATGCACTTACAACAGTTCTTAATAGCGATGAGATCGTACGATGATTCTCTGGCTAGCGTAATCAAATCCCAACAGTTAGAGCGAGCAAGACAACATCGGTCAATGGACTTTTTTTATAAGCCAGACCAAACCCTCTGTAAATGAATAATGTACGTATGCCTCATCTTCAGTGCTTTCAAATATTTCAAGTTATGCTGCAACTAATGTCCAAGAATTTATGGGAAATCAGATTCTAGTACAGGTCCGATATAAGTTTGAAAGAAGTGAGACTTTTCATATGAAAATTTATGAAGATTGTTGTTTTCACAATTTACTGTTTGGGTGAGTCCACTTCAATGCATCGCAGAAGCGAGAAGTTGTAACAACTTCAATCTCAAGAAAGCAGGTTAAGTAGCTGTCAGCAAGAGTCGGTGTTAGTAGGGAAAAGTAATTTTCTTTTAATCCCATATGACTCATAATTCTTTGGCTTTCATCAATTCATAGAAATTGATTAATGTAAGTGAATATAAGCTCCCAACCAAATTTGGGTTATGCAGTAAGGATCGAAACCTTAATTTTATCTCTTTCATGTGGATTTGATTGTACAAAGGAGTATTTTTCTTTGCTGCAGATTAAGAATTTATCTTTTCTACCTCTTCAGAATACACATATGTTTGGGACTTAGGATGGGATCATATCATATGATTGATATCCATTGCACTTTCAATGAATTCGGACTCCTGCAATAGCAAGTTTAATATGCTTATAATCCAAAACATGGAGCGTGGTCTCTTAATAAATTGCAACTTGAGAGATGAAAACAACTTCGAGATGTGAAGCAGCCGTGTATGGCTGGTCCAAGTGGGGTTGTATTTATTTTTAGCCATTCGAGGGATTTAACCCAATAGTGGAAGTTTTATATATTAATGGACGATCTCATAACAAAAGTAATTCGTTTTATGTAGCTTGTGTCGGGTGTACGTGTGTGCATATGATCCAAAAAAGCACGCAAAAACAAATAAAACGAAGCAGAATGTTTTCTCCAGATTGTGCATGTGAAGTAACAGAAACATCATTACGCTTAGGCTTTGAGAAAGTTTGGTATCATATTTATTTACATGTCTAAGAATATTTGCACCTAAGCATGTATAGAAGTGAAAAGCTTGGAACGTTTTCAACAAAGTGTGAAGTCGTGAATCGTCTGTCTTTCTAGTACTGATACTGATAATTTACTGTGAAAAAGCAGGCAATTCATTTTTGTTGATTGTTGGGGAAAACAAAATTTGACACTTGAATGCTGTTAAGTTATGGTTCCTCTTGGCACTTGGCAGAGAGGATAGTAAATTTGAGGTCATTTAAGTGTGGGATGGCGATGAAATGTGAAGTAGTTGAAACAGGAGAGTTTTTCATTCATTATGAAGGATGTGGCAAGCCGTTGTTGGCTACCTCTTCCCAAGATCATGCCATAAATGCCGCATCCACCACCAAAATGCTTTTTTTTTGTCTTATACCAGCCTCAGTTAAATATAAGTTCTCTCTTCAAATCGATCAGCTCCTTTCATGAATAATGCATGAGGTATGCGTAAGGTCTAATACCAAGTTAATTTGTTCCAAAAGTAAGAGAGTTATAAGTTTAACTACAGTATATGATAAGCATACATCGCCTGAATTGAAAAAGGTCTTCCTTAAAGATGAAAATGACACATCTTTTTTCCTGGGAAATTGATACAGACGTCTTCTTTCTGTTCCCATGTGAGTTTGATGGGAATGTTAAAGCTTGCATCTGCATATATCATGAGTCAAAGCTGATCCTTAGGCATCTTATATCGCTTTTCTCACCAGCACAAACATTCATTGTTGCCATTCCCCTCTCACTTCTGTTCCCACACCCAATTTCCTTTTATCAGATTTTGTAAGAAGGGCCAAATAAATGACCAATCCTTGGCTTTTTCCATCAATTTTTTCGCTTCTAATGCAGATAAATAAGAATAGAAACCCTCATAAAGGAAATGACAGTATCAAATCAATACAAGATCACCCAACCTCCTGTCAAATGTCCATCAGCGTAGAACAGTTAGTACTCTATTTCGTTCTCATCCAGAGCCAACATAACAAGATGTCTCGTGACAGCACAAATACGATGAACTGTGGACCACCTCATCTTCGTTTCCAGCCACATGCTTCTAGATTGTACATTAAAATGATATAATCCTATCGCTTTCTTCTTTATGGTTTGGTGTTTTAAATACAGGAAGCGGGATTGTAAGACTCCCAACTCCAAGGTTATGCTATATGATATATGCATTTGATTTCTTATTGTTGCCATCAAATCTACCTCTAAAAGGGATCGTATGAACAGTTTGAAGATGTATCCAAATCCTACTCCTATCTAGGAATTGAACATCCCGGATCTTCAATGGGGACTAGCTTAGTAGCTTTAATCAGCTTCTATCCAAACTTACGTTGAGATTGGGAGAAATGTAGAGACTGGGCAGTAATAAATTTTGGATTTCACTTGCATATATATATAGATGCTGATATTTATAATTGATAGTAGTAACAACACAGTAGTAATAATCTTCTCCCCAGGACCAAAACAAGCACAACCCCTATCTTGGCAAATTATAACCAAATCCAAATGAGAAAGGCCAATTTAACCTCTCTTGAGTTCGAGCCAGCAGCTAACACTTTTTAGCCACAGCTAAAACCCAAATGACCAAACCTTAGTCATCAGCAACAGTCCAAGTCATGTCATTCTCAAAAATCCAGTGGCACACCTCGATCCGACCCGGACCCGAACCCAAAGCCAAGAAAGCACCATGGGTCGGACCCCATGCAGATGTGTCAATGTGACAGATGGCAACGCCTTGATTGATCTTCCTCTTATATTTCGGATCCAAAATGTCCGCTTCATAGACCCGAACCTTTGGAACAGAGTGGCAGTAATAGAGCAAATATGGGTACAAGCTCTGGTGACAAGACACTGACTTGGTTATCTTCCCACCGTTGATTCCTCTCACCGAACCGATCATGATGTTTTCCTTGGACCCATTGACGTTTTCCGTCGTACGGACCACCACATTACGCCCCAAAACGGAGGTGACGAAGTCGATTAAATCCTCCGCAGACCCAACACAACGCTTGGTCTCGCCGGCACTTGGTGCTCTCTCGCACTCACTAATGGCGTCCGAAATAATGCTCTCTAAGCTTGAATTATCACCGGCGTGAAATATTCGTTTAAGCTCCGATATCTTAGAGGTAGAGAACGGTAATTTCGACGTGATGGTTCGGGGCAAAAATGACCTTTTCGGCATTTTATCTCTAATGTCCGGCATAGGCATGACAGTCCCCTTCTTGACCATTGACTCGCGAAAAAACTTACCCGGTTCAACCCACTTATTCACCAAACTGCCGCTCACCTTCTTCTTCGTACCGTCAGAGCTGCTAAAATTAGTGTACTTTGCAAAAGTCACACCATGTTTTGCGTACTCTTTGAAAGTGTTGTTAACTCCGTAGATCTTGAACCCAATATGCTGTCCCTGAGAATCTTGACCATACCCAGAAAACTTATCAGTCCCTTCATTGAATGACTTCCCATAATTCGCAAAGTTAATGGTCTCTGCATTGGATTTCTTCCCATAAGACTCAAACGAATCATCACCAACATTCGCCTGGTCTCTGTAATTCGCAAAGCTGTCACTGCCGGAGTTTCCACCGGCACCGTAGTTCCTGAACGAGTTTTCAGGGACATTACCATTAGTCCCATATGACTTGAACGTATCATTAGCCCCATTACCAGTCTCACCATAATTCGAGAAGCCAGAACCCATCACATTAGAGCTTTCTCCATATCCAGTGAACTCATTAGGCACTCCATTGCCATTCTTCCCATAACTAGCGAAATTTTCAATGCCTGCGTTTGCATTCTCCGTGTAAGTAGAGAAGGAATGAGCCCTCCCGTTGCCATCATCGGCGTAAGTGGTGAACCGGAGATTTGGGACGTTCACTTCTTCATTGTACATCTTGAATTCACCGACCCCACCTGTGGCTCCGGTTCCGTAGGTGTTAAAGCTCTGATCAACAACATTGGAATCAGGGGCATAGTTGGCAAACTTATCATTGTGACCGACTGCGTTGCGACTGTATCGCCGAAAGGAGTCAAGAGGAACGTTTACTCCGTCTGAGTAGTTCTTGAACGAATCAAGTCCTCCAGTTCGGCCATTACCGTAGTTGGAGAAGTTTTTGTTCTGATAGACGGCAAAGTTCGAGTCTTTATCGTGTTTCTCAAGGCTCGGGGACAAATCGGGAAAGCAGAAAAGTTTTGCGGTGGAGCAAAACGCCGGGAGCTGAGTGTTGAGTGAGTTTTGGGTGGCAAGTTTGGAGAAACTGGCGGCGTCCACAGCACTCATCGGCGAGACCTTGGAGAGAAGGAATTGAGATTTGGGTAAGTTGTTGCGGATCTCTTTGTTCCAGTACCGGAGTAGAGAAGCTTTTGGTGTGAATGGGTTCTCCGCTGCCAGCGACGGCGACTCGCCGGCTCTGACATATTCCGCCTGCATTGTGAAGTAACAGATCCAAATAAACCATAAAGATTGGAACTTGAAGAATAGAACATACCAAAATGCAGAAAAAGAGTTGAGAAACAGAGTAAGGACATAGGCTTACATTGAGCAAAAACAGAATACACAGGAGAGTGAAGAAGAGAGGAGCAATTGAGTGACTGTGCATTTTTTTCTTTAGTGAGAATGTTTTTGGGTTTGTTTGTAGGGTTATATATTGAAGTTGAATTATATAAAAGGGAGAGGTGTGACTGCTGGGAGCGACTTGGGACTTGAATGCTGGGTATGTTGTATGTGGTTAACGAGCTTTGACGCGGAAGCTGGTCGGTTTTTGGATTACCTGTCACAAGAAAAGATGGGGAGGAGAAAAGGGAACATAGTGAATACAAAAATGTTATAAAAAAAAAAGGTAAAGAAGAGAATACTAATTTGGAAGAAGAACGTTTCTTTTACTGTAAATAAAAGAAAGATACTCTGAGAGAAATAAGAACAGAAAAGATAGCACATTCTTGATTCTACCCGAGTCCTATATAAGGAAAAGAAAAGGCAACTGAGGCCTTTTCATCATGTTAATCTGATTCATTTAGTTGAGTTCCCTTTGTCTTGATGGTTGTAATGATTCGGTGTTGTCCAACATGTAAATTAATCACTAATGCTAAGGAAAGTATGTTTTAAACTGGGTTCGACATATCTATTAAAGAAAAGATTGCCGGAGTATCAATCGCCCACATTACATTAGCAATAATATCATTCTCAACCATAACATTGGCTATTGAAATGACCCTTTTTAAAGCTCCCTCCCAATTCTGTTTCGTTTAGTAAAATTCACACGGTACAGAAGTGGAATGTGTATGGGAGTTTGTGGATTTTGTGATTACATAGTATGAGCATAAAAGTGCAAACCAGCATGTCTTTAAGCGCTTGCGTTACGTGGCTTGTGTATATCACATTGACGAATGATTGACACGGGTAAGTTTGGATACTGGTACACGCGGGTCATTCTGATTGGACAGAAGTCATACTAAACATAGATTTAGACGCGTTTAGGCAGTAATGATTTTGGATTTGGAATGGAATCGACGTGAGAAGATATGTATCCTGTTCCTGTATATCCAAGGCGCATTATTAGGATGATTTTAACAGGTAGTTCCATCCATTACGATAGTGACAAAGCTCGTGAAATTGGCATGTTCTTTGTCATTTAGCCTATTCTCGTTACTTCGCCTCCCACAGGAAACTTGGTTAATAATAATATTATTATCAATTAACTCACATCCTGTACTGATTCATTTTGTGAACAAAAACAAAACAAATTTTAGTAAGTAGCCCTTTTTTTGGAGAAGACAAGACATTCAAGGAAATGAATGACTTTTGCATGGATAAAGGTTTGGCGAACTTGAGCACTAATTACATTAGAATTGTAGCCCAAAGTAGAGAAATTTTTTTCCTGATCCTGCACAACAATCAATTACGCTAGAGATTTATCTTCTTAATTGTTTTTTCTTTGTAAAACATTATATTATCAGAATAATAGGCAATGATCAAATTGCTCATAAATATTAGTTATCTCCTTTATATGTTTAAATTGATTATAAAATAAAGTAATATTATATAAATAAAATTAAATAAATTATTTCAAATATTATTACTTTTTAACAATTTATTATCATAATATAAATTAAAAGTGATTAAATGAACTTAAGTATTATGTTAATACGAAATAATAATTTAATACAACTAAGGTTTATCTATAAGCCAATTCAACATATATTCAACATGAATATACGTTAGGATAACAAATAAACCGAACACGAAAGAAATCGAAATACCTTTTTCCATTGATGTTTTTGCTCGAAAAGTCCGCATTTTTGGAATTCTTCTAAGCTCTTAGTTCCAAAATCGATGGTATATCTTTTCAAAAGAGAAAAGGAGCCTAAGGACCCTATAACTCTTCAAGAAAAAACATATATCAATGTGCTCTCATCAAACACATTGACTATTACCACAAAATAGGACATTCATATCCATTAATTACATAATGTTGGACCATTTATGAGTATTAAAACTACCTAGAATATGAAAAATTATCACATTCTCCCATTTAGTCCATATCTTTAAATTGTTATCAAATCTTAATCCAATCTAAATATACTATATGAATTATGGCGATAGTTCATCTTGTAGTTGAGTATTATCATCCATGTATTACAATATATTATATTTTGTATCAACCCAAATGTGGTAACATTACTTAATAAATAAACCCTATTCAAAATAATCAATTTTCTCAAAATTTAGTAATGTGCACCACAGTATGAGAAAATATTATAAGGGTTTCATGAAAATAAAATTGTTCATACAATGAAAACTATATAATGGAACCCAATCATATTCTAACAACAAGATCCTTGAACTTCATTAGTGGCATGCCTTTTGTTAAATGATCAGTTATCATCAATTTAGTGCTAACGTGTTTAATGAATACTTTCTTTTCGATAACACTTGCCCTTATAGATAAAAACTTAATGTCGATGTGCTTACTCTGACTACCACTCTTGTTGTTTTTAACCAGAAAAATAGTAGCTAAATTGTCACAATATATTCTTGTTAGCCTAGAAATGAAATTCACAATTTCAAGGCTATATATGAAACTCTTTATCTATACACCAAGTGATGTAATCTCAAAATAAGAACCAAACTCAGCCTCTATGGTGAAAGTAGTAGTCAAAGACTACTTATCACTCTACCAAGATATGGCTCTATGGGCAAATATGAAGATATAACCTGATGTTAATTTCCGTGAATTAAAACACCTAACAAAATTTTAATCTAAGTATCCTATTACCTCTAGATTGTCAGTTCGTCTGTACATAACCATGTAATTTTTGGCTCCTTGAAGGTACCTCAATTCTTCCTTTGTAGCGCTCCAGTGATCTAATCTTGAGTTACTCTAATATCTGCCTAACATTCTAACAATAAATGTAATGTCAAGTCTTGTACAAACCTAAGCATATATTAAGCTTTTAACTGTAGAAGTATATGGAATGTTTTTCATTTGTTCCATTTCAAAATCATTTTTTGGGTATTGGTCCAAATTGAACATATCACCTTTCACAATGGGAGCCACACTTGGTGAACAATCTTTCATCTAAAAGCTCTTTAAAATTTTATTAATATAGGTTTCTTGAGATAAACTCAAAATACCATAAAATCTGTCTCGATGGATCTTAATGTCAATGACATAAGATACATCACTCATATCTTTCATTTCAAAATTCTTAGAGAGAAATTGTTTCACATCATGTAACAAACCCATATCATTGGTCATAAGCAATACGTCACCCACATATAATATAAGAAAACAAAATTTACTCTCATTAACCTTCTCGTATATGCATTGCTCCATAATATTTTCTTCCGAACCAAATGATGAGAGAATATAATGGAATTTCAAAAACTATTAGCGGGATGTTTGTTTAAATCCATATATGGATCTTTTAAGTTTGCAAACCAAATGCTCTCCATTATAAGAGGAGATCCCTTCTAGTTGTTTCATATAAACCTCTTCCCCTAGGTTACCATTTAGGAAAGCCATTTTCACATCTGTTTGATGTAATTCCATGTCAAATGAGCAACTACTGTCAAAATTATACGAATTTAATCCTTTTTAGACACGGTAGAAAATTTATATGTGTAGTCAATTCCTTCTTTTTAAGTGAATCGTTTAGTAATGAGTCTTGCCTTGTATATCTCAATGTTGCCTAATGATTCTTTCTTTGTTTTAAATACCCATTTGCAACCTATGGGTTTTGTTCCTTTAGGCAACCCAACAAGATCCTAAACATCGTTGTTCTTCATATAATTCATTTCTTCATGGCATTGTACAATAAATTTGATTATTTGTAACTCATATCTTGTGAAAAGGTTTCAGGATCATTCTTGACTCTTATATTGTAGTTAGATTCTTGTAGATATATAACATAATCACTAATGATAGATGACGTCCTTATTATAGTAGATCTCTCCATAACGTTGCACTAACATTCTTGAATTCTTTAAGGTAATTCTTGAATAAATGGATCTACTAAATTATCAACGACTTGTGAAATTTCTTAATTGTCATTTAAACTAACTGTAGGTTGTTGAATTTCAACAGTTGGTTGTAAAATGTTTATTTGAACCTAAGGAGCATTATGAATGACAATCACTTTATTGCTTGAGGTGGAAGGCTGAATATCCAAATGAACATTATCAAAAACTATATATTGAAATTGATCCCTCCCACTAATTAATTCATTCTCAAGATATTTTGCATTTCTTGATTCCTCAATTCTAGTGTAATGTGATGGACAATCGAATCTACATCCTTTAAACCTTTCAACATATCCAAAGAAATACCCACTTATGATCCTTAGGTCTAATTTCTTCTCTTATGGATTATAAATTCTTATTTCAGATGGACATTACCAAATGCATATATGTTGCAAACTCAATTTCCAACATTTAAGTAGCTCAAATGGCATCTTTAGAACAACTTTGGTTGGTACCCAATTTAATATATACATTGCCATCTTAAGAGTTTTAGTCCACAAAGGCCCAGGAATTTTAGAGTTACTCAACATACTCTGTACCATGTCTAATAATGTTTGGTTTTTTTTCTTTCTATCACACCATTCTGGTCCAGAGATCTAGGCATAGTATATTTGGCTACTATCCCATATTTTTTTAAAGATTCCTTACAAACAAACCATGTGTTTGTCCACCTTCAGTATATCTACCATAATATTTCCCACTTCTATTAGACGTTATGATGTTAATTTGCTTACCACATTGTTTCTTTACTTTAGCTTTGAATATTTTGAAAGCATCTGGTACTTCATTCTTGTTATTAAGAAAGTATATATATATATATATATATGTATGTATGTATGATCTCTAATATGTTTGAACTTCTTTTGACACATTTCTTTAATTTATTGATTTGCTTTTCCATTACAGTCCATACAAGTTTCAAAAGCAGTAAAATCCAAAATACTAAGCACTTCATTATTCACCAATCTTTTAATTCTTTCTATGGAGATATGTCTTAATCTTTGGTGCCATAATATAGAGGAATTTTCATTTATAACACAACATTTTATCCCAACATGAACATGTGTTGTGTTGTAATAGGTATTATCTTGTAAATTAAAATGGGAAAGACCATCAAATAATGTATCATTCCCAACAAATTCAAATTTATAATTTAACTTTAAAGGTTCATATGAAAAATGAAAGGAATATCTAAAAGGTATAAGTCTTTAAACTAAAATAAATTTCCTAGAGAAATTGAGAATATAAAATGTCTTTTCTAATTTTAAAACAAAACTCTTACATAAATTAAGTTGTAATCCCCAATAGCCTCCATACTTGATTGCTTCTTATTTTTGGATAAGATATATTACTCACTTGCCACTAGCTTCTTGGTTTTTGCAAATCCTGTAACTCATTTGTAATATAGATTGTACAATTAGAATCAGTCCACCATGTGCCATGACAAACTTCAGCAATATTAGATTCAAATCAAACTAATGAGGATAGATTACCTTTATTTTCAAGCTATTCCTTATGTTTGACATAGTTCTTCTTTATGTGTCCTTTTTTTACATTAAGAAAACACTTGGATTCCTTCTTATTTTTAGCTTGGGCATGTATTTGACCTTATTTTTCTTCTTTCCTTAAAAAACCAGATGTGCATTCTATGATCTCTCTCCTTATTCCATCTACAATCTTCCTTCCTCTTGAACACCTACGGTCATTAATTCTTTTATTGACCACTTATCCTTATGTGTATTATAAGAGATTTTAAAACGTCCATATGGTGGTGGACGGGTGCAAAATGTAATGCACGAGGAAAGAATTAGACATCTCAATCTCAAGTTTATTTAACTGAACCGTAATGTCCCTCATCTTCATAATGTTGTCACTCATACCTCAGACATAGGTCAGTCTTGTAGATGAAAACTTTATATTCAAGATGTTTGCAAGTGATTTGTCTGAAGTTTCGAATTGCTCATCAATAGCTTTCATTAGAGCACGGACATTATCATGTTGTTTTACAAAACCACAAATGCTAGTAAAATTTTTTGTTTTTATGAGCATCAAACTTAGGCAATTAGATCGCTCCTAAAATTCATAAAGAGCAATGTCAGCTATAGTGCTGACATCAGTTACCTTAAGTGGTTTATCCTTTTAAATAACATAATCAATGCCCATCCACCCTAAATGAAGAAGAATTCTCTTGTTTCAAATCTTATAGTTTTCACTCCTCAATTCGAGAATTTCATAACTTATATAAGAGAAACTAACAGTTTGAATAGTTGCATAATTTAAACGTATATACTACTCATCAATAAATTAAGGCGTACAAACCATATGCATCTTGTACCAATGTAAACATATCTTCAAAAGACATAAATTAAATGACATATAAATTGCCTATGGGCTAAATTTTTAGTTTGGATAGATTTATGTTAAATTTTATGATAAAACTATCAAATTATATTCCAATTTCTAATACATGTCAAAAAATTAGAAAAAACAATTTGATATTTCATCCTAATTAATCATTCCAATAGGATTAAAATTCCCGTGGGATAAAAATTATTAGACTAAAATAATTAACTACAATTAAATATCTCAACTCTTTATGTGATTAAGTACATAAATATATAATTTTATATAATTAGGGTTGTTGTGGCTAAGTCCTAATAATTAATCACTAAAACATTTTGTCCAATATTCTATTCACAATGCAAAATATAGACATAATAATTATGTCATAATCTGATTCATGTTGAATGCTCATACAAATATAATTTCTACACATAATAAATAAGAGTATAAACTTTAGTTCAGTGGAAGAGGCTCACTATGCGCCTACATGGGCATGAGTTTGAACCTCAGCCACCGCATCATCATTTGATTTTAATAAACAAACAAAATGAAGTCGATTGGTGAAAGAATCTTCTTCGATCTCTAGCCGGGTCCTAATTATCTAATTCGTGACTTGTTAGATACCAAACAAAACTAGATCATAAAACATCATAAAAATCAATTTTTTAAATGTAGAAACACTTCTGAAATATTCAATTGAAGATTTCTACCTTTAATCAAAAGAAAAACTTCCAAAAACAACTTTAAAATGAATTTTTTTTCCAGAACTTGAAATTCTCCAAAAACTAAAACAAGGCAGAGGTTATTGTGGTCTGATACTAAATATAATCCAATTCAATATATAGTCAACAGTAATATACGTTAGAATAACAAATAAACTGAATGTGGAAGAAATCGAAATACCTCCTACCATTGATGTTTTTGCTTAAAAAGTTTGAGTTTTTGGAATTCTTCTAAGCTCTCAGTTCCAAAATCGATTGTGTATCTTTTTAGAAGAGAAAAGGAGCTTAAGGTCCCTAAAAGTCTGTAAGAAAAAACATATATCAATATGCTTCCATGAAGCACATTGACTGATACCATAAAAATAGGGCATTATTAATTACATACCGTTGGACCATTTATGGGTATTAAAACTACCAAGACTATGAAAATTTCTCACATTATTATTATTTGAAATATATGTATATTTTTTATAAATTATAATATTAGTGTTATAAAATAAAACTTAGAATGAATATAATATTTTATTCAAGGTTATAAAATTTTATATGAAAACAAATTCATTCGTAGATCTAAAACACATTCAAGATATATAAATTACTAGAGCAAAATGTTTAAATTTACTCTTTGCTATTTTAGTCATTGAGTTACTTGACCCTGTAATTTTACTTCTACATAAACTCGAGTTTCTTCATTATTTTTTGTCATCGTTCGGAATAAGAATAAAACCATATTCTTGTAATATATTTGGTTTCAAGCATTTTATCAAAATTTGCAAGGTCATATGCTGTTTGTTTGTCCTCTTTATGTCGAATAATTAAATCAAAATTTGCAAGGTATTTAATTTTCATATTCTGTACGTTTGTCTTCTTCAGGTCTAATAATTACGGCATTGTTATTATTTTGTTTCCAATCTTAATTAATTAATAAGTTATTTTGTTAAAATTCTTATAATTTTATCTTTTATTCCGTATCTCTAAATAAATATTATTCACTCACCCTTCATTTATATTTCAATTATCTTTTAATTTTCTAAATTTCATACCATAGTTGAGAAATAACACAAAATTATCTTTTACTATATCGAGTATATCATAAAAGTTTATATTGTACTGGTTGTATAGTTATTACATCATAACACCAAAAAATTTAAATCTAACTTTATAAATTAAAGAATTAAAGGGTTAATTAAAAATTATTTTTATGATTAAATATTTTTTAAAATAGTTATTACATCTAAAAATAAATATTTTATGTAAAATTTCATAAATAAAGGTAGTAAATTAAAATTTGATATATTTTTTATTATAATCATCATAGGCATCTAAATTTTAATTATATAAAAATTAAAAACCGTTTATAATTTTAAAAAATAATCTAAAATAGTATTTAGTACTGACGAGTACCAGTACTATATTATACCAATAACAAAATAGGTATAAGTTTTTTAGAAATTAAAATGTATTAAAATTTCAACAGGAAATGACTACTGAAATGGCTAACTTCTTGCATAAGTTCCCATATATATAGGCCCTAACGGTACTCATTAAGAGAAGTTATTGATACTATGCTAATATTATAATAGTTGCTCTTTTTTTGAAAACTAAATAAAAAATGTCATTAATAGGGACTTGTTGAGTACAAAAAACAACCCATATATGGGTTTAATTAACCAAGATTTAATCCATCTACAAGCCATTTATCATTCACGCACGTATACCTCTAACCATTAGTACTTCCACGTGTTGCCTTTGATTTCTAAAGATCAAGGAAGTGCTCCCATTATGAAATGAAGTTTCCAAACATATCATCTTCATAAATGTTCATTGCTAAAATTTCAAAGGGGCTGATTGAGATTAAAGTCCAGTGATCATCAACATTATTTTCTTCTTGTAAGCTTTCATTCTTATCTAATAAATTTGAAACCCTTTCATAAGTTTGTTCCGCTTGTGAAATAACGCAGAGGAAAACACTTTCCACTATGAACCTCCTATCAGTATTTACTCAACTCAATAGATAACTCAAGAGTTCATCTTTAGGTTGTCCTTGGATCTCCATGAAACTATAAGTTTGGATTCAATTCTTAGCCTTTATTATTGCATGCATGCATACTAATACTCAAATTGAGTCCCCAATCAACTAATCAAATAAGAGTTTATAGAGAGTCCTTTATCTTTATGCCTCTTCAAGGGACAATTTGTTCCTATCATCACCTTACAAGCTCCATCTTGTTCTCATGGAGCTTCTAGCATTTTGGAAAGAACCATAAACATGTAATATCTCCTTTATCCAACATCTAGTGTTAAAAGCTACCACTTGTTTCTCTAATGCAATCCCTTTAAATGTTCTATGATTTATGTCCCTTCATATTGCATAGACAGTGCAATTGAATGTAGTCATTAAGAAATGCACATCCCCTCCCATCCTCCGAGACATCTTATTATCCTACCTTAATATTTCATTCCAATGTGTTTCTCTACATTAATAGTTCAATAATTGTTGAATGATAGACTATACAAAATTAGAATATTGACATTGGAAGAAGAGGTGAGGTATAGTTTCTGGTACAATTTGGTATAAAACACACAATTGATCTTTAAAACCCGTAAATCGTCTATCCTTGGTTCTCAACCTATGCTTGGTTGCTATCCAACTAAAAAAAAAATAGGCTTTAGGAATCAGGGTTTACTTTTAGATGATTTCATATCATTGCACTTTAGGAGCTTAAGGATTGAATAACTAAAAATAGGATTTGTTAGTGAAATATTTAAATGGATCAAGTAACTATATTATATCCTCTACCAATGCATTAGGACGATAATTTGGTAAATAGCTTACAATTGCATTAGCCCCTTTAAATCCACAGTTCAAGCTACTCCCTTAAATCACTTTATTCACAATATAATTTAGGTTAATTCTTGATTTTAAGTGATTCAGGGCTTGCAATTCATTCAATGGACTTTGATAAGTCCAGCTATAATGCCAAAAGTTGGTTTTGCTTCCATCCCCTATTAGGACTTTAATTAGTGGATAAACCACTCTCTTTTTCTTAACATTTGGACAAAGCTCCAGGTATGCTCCCTTTCTATCTTAAGCTACTATAGACTAAAGTCCTCAATATAATAATCATTAGCCTATTTAGACCATAAGGCCTCTTTATCCATGATCAATCTCTATAATATTTTAGCTAAAAAAACTTTTTGTATTGTCTAAATTGACATAAGTCCTATTTAATAAACATAATTCCTCTCATTTGATTTTAACTCTTTTGGAGTTTTTGCTTTGCTTGTCCATAAAAAGTTTTGATACATTTTTCAATCTCCTTATTTAGCCTTTTAGGCAAGAAAAGGTGAGATCTCCAATAAGTATGCAAACTTCTTAGTACTAGGGAAATGATTTGTAATCTTCCGATATTAAAAAGGTATATGTTTTTCTATGAATTAATTCTCTTTTAAA
>JAOTAX010000001.1:4738122-4756577 GCA_025629825.1 Erythroxylum guanchezii
TTTACCCCCGGCCTTGAATATATAGAGAATTGATTAGGAGTGTTCTTCATTAGTCCCAAAGAAGAAGGGTTTGCCCCATAAAATATAATAAGGTTATCTGCAAAGGCAAGCTCAGTGATCATCTTCTACTTGCACTTGGTATGAAACATAAAGCTAGGATTCCTGTGTATTTTATATGACTGCATACATGATAAAACTTCAATAGCTAATGTAAATAAATAAGGGGATATAAGATCCCCTTATGTAATCCCTTTTGCTCCCTTGAACAGGTTAATCGGAGTACCGCTAATAATCAAGTTGTAAGAGGTGGATTTAAAGACACATATCCATTGTATGAGTTTATGAGGAAAGCCAAAAGCATATAAGAATTAGTGAATGTAGTTCCAGCTTAGGGAGTTAAAAACCTTAGAGAAATATGTCTTCATACTAAAACTTCTAGTTGGTCTAGAATCATAATCCCTAATGCAATCCCTGCACCAATAGTATGTTATCCAAGATGGATCTACTTGAGATAAAGACACCTTGAGTTAAATTAATGATTTCCTTAAGAGATCTCCTTAGCCTTCTAGCCAAGATCTTGGAAACTAGCTTGTAGATTGTGTTACAATATAATATAGGATGAAAATCATTCATAAAGGAGGGGTTAAGACATTTAGGCATCAGACACAAAAATGTTTTGTTTAACTACAAGCTTGCCTATAATATTCCAAGTATTCTTAAAGAAATGGGCAATAAATCCATTTGCCCTAAGAGCTTTGTTGGGATTAAGGCTAAATAGAGTTGCCTTGATTTCATCAGCTGTAAAAAGTTTAATCAAATCATCTTTAGAATCTTGAGAGATTGTCTTCCTTACATACTATTCTAGATTTATGCTTATTGCAACTTTTTCATCCTTTTTCTCCCAGGAGTCTCTGAAGATAACTGAATGCTATCATTCCTATTCTCTTATTGTTAGTGCAAATGTTCTTTTCCTTATCCTTTAGTGAGCTAATATTATTCTTGTTCCTTTTAGCCATAATATAATTATGGAAGAAATTGGTATTCACATCTCCTAATCAAAAGCTAATTAACTTTAACGTTTTGCCTTAAGATGGAGTATGATCATCCACTGAAGTAATGTATTCTTCTAGCCTTATAGCTTCCAATGGTTTCAGATGCAATTTTTGAGGATCATAATACATTTCTTTTTGTATAATCTTGAGGTTTATCTTTGCAAACCAAAAGCAAAGAAGAGGCTCACAAACTTAAACTCTTTGTATTTGTGATGGAAAATGAATTTTCTTTCCTTCTTATATTGTGAAACATCAACCTGTATAGGACTTTTACATATAAAGTGAAAAGATATGAAAAAAAGGGTCTATTTGTCTAAGTCCTTTAACCCATTTGAAAGGTTTTGTATGTTCTCTATTGCAAAGAATAATAAAGTAGGTTGTCTTAGTGCATTGTTGCATCCTTCTTTTGAACTTCTATAGAAATAAAAAAGCCTTTAATGTGTGTTAGATGAAGCTCTAATTGATAGAATCAAAAGCTTTTGAAAATCAATATTTAGGCACAACTTTTAGTCTATTTTTCTTATGATAGTTCTTAAAGAACTCTTGAGCTAGAAGGATATTGTCTTAATATTCCTTCCCTTTATAAAATCTCCTTAACAAGGATTGATTAATGAGCTTAAGACTTCTTTCAACTTGTTGGCTAGCATATTAGAAATGAATTTGTAAACCAAATTATAGTATGATATGTAGGAGGTTCTCATTATTTGAGTGTAAATATTTAGAAGTCAAACTTTCTTTTACTAGTTCTAGTAGTTGTTATTTTTTAATCACGCAGATTATAAGGGATTTAATTAAGATACTTTCCATTTTAATATTACTAAATTTTTGTATATATAAGGATACATAAATTCAATGAAAGAATTGTTCAAGAATTAAAATCAAAATATTCTTATTTCATTGTATCAGTGCAAATCTAGTTATGATAAACTCCATTCTTTTTGTTTTCATAAATATGTGAGTAGAATAGAAGACGTTAATCATAGAAGGATTTTTGACAATAGTAGAATAAGTGTCTTTAAGCATTGTGAGATGATATTCTTCAATCATCACTACAATTGATATTAATTCTCTATAAGTCACTTAACATATACTCAATATATATAACTTTAGTGAGTGTTATCAATCTATAATTCTTATAATTCTTGGAAGAGGAAAAGCTTGGTATCTCAATGGGGCAATAACAACCCCACCAAATACATCCCAACTTACAACATTTAGGAAGTAGAGAATTCAATTGTAATGACTTGACTAATTAATTATATTGAGCCAAACATTAGACGAACATATCTATTCTACAAGACAACAAAGGAAATTTAGGATGTAGGTCAAGAAAGATATTAAAACTTGAACAATACATGTCAATTTTTTTTATAAGATTGGATGGGAGTCCCCTAATAATGTTGCATAATATAATAAAATGCTTAAGGAAGAGCGTACCTTAAATTTTTTTAAAGGTTTGAATCCTAACCTTGATGAAGTTCGTGGTTGACTATTAGGGATGAAACCCTTTCTTATCCTTCGTGAATCATTTGCAAAAGTAAGAAGAGAAGAAAGTAGGAGGAGAGTGATGATGAACTCAACCAAATCAGATGGAATTCCTCCTATAGAATCACAAGGATTGACCTTTATAACGAAGAAACAAGATTGTGATCATGGCTCTCAGTCTAAGGAGAAGGCTTGGTGTTATTATTATAATAAGCCTTACCTCTCTCATGACATATGCTGGGATTTGAGCAAAAAACATGTTAATTAGAACCCAAAGAATCAACGTGATCCATGAGTTTGTATTAATGTAGCAAACTTGGTGAAAATCCAACTCAAAAAGTGCTACTAAAGTCAACTTAGTGGAATCTAACTCAAGAAGTGCTGCAAGAATTAGCTTAGTGGAATCTAATTCAAGAAGTGCTGCTAGAGTTAGTTTTTCATTAAAAAAATGGAGAAACTCTAGCAACTACTCAATTAATACAAGCATACATTTGGGTGTAAGAGTCAAAACTCACAAATCCCAACTGCAACCATGCATAAATAGGTAAAACTTGTCTAATAAACTATTGGATTATGGATATTAGAGCTTTATACTATATGACTAGGCCAATTGATATGTTTAATACATATTATAAGTGCAAAGATAAGGTTAAGCTGATGGGAAGATGTCACCTCCCATAGGAAGTGGGATAGCTTTCTTGTCCAATATAACTTTGAACTTTGTTTTATATGTGCCTAACTTAATTTATAATCTATTATCTTAGTAAGTTAACAGAGGATATGAATTGTGTAGTAACCATTTTTCCTACCTATTGTGAATTTTAAGACCATATTTTGGGAAAGATGACTGGTATTGTTGAGAAGAAATATGGCCTATATTACCTAAGAGAAAGTGAGGTTGTTCAAGATAAGTCACAAAGTACAAGGTATTTGGCTATTATCTCAAAATTTAAGAATATATTATGGCATCAACATTTAGGACATCTTAGTAAACATTATATTCTTCCCAAATAGTCTAGAGTTCCATAGCCACTTCACACCTACTCACCCTCAAAACCTTTTCAATTAATTTATAGTGATATCTAAGTTTCTTCTATGAGAATTAACTTAACTACAACTCAGTGTTTTATCACTTTCATAGATGATCATACAAGGGTTTGCTAGATTTACTTAATAAAAGACAAATTTGAGGCACATTATTAGTTTAAACATTTTCATAAATTTGTTTAAAATGTGTTTTAGTCAAATACTAAAATACTTAAAACTAACAACGGGGAGGGGGGGGGGGGGGGAAGCATTTCTCAAATAACTTTAATTAGTATTTGGAAGAAGTTGGGATACATTACCAAAGTTTTTGTGTGGATACACCCAAATAAAATGGGGTAGCTCAGAGAAAAAACTGTCACTTATTGGAAGTTGCTAGATCAATATTGTTTTTAACTTTTATTCCTGATTCATGTTAGGCAAAAGCTACCTTTATAAAAAATTACTTACTGAACCATTTACCCTTAAAAAATTACCCTTCATAGTTCCTTTCTAAACATTAACTTATTTAATTCTTTATCCCCAAAGGTGTTTAGTTATATAGTGTTTGTTCATAACAAGCAACCTTCTTGAAGTAAATTTGATCCTTAAGCTTTTAAGTGTGCTGTAGGTTATTCTCTAACAAAAAAGGGATACAAGTGCTAATCTCTAATCTTATAAAAATTCTTTATGACATGTGCTTCTTTTAATAATCAACCTTATTACCTTAATAACACTTTCCAATAGGGTGACTTAAAAGAGAAAATTCATTGGGATCTAATAATATCTTTTACAATAAGTCAAGATATCTTTCAAAATCCTCTTATTTCAAAACACATATCTCATAACTCTGTTATTCCAACCTCTGAACAATTAACACCACTATTAGAATATAATTCACCCTTTGGTCCAAGTCACTAAGAGACCTTTGTAGGCTTATGCATGTAGGAGGCCAAAAGGTCCTCAGCAAGGTCAACTGTTTAACTTAGAATCTAGTCATGATAGGACCAATGACCTAGATTTACCCATTTCAATTCAAAAAGCGGAAATTGTACCAAATATCCAATTTCTAATTACATAACTAGTAACATTTATCTTCTAAGTTTAAGGATTTCCCAATGATGATGTTGAGATTCCAAAAAACATCGATGAAGCATTAACTGATCTAAGATGGAAAGGAGCTATGGAGGAGGAGATGAGAGCTTTACAAAAACCAAAACTTAGGAAATGGTTAACTTACCGTAAGGAAAGAAGTTAGTTAGCAGTAGATATGTCTTCATTGTGAAGTATAAACCTAGTGAAGAAGAGAAAAAGATATAAAGCTCGATTATTGGCATAATGATGCACAAAAACATATAGAATTGACTATGACAATACTTTTTCTCCAATGGCGAAGCTCAATTTCATACATTTCCTTCTATCTATTACAGATAACTTTGATTGAAAACTATACCAACTTAAAATTAGGAATGCATTTCTACATGGCAATATTAAGGAGAAGGTGTATATAAATGTTCCACCTAGATTTGAAACATGAGAAGAGAAAGTTAAAGTATGGAAGTTGAAAAAGTCTCTATTTGTCTTGTAGTCATCATTGTAAGCATGGTATATTAAATTAAGTTTAATTGTAACTCTATTAGGATATCATCAAGGGAAAGCTAATTATACCGTTTTCATTAAAATAGGAGTAGTTAAGAGAACTATCCTCATAGTATATGTAGATGATATAATACTAATAGGAGATGATGAAGTGGAAATTATAAAGCTCAAAGGAAAATTGAAGGAAGAGTTAGAAGTTAAAGAGTTAGGACTATTAAAGTTCTTTCTCAAAATGGAAGTTGCTAGGAGCAAAAAAGGTATTTTCATTTCTTAACGAAAATTCACTCTTGACTTGCTAAAGGAAACATGAAAATTAGTTTGCAAACTTGAAGTGAAGACATGGAAAGGTAAATACTTAAGTAAGGACGCTCTAGTGGATGTCAGTAGATAACATATGCATAATTGGGAAGTTAATTTGCTTATCAAGTGCTTAATTTGGAAGTTAATTTACTTATACTTTATACAACTAGACATTGCTTATACCATGAGTGCAGCAAGGCAATTCATGCACTCACCTTCTAAAAAATACTTGCAATATGTAAATCATATCTAGAGGTTTCTCAAAGAGACAGTTGAGAAGGGACTAATGTCTTTGAAAACAGAAAATAGAGGAATTGAAAGGTATCTTGATGTTTACTAGGTTAGAAGTGAAGATTATAAGTCAAATTTGGGTATAGTTCTAAGTTATGGGGTAATTTAGTTACACAGAGGAGTAAAAAGCATAAAGTTATGTACAAAAATAATGTTGAGGTAGCATGTAGGGCTATTGCATAAAGAGTTTGTGAAGTAATTTGGTTGGAAAGATTAATGTAAGACCTACAACTCACAATAAGTTCTCTTAAATTATAGTGATATTAGGTTAGCTATCAATATAGTGAATAATCTAGTCCAATATGATCATATGACACATGTTAGAATTGATTAAAATTTTATAAAGATTAAGATTAAAAAAGTAGGTATTGATCTATACTACATTTTTACTCATAAGCAAGAAGCAATCAACTTGAATAAGAGTTTACTTAGGTAAGATATAAAGATCTTCTTTGTAAGCTTGGAATGAGAAATATATATTCTTAAGCTTGAGGAGGAGTGTAGGAGATTTTCATTATTTGAGTTTAAATATTTAGAAGTCAAACTTTCTTTTATTAGTTCTATTAGTTATCATTCTTTTATTATGCAGATTCCTAGGGATTTAATTAATATATTTTCAATTTTATGATTGCTAGATTATTATATGTATGAGGGTATAGAAATTCAATAAAATAATTATTTAAAAAATAAAAACATAATATTCTTGTTTTAAGATATAGTTCTGTAATCACCTAACTCATTTAAGTTTAAAGTTTTAGGCACCATAATGATGTAAGTTTTGTTTAACTCCTACAACATTGTCTTATTGATGAAGGACTCCAAAACATATTTTTTCACCTGATCTTTCATTAAGTGCCAGGTTTTATGGAAGAATAAACCATTAAATCCATTTGGTCTTGGTGCTTTATTAAGGATGATAAATATGACACTTTCAACATCTTCAAAGTTGAATGGTTTTGTGAGAGCCTCTGCTTGATCCTAAATTGTATGATTTATGAAAGACTTGAAAATGTGCATAAAAGAACAGGAGTTAGAGGACTCCCCTAAGGACTCTTTGAAATAATCATATACCTATTTGGTAATTCTTCCTACTTCTATATTAAATCTCCATTATGGTCTTAAAGAGATGATCCTATTGCATTTTCTCTTCAAGATGAGTGGATTATGGAATTACTTGGTGTTTAAATCCGCCTCCTCTAGCAACTAGATTTTGGACTTTTGCTTAAGTAGTGAGTAGTGGATATTGAGTGTATGGATATAAGAATTGAGTGCATATTTTTCTTAAGCTTTTTTAATTTCATTTGTAAGATCAATAGAGATATCATTTTGAAGTTGAATAATAGATTCTCTAGTCTTCTAGATACCTATATTTGTGTTGTCATTTCTGCTATGATTAAGAGATTTAAACTCAACTTCTATTTCTTTGAGTTTCCCACATATTTGAAAGCTTTAAAGCTTTGTATGCTATTCTCTAGTCCTCTTTTAATTGCACCTTTAAACCTTACAACATTTAATAGGAGATTACCGAACCTAAATGGAGTATTGTTCCAGGTTCTTTCTTATAGGTGATTAATCTCAATTAGAGAGTGAGCAAAAGTTAGATAAATGGAGAAAGTAACCTTGCTCAGATGATAAATGTATTGCCAAGCTTATTTTAATAGAGCTCGGTCCAATTTATTCCTTATCAACCATTTTCCACTTTGATTTCTTTTTGGATTAGGTCTATTAGACCAAGGTTGTTGATACACTTTCTAATTATTCACTATGGCACCTAGAATTATGCCTTTCTCCTTCTGATTATGAGGTATAAAGGGATGTGTTGAAGCCCCTTAATAAAATCTAAGGATCAGTTATACCACTTCTTTCTTAGAGTAGCTTATTCTAAAAGGATATTCTCTAGAACTCTATATTAGTTGCATAAGGAAAAATGATGAAGATATCTCTAAGATTAGATAGAAGTTGCACCTTAACAATTAAGTGTTTGTTAGAGGAAGTTATTTGTGTTACTTTGACTTTGGAACTGTCATATGTAACTATAATGTGACCATAGTAATTGTGAATGTGGTTAGAGATAAAAGACCAACCTTGTTTCGAAAACTATAGCCTTTTATTACAATGATCTAACTTTAGTTTGGTTTCTAATAAACTAATAATAGAAGGTTTCCTGTTATTCAAGTAGTCATAAAGTACCTTTTACTTTTTAGGTCTATTTATCCCTTTTACATTACATGCAATGATTGGAATTAAGAGGCGCCATATTTGATTGCTAAAAACATGGATTTTGCTTTTCTTCCTGACGTTCTTCTTATGTTTTGAGTGAACTCCATTTCACTTTACAATTAGTCATTTGTGCAAGATTTGGTGTTTTTAATGTCCGTCTCTATGTCGTTATGTAGATTCTTTTCTATAATTTCCTTATTAGCCTTTCCTTTAAGGTAGTTTTGACTAGATATTTGAGATTAGGATCTTTTTGGATTAAGTTTGAAATTGGACATGCTCTTCCTCTTGAGTTTCTTAGTTACGTCAAACTAGTTTGCCCTAAGCTAAAACTACACTTTAATGAGTTGCTCTTTGGGATGCTAGGAATATCAATATTATATATAGGAGGAGTGGTGTCTATTGGGTGAGTTTTTGTAGTGACATGGCCATAAATTATTGTAGGAATTAATTCTAATGGTGTAGTTGGTTCAGCAGCTCCTACTTATTCATTTTCTCTTATGTTTATAAGCTCCTTATATCCCCCTTTTTGAAAGATTCAAATTGTAAGGTTCCGTTATTTATTTTACTCCTCTAAGGTTGGTTTCAGTTGGTATTTTACCACCACGCTTGCTTTCCTCAACTCATCATTTGCACGAAGTTTCATAATTATGATAACATTGTGGAATTCTTACTCTAATTTAACCTCTTTGTATAAAGAAATATATTAAACACGTTTCATGCCTATTACAGTTTCATCTAGGCACAAAGGCCTCATAATAAAGTTGTCTAAGTAGCTTAATTTCATTGTGGATCAATAATCTAATAGGATATTATAGAAATTCACTTAAATGGGTACATACTCCCAGGTTATCTTCTTTATATCTAAGCCTAGTCTCCATTTTTTGGAGAAAGATAGGTCTATTATTGATGTGCCAAGGCCTTATCTCCAGAATTTTGATTACTCCTTATGATGAGTTGAACTTGAAGATGAAGCATCCTTCCTTACTAATCATAATATCCTCTAGATCTCGTTTTTTATAGTTCATTATTACCTATTGAAACATTAAAGGAAACGTTAATCTTTCATTTATGAAAAACTAATCAAAGCATTGGACATTTTAAGGCTCAACTTTAAGTATTCCTAGCGAGGGAACTACCACACTTCCTTTCTTTGTAGTTGGAGGAGGGATATAACTTATTTCCACTTGAGGGAAGAGTCTCCTACCACCCAATGCCAAGCAATTCTCGCTACTTCCAACTGAGGACCAGATGGCTAAAGTCAACTAGAATATGGAAAAAAAAAAGGTGCCTGTTGATCAGAGGGAGTGGTTTTTGGAGTTGGCGGAAAGAAGATTTAAAAGGAAGATTAAAGGGTTATTTAATGACTGGAGAAAAGGAGATAAGTGAGAAGAGAGGAGGAGGTGACTGTGGATCAGCTTATGAAGGAGAAATAAACAAAGTTGAAACCATTTATGAAAAGGTAAGGAAACAACTTTACTGGGAAAATAAAAATTGTGATAGTTACTTAAAATGGTAAACTTGCACCTAAGAGTACAAAGCAGGAAAAAAAGTTAGGTTAGAAAGTAGGGAGCAAAAGACAAATATAAGACGGAGAAACATATATAGGATCAAGAAAACAAGTTGCTAATCTAGCAAATCAAGAGTAGCCTAAAATGAAAGGAGTTTATAAAGAAGGAAAAAAATTATATCTCAAAATTAAAAATTGATACAAATTCTAATGCAATATTTATAACTTTAATTTTAATTTTTAATATAATAGAAAATTCTCAAATTTATTCTTTTATTTTTTATTAAAATAAAGTATAATTTGTTGAAAACTATTATTATTGGAGAAGAGGTTTTAAATACGAAGATGTATTTTTCTTTAATTTATTTTTACTATTGCATTTTTCTTGCTCATTTTTTCAAGTCAAAATTATCGTATATATATACCAGAAAATCATATATTATATTCTTTTATATGTCTACGTAAAATCATACAGATGCAACTATTAACAAGATAATGTAAATGTTCAGAATTGATAATATTTCCAATGAAACACAAATCATTAGTTTTAATTAATTAGTATATTAATGTTAATTATTATACTATTTTCCTTCAAATTTTTTATGTTAATCAACTAAGAATTTTTAAAAAATAATTTTTATTATTACCATTGAACTCTTATTGTATATTTAATTCTTAACACTTTCCTTATCTACAGTAAATTTATGTCTATTTATCTCCATTGTACCAAAAACAACTAGGATATAGTATTTAATCACGTAAGATGCACTTAAACTGTTAGTATCCATGAGTACCTTTTTCATTCATAAAATTTGCAAGAAGTAAGTAAGAGTAGCATCTTTTTTTTTTTTTTTGATGCACTGATAAAAGAAATGAAGTGCACATAAATCTAGTATAGAATTTGTCGAGTTTTTCGCAATTAGTACCCTATCATTTGTAAGTGGCTTCCTTTAGAAACTTGTACTGTATTAAGTGGTTTCTTTCCTTGAGAATACTTAGGAGGAGAAATTTGCATGTGGCGTCGAAAACTCACCGACTCCAGTAATTCTGTTCCTAAAGCAAAAGCTCGTTAAGCAAACAAAAAGAAGTGCTAAAGAGTATGGCATTATCACCTTGATTAATATCTTTAGTATTTGGATTATAAGCACATGGGATTGGTGACTGGAAACATGTAAGTTGTATGAATGCACTAAAAAGAGAAAACAATGAAACAATATCATAGGAATTGGCATGTCAAATGTCAAATACCATTTATGGGATCAAATTTTGGATGATTCAAGATTATATTGTAAGGGCAGAAGGATTACTGGTTTTGTATATAGGGTGCTTAAATGCTTAGACAGAGAACTGCTGATATTTGCTTTTGTCCATTCAATAGCACCTGATGAGGTCCTACTAAGTAAATATGTGCAAGGCTCTCCCTTATGCACCAATTTTTTTGTTGCTTTCCACTGAATAAATCAATTATGATATTTCATTTTTTTTTTCCTTATTGAGATTTCTCGATTTCATAGTCCTTCTTAGGATATTTTGCGTTCATTGAAAATGTAAAGAAATTACATGTACTTCAACCTTGGGAGCTACAGTTTGATGTAGCAGTCTAGGATCATTGCTTTTGCACGAAATGCGGGTTTCAGAAGCATATTTTCCATGTTCTTCATCCCTTGTTTTGGACCTATTTCTTTCAGCAGGATCTATCAGAGCTATAAAGTACTGACTCTATCCCATTATTGTGATAACTTGATTAGCTATCGAATAGCTAAGACGCCTCATTCTGCTGCAAAGTAGAAGGTGACATATATACCTATGGATAATACCAGCATTTTCTGTTGTAGGAACTTGGATTTCTTGATTCTGCCCATGGCTACTGTTTGTTTCAGATTCATGAAAATGGTAAAAGCATTTTGCAAATGAATGGAACAGCTGAATTTCTCCTTGAGTAGAAATGGCCATGCTCATGTAGTAATGAAACAACAGTAAATATAGGTGGATTTCCTCGAGCAGACAAGAAGCTACCATATGATGACAAGACCATGCATAGCAAAGCTAGTGCCTACATCAGTGTGTTGTTTCCTTGAATTTAGAATGTTACCATATGATTTCTTGGAAGTAAATGTTCATTTCCAGTGAAGGAAAAGAGTATTCACTCCACTCTGAAACCCTTTCTTTTTTAAGAATATATTCCTGCAGCTAGAGGTGGCCCAAAGTTCATTATTTTCAACTCTCTGGTCCATTCAGATTGAAATATACTTGAACATCTAGGTCCTTTCCACTTTTTCTTTCCCCTAAATTTTGGTAAGGTGACTGTGAAATAATAGTCTCCACTTCATTTTGAATTCTATCATAGTTTGACTTTAGTTTTACAGGAAGTTGGTTCTCCATTTTCTTTAGTATCACCATCATATATACTTTCCATATGGACTTTTACAATTTAAAGCAAATAAAACAAGAGGGATGCAATAAAAGTACGGGACAGGAGACTGCCTATTGTTAACCAAATGGAGTTATTGGCATACACAGAAGAGTTGAGTGTTAGTCTACTCTTTTTCCTTTAGCTATATGTATTGGTATAGTTACTATCTCAATGATAAAGCTGCAGCTTTAAACAGAGAAACAACAGTGCCCACATGTGCCAATAGCCTGGACAAACAAATCATTGCATGTGATTCAAGTAGACTTCCATGTTGAGGCTTCACATTTTCATCTTTAAAGTCAACATCATTATTCCGGGAAAGAAAAAAAAGAAGAAGAGATGCTAACATTTAATTAATCGAAAAAAATAAGTAAAAAATTTGATAAAATTTGACACCAAAAGAATCTTATCAAACAAACATGATAAAACAGGAATGCAACTTGAGAATGGAGGCAATTAACCTTTCGGCAAGACATTGTTATCAACTGATGTTTTCAGCAATTTATATGCTACAACACTGAAGTACTTCAAAACCTTGTCTTTCGAGTAGACCCCCATCGCAGGAGTTGATTATGCAATTCCCCTTCAGGTTACACATAACTCCTTTTCTATAAAAGAATCCCAAATATGTCCATTTTCAATCGCTAAATTAGCTATAATAAACTTATGCTCTGATGTAACCAGTGTCTTTTACCCTTTTTAATGGACAATTATCTATAATCAGCCAATTTTTAGAAGTTTAAGGAACCCAATTTCTGAATGTAGATGTCAAAGTTTCTCGATAAACTTCATGTGCTATGCCGCATGTACTGTCACAATCCACACTTAATTCTCAGTAAGGTGGGTAGACAGATTGCCAAAGATTCTACCATCTACATTGAGTTGTGTTCCCATTATATGCAGTCTACTATTTTCACCTTAACACATTCTTATGCTTTCATGGTATCTCAGTTGAGTATTGTCGTTTTCTAACATATGAGGCATTGCCAAGGACAGACAGATAGGAGGCCATCATTGTTATTGATGTTCTTAGAGTATGCTCGCTAGTAAACAAGATTATATTAACAGTTCCAGAAACGCAAACCTCGAAATCAAGACCCTGTTTATCCTGCGAACTAGGTCTCATGTTTGCACTTATGACCACGTGATTGTGTCTTTTTTCTTTTTCAGGATTCAACTCTATCTCTAATACGAGAGCATCATCTTCCTACTTGATCATGGATTTTCATACTTGTGAAAAGCAGTGTGAAAGTTGCTTATTTATTTTGCATTGACGTTAGTGATTCCATCCTTTTTTTATTCCTCAGAATGTCGTTACCCCACACCAGAGCTCATATCATGGTGGAAGAAAGAAAGAAAAATTGACCCACTACCGGATTTTATTTGCTTATGTAAATGGTTGATCGAATATCAGATCAACATGCATAAATCTGGGAAAGTATCACCAGAAGCAATCCAGATTACACGCTATAGCTGTTTGCTGTTAGAAAGGAATCCGATGAATATCGATAGAGATGGATCAGCTTACCACCTAATAGCTTGGATATTACATGATGAATATTTTACTACTCGTGATGGCTACTCTTTTAAGATTGGGCTTATTACAAAAGAAAAATATGGATAAGATTTTTTTTTACCCTAATTTAGCAGTCATCTCTCTAGTTGAGTATCTTAATTGGTATGGATATTTATTGCAAGACTTCGCCTAACAGACTTGTTCTTATTCTCCACGGCAAAAGAATAAGAACAAGTCTTATTCTTTTGCCCAAGTACAAGTAATTTTAAGGAGATTATTTGTTTAATTCTCGCAAATGAAATTTTCAAGTCCCCAATAACATGAAAAATATGATTTACTAGCATTTTGATTAAAAGTTAATGCAGGGTTAATTATTAGCAAAGGCACACACGATGTGTCTTGTATGGAAAAGCAACTTCACTAAACGTGAAATTCCAGGTCAACTGAATCAACTTAGCACCAAATAGATGGGGAAAGTATCCAGAGCTTAAGGAAAAAAGATGAAAAAGATTTGTATTATGCATTCCAATTTTGACTAATCCCAATCTAGCAAACTTGTCTTGTTGGTCAGAATGACTTGAAATCTCAACCTTCATATTGGTTATACAATTTTGCAAGTCTCAACTTTAAACATGTCGGTGTTAATATTGCAGTACACTCCACATCCAGCGCCAGCATATCACCTTATTGGCGCTACATACTTAAGTGGAGAGACCATTGCTTGTAGTAAGCTATACCCATGTTTCATATTTTATACTCTAGTGAGGAAAATGATAGGCACTCTTTCGAGTTTGTTGTGTTGAAGCCTTTTAGTTTTGGGTTATCTTCCTTCTGAGCGGTTTTGTGGCAAGAAGTAAATGGAGCCACATCCCACATGCACAGACAAAGATAGTGGTGTTCGTAGGTCCCTTTGTTCCCACAATTGCTATGTTCCACTTGTATGTGATCCAATGTAGTGTACAATAAAGTCATTGATAATAGAAGCAATGAAAGCCTGATAATTCATGGTACCCTTTTTATCTTCTTGCAATTATGATCCCTGCGTTTTGTCTTGTTATGCATAGCATTAGAATTTTAAGTTTAATTTGAAGCACGTTCAGTATGATATATTTTTATTATTTATAAGCCAAAAAGGCACAAGACTAAGTTTAAGAGTTGTCTTTCAACGAGTCACAAGGATAATACATATGATTTGTGTTGTTTCTAGATGCATATCATAAGGTTGCTCTTTAATGTCACGCGTGTCCCCAGTCATCCACAGTTCTGATATGCCTGCAGCTCTTTTGACTGTGGTAGTTGAATAAAAACAATCACACTCCGGTCCCTTCTTTCTAATATGTACATGCCTTCAGAAACTGCCCTTAGTTATGGCGTCATTATATACTTCCTACGGTTGTAACAGTTAAAGATAGACTGCATAAACAGTCAGTGACAGTGTTAAGAAAACATCACAAAAATTTAATTTCAGCCCTATCCTCACAGTGGCTACCTTTCCGGTCTGTTAATTTCATGTAAAAAGCTTATACGATAGCCCCAATCATGAAAGGTCTGTCCACTCATTTGCTTTCCTCAATACCTTATTATCATTGGACATTCAGGGATTAGCAGATGAATTGTAATTACAAAGTTAAAGATCAAATATATGAGTGAAAGTGACCAATAATATGAGAAAGGAGAATTGACTGTCAATTGAATCGAGACTCTTTGGCATCATCTGTTATATTTAAAAGTCTTTTTTTATATGTAAGGGGAGAATTTCATTGATCTTCTGGAAAAGCTGACTGAGAATAGCTTGTGATTTTGTTTGTACTTTGTTGTATGATATTTTTTTTAAGAATCTTCTCGTGAACCCTTTTTTCCTGAATACATTATATGGATGATTAAACATTTGTTTCATCCTTAGCGACAAGGACAAAGGCTCGTGAACATGGCATGATCTGTAATTCTACTGAAGATCTTAGGTCATTGGAGGAACAAAGCTCGCAGAAGATTTCGTCTCTGTTATACTTGGTTACATGGTACATTACTTCAAATCCGGTTAACGAACAATTTTTGAGTAACAATCAAAATTATCATAACAAATAAGAATAATGCGTACAGAGGTTGGGATCAAACTGAGAAAAACAGTGAACAGTTAAGGGCAAAAGAACTAGAAAAGAAAAGGATATTGTGACATCATCTCTAAATGCACAGTTCGATCCCACCACCACACACGGTGGCATCCACCAATTTCTGAGTGCTTAGCTCCTTCGTTATCCGGAAAACACTGATGCTGCTCAATTAGAATCGCTATTTCTAATGCAAAAATTTTAATATTAGAATTGATCCATTAATTAATTAATTAATTAATTTTTAGTTTTATAAATCAAATAAAAATAAAAATTTATTTAATAATAACTTTTTCAATTAAACTTTAATCTCTTCAACAGAACACAAAGATAGCTTCCTTCTTTAATTTTATTTTAAGTTTTTTTTTAATTTTTTTTCAATTTTTATTATATACTAATTTTATAACGGTCTAATAACAGTTAAATTTTTAAGCTTTTATCTTGTCGGTTTAATTTTCGTTCTAAACTTTAAAATATTGATTTAAACTAATCAAGGTTTTAAATTTTTGAGTTATGGGTTGCACTAAGATTACAAATTATTGCAATAATTGTAATAATGCAATTACAATAATTGTAGTTACAATATAGTATTTGAGTGTAATTATAATTGTGGTAATTAATTTAGAATATAAAAATCAAGTGAAAATTATGCCTACTTAAAAAGTATTTGATCTATGAATAAGAATTATTTTGCCTCACTTGAGTTATAATATTAGTTTCTATGAGATATAATGTTTCAATACCATCTCACAATCTAACAACAGATCAAGAAGAATGGAGGATAGTGAGGCACTATCAGATGAAGGCTAGGGCAAGTATAACGCAGGTTTTGTCCTGCCCAGTTATGTTTGAGTTTTAGTTTTCTCGAGGCTCCTCATGGGTCGGGCGTGTCAAACATAATCAACAACCTCAGACAAAGTATATGGTCATTGATGAGATAGAGAAAAGTATATCTTCAAAAGAATGTGTCACGCTTACGCTTATATATGCGGAGGCATTAGTCATCTGTATATTGTTTTCCAAGCATGCTATGATCTCTCACACATGCTGGTGGTGTGTCTGTAATTTATCTTCTTAGTGGTGTTAAAAGGAATCATACTATATCAGGGAACATTACAAGGCTCTAGTCACAGAACTCACTGTAATGGAAACAACTTGATTCTTGCACTCATTTTGCGCATGAAACAAATATACAATACAATATCATTACACCTTTTTTATTCGTTTATGGAGTTGGACCACATTTTTATGCCTGTAATCCATGTGTGAACAAGGAGAAAAGTAGCAAGCTTCCCTGTCAAACTCCCAACGATCAGAGTACCACATGTTCGGATTTCTTATTAATGTTACGTTGTACGTTCCATGTCAAGCCTCTATCTTTCTGAAGAAAAGATGTAACTTTACTCACTTGTTAGTTTGCAGTGGTCTCTCCCTAAAATATTCCATTTTTCTACTGAGCTAGAAGAGATAGGTCATGCCCATATAATTGTATGATCTTGTCTCTTTTATTATCTCAACTCTAGATTGACTCAGACACAAAGTTTAGAAATTCTGACTGTTTCAAAGAAGGCAGTGGCATCGGGTAATAATATAGATCAAACCAACATCCACTTATCTGAATCAAGTTAGCTCACATCATGACGACTGCTTAGCACCTTTACCGATCCATTACTTGAGAAAATCATGGCCTGCAGCGCCAACTCTGTACAACCTCCGAGGAACCAAGAAAATGTTAAGAAAAGAAAGAGATTTAAGAAAATGTCATCACTCCATCACCTATCATGCGATGTGTTTAGCGTTAATGAAAGTAGTTAATTAAGAGTTGACATGTAGTAGTAATTTTAGCTTGTGGATATGCCATCCGATTCAATTTGGAGGTAGTTCTACAAAAGTATGGCTTTCAAGGCAGGCGGGGTTCCACTAAGATTATGTTTCAATTAGGTTTAAGTTATGATTTGCGGTTAATTAGAATGAAAGCTTTCATGCATCTGATCAACCAGCACATGTCTTTATATTAGTTGATTGCTTTAAAGGTTGAAGCACTAAAGATATGCTGAAAGCACAAACATTTAACCATGCAGCCACATTGCATGCCTTTTATCTCCACCCTTATATCATTTCAAAGTGAAAATATATGAACTTTTGAAATAAAAAGGTTTCATCCAATTAATGCACAAGTCAAAAGTCCATGACTGTGATGATCGCCTCTGAGAAATTTCACGTGACCAATTAATGAATCAAACAAGCTGAGGCACACGTAGAGTGAGAATTTCCAAGAATAATGATTCAGTTTGCGGACGATGGACCTCTTTTCATTGTACTAATTGATACCAACACTGTCTGTATACATCCCAAATAATTTGTTTTAACTCCTTTATTTTTGTATGTCATTGGATTTAATTAAGTCATTTTAGATATAAGATTTTGGGTTGATTCTATTGACATCTCTTATTTACAATATATTATGTTTTTATACGAATCTTATATTGTATTCCTCTTCTATTGTATCATGTATTTTAAGCTATAGAGTCATGGTATTTTGTTTTGTTAATATTGCCTCAATGCTACAAGTGTTAAGAGAACTGAATGTGATTGCAATTTATTTTGTTGTTGAATTGGCCTTTCAACAGAAAACCTAGTTTTTAGGATCATGAGTCCAAGTCTGATAAAAAAGTGAGATCCTACATCGGTTGGAGAGGGAAACAAAGTATGTCTTATAAGGATATGAATACCTCTCCCTTACAGACGCGTTTTTCATGGCCTAATATCAACAATTTCGCTATCCAAAACAATTTTCAATATAAACAAACCAAAATTTCCAATCACAATCACCTTTATTACTAATTATACCGGGAACTGTTATGAATGCATGTACAATTATTGTCATGTGCAAAAAGTTCATTATTCACATATATGTGCCGGATCTCATCAGAACTTCGAG